>CM069158.1:2386294-2472136 GCA_035221665.1 Okamejei kenojei
CAGGATGGTGGAGGGAGGTTGGGAGGGAGGGAGCGGGGAGGGGGGAGGGGAGGAGGAATGGGGGGAGGGTTAGGGGGAGGGAAGGAGGCATGGTATGGGGGGAGAAGGGCGGGGAGTGTGAATGGGGATTGGGAAAAAAGAAAAAAAAAAAAAAAGGGGAGGGGGAAAGTGGGAGGTGGAACAATGGCACGTTTATAACGGCGTTAGCGTCCCATTCGACCAAAGATTATTGAGCAGAGCCTCCTCTAGTATCTTTATAAAATCTCGTGGTTGGCCGAATGTGTCCCGCGGGCCATATTTTGGAGTCCCCTGCCTTACAAGAACAAAACCTAAAACATACATAAGTGTTAAAATTATTGTCTTTATTATTGTGGTAAGTAAAGATCTATTAAAAGTAATTCTAATAACTTTCTAATGTACCGACAAACCTAGTTTCCCAATGGCCATTGATGGGAGAACAGAAAATAACATTTTCAGGACAGAATAATATCGACAGAAAAGAATAATATTTTCTCACCTTTCATTTTTATTGGGGAACCTAAAGAATGACAGTTCGGGTTGTCTACATTTATGATTAGATCAACTGGTAGCTGAGCAGTGAGATTAAGATTTAGATGTAGACGCCATGACAGTGTGGGGGCAGCCCTATAAAATGGTGTTGACAATCATACATGTCATACTACGTTTTTTTCGCTGAGTAGCGCATCTTGCTCTGCTCTATAATCTTTGCTAGATACTAGAGGATCTTTGGATTACACAGCGGGAGGCATACCCAAAGTCGCATTTTGCATAAACAAATGGCGGCCGTGACGTCCCGTAACGTACTACACGTCAGTCCATTGGATTTCGGTGGAGTGGTCTATCTTGCTCCTCCAGTATCTTTGATCTCAACAACCTGGAGCTCAATGCTCTTAAGACATTGGAATTGATTGTGGACTTTAGGAGAGCTCCCCCCTCTCCTCACCCCACTCGCCATGAACAACACCACAGTCACATCTGTGGAATCTTTTAAGTTCCTGGGAACCAACATCTCTAAGGATCATCTCTTAAGTGGGGGGCTACATTCGACTCCACGGTGTTGAAAAAGACACAACAAAGGATATGTACTTCCTACGGCAGTGGGAAGCACAATTGCCACAGGCACATTTGATGGTCCTAAAGCTAACGGCCATCGTAGAGTCTGTTCTCACTGCTCCATCATGGTTTGGTTTGGCTCAGCACAAGAACACAACCTGGTGGTGCAGCTAAATTGTCGATCCAGGAAAAATAAGGTTATTTGGCTGCTACCTTCCCTCCATTGTTGAACTGTACACTGAAAGGGGGCCAGAGCGAGCGGGCAAGATCACCTCTGACCCCTCTCACCTGGCACATACTCTTGAATCACTTCCCTCTGGAAGGCGACTCCGACGTCAAAGAGCCACAGCCGACATAAAAAACAGTTTTTATCCGAGTAGTTGCTCTACTCAACAGCCTAAAAATCCTGTAGTCTCTCTTTGATCTGGGATTTTTGTTGGTTCATATGCGTGATCAATAGTGTTTTATCACTAATGTTTAGTGTTTTCTGAGTCATTCGTAACTGTCACTGTATAGAAACATAGAAAATAGGTGCAGGAGGAGGCCATTTGGCCCTTCGAGCCTCACAGCATTCTTTGTGATCATGGCTGTCGTCCCTTTCATAACCGTGGCTGCCTTCTCCCCTTTTCCCTTGAATCCACTGCCCTAGAGCCCTATTCAACTCTATCTTATATCCATCCAGTGATTTGTCCTCCGCTGCCCTCTGTGGCAGGGAGTTCCACAAATTCACAACTGTCTGGGTGGAAAAGTTTTTTCTCACCTGTCATGAATGGCCTCCCCTTTATTCTAAGACTGGCCCCTGGTTCTGGACTCGCCCAACATTGGGAATATTTTTCCTTCAACTAGCTTGTCGAGTCCTTTTATAATTTTATATTTCTATAAGATCCCCCTCATCCTCCTAAACCTCAGTGAATACAAGCCTAGTCTTTCCAATCTTTCCTCATATGTCAGTCCCGCCATACAGGGATTTCATATCTCGTGAACTTTGCTTGCACTGCCTCATTCACAAGGATGTCCTTCCTCAAGTTAGGAGTACCAAAACTGTGGCATACTCCAGAGTGGTCTTTCAGAGCATCCCTTATACAACTGCAGAAGACCTCTCTACACATATACTGAAATCCCTCTTGTTATGAAGGCCAACTTTAGCTTTTCACTGCCTGCGGTAACTGCCGCCAACTTTAAGTTGACCGGTGCACAAGGTCACCCAAGTCTCGCTGTATCTCCCCTTACCTAACCTACCCCAGTAGATAATAATCCTGCCCCTTGTTTTTTCTGCAAAAGTGGATAACCTCAATTTATTCTATATTATATGCATCTGCCATGCATCTGCCATCAATCGACCTATTTCCGGTCACCCTGCTACCTCCTGACATCCTCTTCATAGTTCACACTGCCACCCAGCTTTCTGTCACCCTGCAAATTGCTAGTGTTGCTCTAATTTTCTCCCTTCCATATCATTAATATATATGGTAAACAGTTGTGGCCCAACACTAGCATGCAGCACGCGGCCGATGCCTTGCCATTCTGAAAAGGACCCGTTCACTCCTACTTTTGCTTCATGTCTTCCAACCAATTTTTTATATCCACGTCAACATCCTACCCCAATACTATGTGCTCTTTTTTTATCCCTGTCTCCTTGTGGACCACATTCAAAGGGGCTTTCTAAAGGCTAGAGAAACTTAACTTCCATTGGCTCCCCTGATCATTTTTCTTGTCACATCCTCAAAAAAAATTCCAGAAGATTAGTAAAGCTGACTTTTCTTTCATAAATTATGCAGACTGGACTAATCCTTTTACTGCTATCCAAATGCCCATTATTACCTCTGTTAATATGAAACTCATGCATCTTTCCACCACAAGTCAGGCTAAACTGGTCTGTAATTCCCAATTTTCTCTCTCGCTCCTTTCTTGAAAAGTGGGATAAACAGGAGCTATCCTCCATCCACGGGCCGTTTGAATTTATTGCCACTTGGAAAATTATCACCAATGTGTCCACTATTTTAGAAGCCCACCTTCCTGGAGGACCCTGGATGCAACCCATTCAAGCCCCAGGGATTTATCATCCTTCAGTCACATTAGCCTACCCAATACTATCTCTCGCCTAATGAAAATGTATTTAAGTTCGTAGACCCCCTTAGATCCTCTGTCCTCCACTACATCTGGGAGATTGTTTGTGTCTTCCTTAGTGAAGACAGATCCAAAGTACCTGTTCAACTCTTCTGCCATTTCCTTGTTCCCCATAATAATTTCACCCGTGTCTGCCTTCAAGGGACCCACATTTGACTTTGCTATTCTTTTTCCCTTAACATATCTTAAAAAGCTTTTACTGTCCTTCTTTATATTCCTTTCGTTCTTCATCTTTTCAGCCCGTATTGCCCGTTTTCCTTCTGTTGTCCTGTGAAAGTTTCCCAATCCTCTTGCTTCCGGCTACTCTTTGCTGTGTTATTCATCTTTTCCCTGGTCGGCTCCATTACAAGATGCTCTAAGAATCCATCTCGGAGGCACTCTACAAACTCTCTTTCTTGGGGTCCTGAATCAACCTGATTTTTCCAGTCTAGTGCATATTGAAATTCCCCATCACCACAGTGGCATTACCTTTGTAACATGCCAGTTTTAACACCTGCTGCAACTTACACCCTACATAAGGGCTACTATTTGGGGGTCTGTAGACAACACCAAATCCTCATTCATTCCACAGTGTCTTTCCTCGGTCAGTCCCTGTGTCTTCCCTCGCAAGACTGATTTCCATTCCTCACAGAAGGCTAAACCCCTTCATTGCTATCCTTTCTATAGGATGTATTAACCCTGAATATTAAGTTCCCAGGACCGATCCTCCTGCAGCCACGTATCGGTAATCCCCAATATCTATCTTCCAAACCTCTATCTGAGCGTCAAGCTGATTACTTTACTTCCTTATCTTCGCGCGTTCAAATAGTGGCTTTGAATTCCTTACGCATCTCACCATTCACACTCGATCCTACTACACTTGGCCTTAACTTCATATCATTTTTGAGCTTTCTTTCCCGTTATTCTGGGGTATTAAACTATCCCTTTTACTTCCTTTCCTTTAACTCCGTCCTTGACATCCCATTTGACAACCCCATCCTCAACCCCACTTATTTAGTATTAAACCACTGGTGTCGCAGTGGACAAAACCGGCCTTCCGAATGCCGGTGCCCCACCTGTTAAAGTGCATTACATCCCTTTTGTACAGTTCCCCTTACTCCAAAACAGATCCAGTTGTCTAAGAATCTAAATCCCTGCCCCCTTGCTACAGTTTCCAACCACACATTCTGGTCCTGTATCTCCCTGTCCTGCTTTGCCAGCTGAGGAACTGGAAAGTGAAACTGGAGATAACCACCCTGGAGGTCCTGCTTTTCAGCACTTTTCCGAGCTCTCTAAAGTCACGCTTCAGACTATTCATCCCCTTCTTTCCGACATTGTTTGTGCCAACATGCACTACAACTTCTGGCTGATAACCTTCGCCCTTGAGGATTTTCTGCACTCTGTCCATGACATCCTGGATCCTGGCACCGGGAGGCCCACAGGCACCGGGGGACACATCATTCCTTCACACCATCCTCAATTCCAGCACACCATCCTCAAAACCCGTCTGTGCCGCAGAAACCCCTGTCCGTACCTCTCATAAAGGAGTCTCCAACCACCACAGTGTTGCCTGACATCGGCCTCTTTGGTTTTGGCTCAATAGCACTTTTTGCTTTTCAAGCCAGTGCGCTGCTCAGTGCGTCAACGTGTTCTGTCCTGACAGCTTTTAAGTGGGTGAACCTGTTCACAAGAGGTACAGCACCCGGGGACCTGTGCATTCCATGTTTACTTCCCTTTCTCACTCTCACCCACCTTCTCTCTTAGATGTAAAAATCTTGCTATAGGACCCGGCGAGGAACGACTCAGCCCCTCGGACGAATCTGAGGTCATCCACTTACGTCTCCAGTTCCCCAACTCGGTCCTTCAGGAGCTGTACCTGGATGCACTTCTCACAATTGTAGCAGCCAGAGCCACCAACGGTGTCCTTGACCTCCAACCTACTGCAAGCATCGCACTGAATCAGCTTGCCTGACATCTCCTTGTTACATCTCTCCCTCTCCAGCAATATGCGTAGCCTCCTCGCCGAAGACTCTCAAGCCAAAGACACACACATCCCTCACAAGGCCACTCCCTCACTGCTGGTCCCCTAGAGCAGTCTTGCTTATATTGACTGATAAATTGCCTAATTTGCCAATTTACAAACCAAATTCCTCAATTTTACACGGTTTTCCCCTCTTCCTCCCCCCCCCCCACATCGGCTTCAGCCTATCAGTGCTTCTTCTTGCTTCTTCAAAATCCACGTAAGCTCTGTGTTATGTCTGTCTGCGCTTTGCCGCTCTTTTTCAACTGTTTTCCCCCTCTATCTCACCTCTTTCTCTCCTCCCACACGGGCTTCAGCCTATCAGTGCTCCTTGTTGCTGCTTCTTCAAAATCCACGTAAATCCACGGCGGCACAAAGCTTAAAAATACTCAGAGGAGAAAACCAGCCAGAACAAGCGAAAAGGGAAACCGCCAACGGGCAAAACTAACCAGACCGCAGAAGAGAGCGGAGGAACCTCTCCCTGAGACATCGGATTCCCAGAAAGCTGGTTCGGATCAGCAAGAGAGCACCTGAATGATAGCCGATCATTTATTACAGGGACAACGCTTCTTTTCAGAGCCACAAAAATATTTCATCTGAAGGTAAAAACTTTTATATGAAGTTTAATTTGGAATATTTCATATATAAGGGAATTGGAAATTAAAAATTAATAATTTAATAAATGCATTTTCTTGCGGAATGACGAATAATGAAAATAAAAAGCTGTGATGTAATTAAATCAAAGTTTACTCTCCAATTATTGATTTGTTTGTGCTCTGGTAATAATATGACAAAATGGATATCTGCAGGTTTTTTTATTATTATTTTCATTTCAAATTCATTTGTTGAAGACTGAATTCCCTCAATGTCGGGCTGTAAGAAGCAAAGATACTTTAGTATCTTTGGTAAGATGCTATACCCAC
The DNA here is from genome assembly GCA_035221665.1 of Okamejei kenojei. Taxonomy (NCBI): domain Eukaryota; kingdom Metazoa; phylum Chordata; class Chondrichthyes; order Rajiformes; family Rajidae; genus Okamejei; species Okamejei kenojei. The sequence continues at coordinate 2,392,418 of CM069158.1, forward strand.
GGTGCTCACAGGCAAAGATCATATAATCTTTGCTCACAGGAGTGAAAATTCGTCAGAAAACGCCGCCGTCAATGAGCCCTGGTCAAGCCTGGTGACCACCAGAGCACCGCCTCAATGGCACCGACCAAAGGTGACAAGGAGTCTTTCACACACTGCAAGAGGTACAGGCCACAGCACAAATTACTGAAATAACTCAGCGGCTCAAGCAGCAACTCTGGAGGACATCTTTGGAATCGGAACCTGAAACGTCACCAATCCATGTTCTCCAGAGAAGCTGTCTGACCTGATGTTTTATATTTTCTTTTATATTTGTCTCACCATTACACAATGCAACCACCCATGATCGTGCAATTTAATGAATGTGCTTTCCATTGTATTTTGAACATTATTATTACATCTGCTTTCATTACCTTCTCACGCATCATACTCCATAACCAAAGATTTTGTCTCCCAAACTTAACTGACAATCAGTGAGACAGATGCATGCATTTTGGCAGGTTACTAATATCATCAGCATATAGCCCACTGTACATTCAAGATATTAAACATCAAAGTCTGGTTAAGTTATTGGAATGGAAATTGATTTTGAAGGAAAATTGGCATACACAATAGTAGGACAATAGGCCCTTCAAGCCAGCATTGCCATTCAATGTGATCATGGCTGATCATCCAGTACCCCATTCCTGCCTTCTCCCCATATCCCCTGACTCCGCTATCTTCAAGAGCCCTATCTATCTCTCTCTCTCTTGAAAGTATCCAGAGAACTGGCCTCCACAGCCCTCTAAGGCAGAGAATTCCACAGACTCACAACTTTGTGTGAAAAGGTGTTTCCTCATCTCCTGGTTCTGGACTCCCCCAACATCGGGAACATGTTTCCTGCCTCTAGCATGTCCAAACCCTTAATAATCTTATAGGTTTCAATAAGATCACCTCTTAACCTTCTAAATTCCAGAGTGTACAAGCCCAGCCACTCCATTCTCTCAGCAAATGACAGTCCCGCCATCCCGGGATTTAACCTTGTGAACCTATGCTGCTCTCCCTCAATAGCAAGATAATTTGCTGTATGTAGAATTCTGCTTCCCTGATGTTTGTGCTGCCTTTTACCATAACACTCTGTGACATAGGACACCAACCTGTGAACCATCTGAGCCAAGTGGTTCAGGACATCCATATGCCCAAGGACATCCATTTTTCCCGGCGCATTCACAGTGAGCATGCCCAAATTTCTTTGACCTTGAAACCTTTTACATACAATAATCAGATATGGTCTCACCAATGTCCCATATCACTGCAGGAAGACATCTTTATTTCTGCACTCAAAACTGCTTACAATGCTATTGACTATCTTAACTGTGTGCTGCAACATCTTTGTTTGATTTCCAGATCCATTTGAGCATCAACATTTCTTGTTCGTATTGTGTTTTCTTCTCATTTATCCATGTTATACTGCACCTGCTATCTTACTGTCCACTTGTTCAGCTTGGCCACTTGAAGCCTGCTTTTATATCTTCCTTGTTAATCATGGTAAAATTCGACCCCTGCAGCAGGATCTCTCCCAGCATGTGCACACCGTCTTCTGACATTGTACGTTTAATGGAACATCCTGTCAAACTAATGTTAATTGCTCACTTACAGAATATTCCTTTAACATTTCAATTATCAATTTAAAATATGATCTCTGCAATTGTTTCTAGATAGATTGTAAAGATTTAGGAGAACAAAGGATATGTGAAAACAAGGAAATAATGGAAATTGGCAATAGCAAAGAAAGAGAGGCTAATTGACCTCAAAACAATTAGTCCATCAAACACAGATGATTCCATGTGTTTGGTGATCCTGATAACCCAACATCCAGCAACATGTGAGCTGGGTGAACCAGATTGCAAGCATGGTGTGTGGTCGGAGTCAGGGTTGAGGATGGGACACCATGGGTCAAGAATGTGGGTGAATTTGCAGATGGAGCTGGGACACAGAGAGCTTGTCTATTTCCTGCTCCCGATTCTCATCGGGTTTACTGGAAATTTTATTATACTGCTTGTGAGATACGCTTTGTGCTCACAATTAATGCTCAAAGACTAAATTTTGGAAGCAAGAGTTCTTTATTCCTCTCGACTCTGCAGCAGACCCGGGTGCCTCTCCAAATCGAGACACCCCGAAGCCAAAGAAGTCATCCCCCTTTATACACAGAATCTTACATTCAACCTTCCCTCCGGACCCTTCTCCAATCAGGGTCGGAGGTGCACAATCTGTAGGTACATCCCACCATACATCCCCTCGCACCTCCCATATCATACATTGCATGTTCAAACATGTTCATGGTAATGAGCAATTTCTTGACCAGGGGTGTGTTGTAATATTCATTTATTCTATTAAGCATGCTCAGTTGCTCATGACCTACCCTAGTTTTACTCACCTCCTAGTGAACCCTCTCAGTTCTCCTATATCAGTACTAAAGCTAAGCTATAGTGACAAGGGTCCCATCTATCATTCCCTTCCACTGATATGGATCTCTCTACATCACTCCCTTCTACTGCTATACAATGCTATTACTTCTTACTCAAGGACTCAAGGATGGGTCTGGCAACCTTCAGACACAGCTGTGTCAGAATCCTCTCTCCAGCCCCTCTCAGTTCGAATTATCTTTAAAACTCCTTACTTTAATGGGATTTAATCACTTTATCCCTCACACTGCTGATAACGTTTTAACAAATGAACTCAAAGTAAATTTGGTTATCAATAGAAGTAACGTCCATTTGTTCCAAATATCTAACCGTCAAGCACCACTAAAAACTCAAGACTCAAGACCATTATATTCCACATGTTTGGGAACAGGTGGCTATGGAGACAGAGGTTATCATCTTCCAAAATGCTGTAAGATGCTGAAATCACTTCCCCATAGGGTGAACTACGTTTATGAGCATTTATACGTCTATATCATTATCTTCCTTTGTGATTTAACAGCTTGTCGAGATATTTAAACTTTGTGAGAGTCTCTGCCTCCATCACCACATCAGTCAGTGAGCTCCAGATTGCAATCATGTTGTTCTAGCATCTCCTATTTATTCCTCTGGCAAGCGTGTTCCATATACCCATTATGCTCTGTGTCAAAAAGCTGTCCCCCAGGTACATATTGAGTCAATCCCCTCTCATCTTAAACATTTGTCCCATGGTTATTGATTGTACTATTCTGGGTAAAATACAGTGCATCTACCATAATATTCGCCCGTGATCTTGTGCAGCTCCATAAAATCGTCTCTCAACCTCCTGTGCTCCAAGAAATAAGGTCCGAGCCTGCCCAACCTCTCATTTTACTTCGGAGTCACGTGAGTGATACGTGAGAAGAGCCCGCCTCACGCTTGGTAACGGCATGACGTCGGACGCTGACGGCAAGACAGAAGGTGGAGCTGCAGTAAGGAGCAGCTCCTCGCAGCGGTCGGAACGGCCGCAGGTAAGAACAGTAAAGTTGGGTTTTAGCGGGCGCTGGGTAGGTCCAGCAGTATAGGAAATTTGTTAAAACAGGTCAGAGTCATATTAGTGCTGGATAAGCACAAATGATGAAGTAAATTTTATTCGCGGGTTAAAATGCTTCCTGGGGTGAAAAATAAATATACGGGAAAGCTAGTGCGGAGCCGGTTCCGATACCGGTGGCCGCAGATATACCCGTTAGCGAATTAGTTTACAAAATGATAACCACGGAGAGAAATGCTCCCGAATATGAAAAATGGGAAAATAAAATAAAATAATTAATCTGAGAGGCCGTGGTTCTGATGACTCTGACATTGAAAAGTCCTCCACATAAGTAAACTATGTGGAACTGATTATGGAGCATATGGAGAAAGTTCTCCAAATAATTATGAGACTAGGGTCATAGTACCCTGAGGTTCCTAAGGTTAGCCTGAGGGGTTTAATTATTCTGAATATGGCCATGGGCCCTAATTGGAAGTTGGAACTCCGGACCCAGGATTTGGGCCGGGAAGAAGTCTCATGGGATGAAATCCCAATTGATTTAGGGCTGCAGAAGGCAGACCCTGTTGATGGTGATTTGCATTTTGAAAGCACACCACAAAATAAAATAAAAATAAAATGAAAAAATATGAAAAGAGGCCAAGATGCATGGAATAGCAAAAGGTTTTGCTATATATGAAGGAAGTGGTGAGGCTATGGAAGAAACCTAGCTGCCAACATTATATATATGGTATCTCACCAACTTCATGATTCTGTGATGATTGAAATATTAAATTGCACAGCACAGGAAATTGTGCCTCATTGGAAGAGCCTACGGTTTATCCGTTAATATGGGCATCCATGACTCCAATATGAGAGCGTCAAATAGTGAGGTTTTAAAAATCCTCACAAATTATTCTGCTGCTATAATGGCTTTGGGCAAATGAAAGGAAAACATAAATAAAGACGCTATTGTGCAATTTCTTTCTATGAAATTTTATATAATATAATGGCTATTTGGGCCATTTTTTCACCCAAGGTTGCATACCTGTGTCGAAGCAAGTGGTTTGTTTAAGCTCTTGGTTATCTGTTTGGAGTAATGCTGCCTAACTTATTGAAATTGGATGAAAAGCTAAATTTTTAGCTGCATGAAAACTGTCGTTTTGGACGAAAAGGTATTTTCGCCCAGAAGGGGATTTGATATTGGAAATAGAGGCAGAAATATGTCAAGGAAGTTTTATTGTATTGCACAACCAAATACTTACCCGAATTCAGGGGTTAAGGAGAACACCACGCTTCATATGCAGAGGAATTAAAGACTTGTTCCTGCTTAAAGAAATGCGGATTAATCTCCAGTTAGAGGGATGATTACAAAAGTTTGTTAAGATGGCTTACTAGTATTTTGATCAGTATATTACGAGCAGTTTCATTAACTACTATTACTTTTAAAAAAAAAAAAGAGGTTAAGCCTCCTGTTACAGAATAATCCTGCTTAGTTTTCGTGTTTTCTGCAATTGAAAAAGCAGAGTTTTATGTTCACATTGCCTAATTATCTGGAAAAGAGGGTATGGAAAAGATTTTGACACGAGCATAAATTTGTCTTTAATGTTAGAAGGCATTTACAGATGATGGTTGCAGAAGTATTCTGGACCTTACAGGTTCTAAATAAGTTTGTAGAATACAAACATGTTCAAATGGAGACATTGAATACTGCAAAGTATTTAATTCAGCAGGTTGTTATATGGCTAAGATTGATGAAAAGACGCTATTATTCTGTACCTATGCATCAGGTCTCGGTGGTACTTAAATTTTAATTGGTGTGACAATTTTGGCAGGTTAAGCTTTGCCAAATGGACTGAGTTCAGCGCTTTTTACTCTTACGAAACTGTTGAAACCAGTTTTAGCCCCAATTAGAGCACAAATTGCACATCATTATGGCTTATCTCATTGACATTCTGGTCATTAGTGATTATCAGGAGTTCAGCTGAGGACTCAGTTTTTCAGTTACTAAAGCTTTGTGGAAGCTAAGGTTCATAATTCATCTAATTAAGCCCAGCTGCAGCCAGCACAAACAATTTACTCTTGGGTTTGTAATTAACTCAGTGACTATGTTAATACCTTTACCAACAGATAAAGTCGATGATATTTTGTAACTTGTCATTATCTCATTCAAAACCTTTTCCTTCCATCCGAGAAATGGTGACAACATTGGTGAACTGCTAGCAGCATTTCCTGCAGTAGAATTTGGTTCATTACATTTATTGATATCTTCGAAGGTACAAGATACAAGCTCTCAAAGAGAAGGCAGGCCATTTGACAGGCCTATGTAATTAACAAAAGAAGCTGTATTGGAATTTACAATGGTGGGTTTTAAAAAAGGAAATATGTCCACAAGTGCTAATAAATATTATGATTAAACAGCCTGAAATGGTTTACATACAGATGCTAGTGCTCTCGGATGGGGGGCCACAGATTTATCCTCCAGTTGTGGAGGTAGATGGAAATAAAACTGAAAGAACAAGTGTTTCTCCAAGAGTATGGTATTAACTAATGGGAGTTATTGGGGGCCTTTCCTTTATGGGCTTAAAGCATATTGTTGTGCGTAAACACCCCCGGTACTGCATGTGTTACTACCAATTACACAATAAAACAGCTGTGGTTTACATTAATCACATGGGAGAGTTGGATCAGTATCATGTGATTGTCTGGTCAATGAGATATGGCAATGGTGTATTGGTCGGCAGATATGGATTGCAGTAAAGCTTATACTCCAGGTAAAGACAATGTGGTAGCAGATGAAAGGTCCAGGATTTTTAAAGATGATACGAAATGGATGTTTAAGCCACCAATATTTAAGAATATTGTTCGACGATTTGGGTTGCCAGAAATTGATTTGTTTGCATCCAGGCTTAATCAACACTTGCCTCATTATGTGTCTTGGAACACGATCCGGACGCAGTTGCAGTAGATGCATTTTTATTACACTGGGGAAAAAATGTTCTTTTATGCTTTTCCACCATTTGCTCTGATTCAGAGATGCTTGAAGAAAATAGAGCAAGATTCAGCTTCCGGATTGTTGGTAGTGCCAAATTGGCCAACTCAACCTTTGCTTGGTTCCTCCCAGTTATGCTGATATGATTAAAGAACCGTATATGCAGATTCTAAACTGTAGTGATATCTTGACTAATCAGTAACAAATGAAGATTACCCATTATATGCATATATGAAATTGTTAATCTGCAGGTTTTGACCAGACACTACAGGAATGGGATTGTCGGACCAAACTTGACAGTTATTGGCACATCATGGCGAGTAATAGCACACAGAAAACAATATATGAAACATATTAAGAAATAGAAGAATTTTTTTTTATTGCACACAGTCAAAATATTTTGATGATTATGTGAATGTTACTCATGTTTTGGAATTCCTTGCCAATTTGCGCATTTGGTCAACATTTAAGTTACAGTGCCATTAACACTGCACGCAGTGTCTTGTCGTCCTATTTAGGACTTATGACTGGTGTGAGAAATCAATTGGGTCGCATCCATTAATATCACGATTCATGAAAGGAGTTTTCACATGAATCCGCCAAAACCTAGATATTTACAGGAGATTTGGGATGTGAGCATAGTACTTGCTCTACTTAGAGAATGGACGCCAATTGAAGGGTTGTCATTGGATAGGTTAACATTGAAATTGGTCATGTTTTAATGTCACTGGTCTCAGCCAAAGAGTGCAAACTTTACAAATGTTGCGTTTAGACTGTATGCATGTGACTACAGATAACGATTGTATTCTATGTTTACGATCTGATCAAACAAAGTAGACCAGGGAGATCTGGAACAAAGGTAACCTTTCAAGCTTTTCATATTGAGCTTGCTTTGTGTGTGGTTAGACATTTGAACCATTGTATTTAAGTGACGGACACTTTTCGAGGAAACGAAAAGACATTGTGCTTACGCACAAAAAGCCACCACACAAAAGCTTCAGTTCAAACTATCTCAAAATGGTTTGAAACAGGTGTTGGTTTTAGCGGGAATAGACACTGATGTCTTCAAATCTCACTCCACCAGGGCGGCAGCTACGTCCGCGGCGAAGGGGCGGGGATGTAACTCTCGAGCATATTTTTTAAAAATCGCAGGGTGGAGTAAAGAAGAAACTTTTTCAAAGTTCTACAACAAACCTGTTCACACTATGACAAGCTTTGGACACGCGGGTGTTGGGAGCACTATAATCACCTGCTTTGTTTGCTATTAATTGCTATAATCAGTTGTGTAGTCACTGATATCTTTTGTCACTTGTAATCATTTTTTCCCTCAAATATAAGGAGGAGGGTATTATATGGTCTTTCAGCCATTAATAAAAAACTTGATTGTGAAAAGATCTAACATTTGTGTGCTTTCTCATGTATGTGTTTTACTTAGCCGGACTGTCTTTCGGATTAATTCTACGACATAAAAAACACGAAAGAAAGCTTAAAACTCTTCACGTAGTCACTCACGTGACTCCGAAGTAAAATAGTAAATTAAACGAGAACTCACCTGTTCGAAGTTTGATCGTTTTTATTTTTACGAGGAGTTACGATGAGGGATTACGTGCCCTCCATCCCACCCTCGTAAAATAAATGATCAAATGGTGGTTCTAAGTCTTTTATGAGCCTTACTATGTTACTCCGGCTTTGTTTCTGTGTTTTTCATGCCGTTGCTTTGAAGTATGACGTTACCAGCGTGAGGCGGGCTCTTCTTCACGTAATCCCTCATCGTAACTCCTCGTAAAATAACGATCAAACTTCGAACAGGTGAGTTCTCGTTTAATCTTACTATTATACCTCAGTCCCTTAACAACTGGCAACATCCGTGTAAATCTTGTCTGCACTCCTTTCAACGTAATTTTTTTTCATATTAAAAAAAAATAGTATTCGTCTTACATTGACAGAAACATATCAAATAACGTGTTAACAGGCTGCACAGTGGATTCCAATACACCGCGTTCGATCCTGATCTCGGGTGTTTCATTTGTGAACTTTGCACATTTTCAGTGACAATGTAAAATCACCGCCCCCCCCCGTCTCCTCGCACATCAGAAAAAGACATGTGAATTGGTAAAAAAAATATAAAAAAATCGCACTTTACATTACCCCACTGTGCATGGAGTTGATGACAAAGTGGGATAACGGTCGTCATGGACTCGGTGGGGCGAAGGGCGTTGACAAGCTCCATCTATGAACTAAACCATGGGTGGTCTATCTATTAAAATATAAATACACCAGGATAAAACTCTTTAGGGAAAGGTTTAGTGGCTCTTAAAAGAGCCTTTTGAGTTCAGTTGCGTTATGTTGATGTCATTTAGACATAAACTTTGCTCTGGTGGCCGGTTTTCTTCGGCAGCAGTACAGCCTGGATATTGGGCAAAACCCCACCCTGGGCAATGGTGACCCCACCCAACAGCTTGTTGAGCTCCTCGTCGTTACGGATGGCGAGTTGCAGGTGGCGGGGGATGATCCTGGTCTTCTTATTATCGCGGGCCGCGTTCCCCGCGAGTTCCAAAATCTCCGCTGTCAGATACTCGAGCAACCTCACGCCGACTAAATAAAACTGGAGCGCCAGCGCCAATGCGCTCAGCATAGTGACCTTTCCGTAACAGTCGGTGGATTCGACCAACAGGGAATTGCAAACCAGCTCGGGAAGAACGGGTCTTTGTTTTGGCGCGAACTTTCCCACCAGTTTTACCTCTTCCTGACATCTTCGCTCTACTCCACAGAAACCAAATGATTCCGAAACAGCGGTCGCAAGTTCTTTTATAGCTTTGTCATGGACAGAAGCTGGAGCCGTTTTTTATTGGTCAATTGTTTCCCTTTTGTTTCTGATTGGCTTTCTATAGCAGATTAATAGCGAAACGTTCCTAAATTTCAGCCAATGGAAATCCAGATCTTATCTATTCCTAATTAGCATATGGTGTCAATCCGAGAAGTTGACACTTTCTCTTTCTTCGACGTCATCTGTCCCACTGAGTATTTCTAGCGGCATCTGATTTTACTTCAGGTTCCATTTTGCACATCCAATTAAATTAAGTTGTTTAATGGACCATCGAGGAACTGTAAGTGCACAATTGATTTAAATATGTTTCCTCTGGATTAGGCATAATGATAATGCATTATAATAGCGTGTCAACCTATATATGTGTAGAGAATGGCCGGATGACATTTTTTCATGCAATGTTGTATCTCTGGAACATTTCCCCCCCCCCCCCAGCGGGTTGTGGAGGCGAAGGTATTTGAAGAAGCCGGAGAAGTAACAAAAAATAAGTTAAAACAGGAATTAACGGCAACGGAGAACTGGCGAGGAAGAGGAGATGAGTTCCAGGGTACATCATCCATGACAATATTAAATGGCGTGGTAGACTTTAGGGTTCGGATGGTAGCAATGTTACAAAATTTTGAGATTTTAAAAACCACATCTGCAATTTATCCCATCAGATAAAGCATAAAAAGAAATTTAATTTGACACCTAATTCACTTTCATATCTTCAGTATTAAAAAAGTTATGGCCATTTTCATACTCGGAAATTAGCAACTTGTTTCCTATTGCTTTTCTATTGACACAAAAGTTGTGACCGAGGACAGTCAAAAGCCCATAACTTTCTTAAAAATTAAGAGAACTGAAATACATTTTCAGTTATTATAGATTGAAGTATTCTGAAACAAATATGAAACAATCTTACTTGGATGACCTGAAATTAAATTAATTAATTAATTAGTTACCCAATTGTAGCTAATTACAAAATTAAATTAGTAGATCTAAACATCTATCCATTTCTTAAGAAAAAATTAACTTTGTTTTTTTTTTTTTTTTTTTTTTTTTGAAAGCCTAAGTGTCCAATTAACAGTCACACAATAATTCACAATATAACATGATTTTTCAATCTAATTGTCATTAATTTATAGGCCAAATTGAAAGAATTTAGTGGTTAATGCCTGTAGATTAATGGCCATTTAAATCAGCTTGCGAGTGGGATTTTCTGGAACGCGATGGATTGGAACGTTGCGGTGAATTTAAACCCCATATCGACAGGAAAAATTCTGCTGGTTCGTATGGGGAATAAATCACCGTTTCGCAACATTAAATGTTGAATAAGGCCATCTAAAAAAGCAGGTTTATATGTAAAAATAAACAGCTTTCACTTGCCTGTCCCCTACGTAAAATCCGTACCCGTTGTCGGCGTTCATGGCATTAGGAGCTAATTTTTATTTTACTCCAGCGCTGAAATAGTTGGGCTATTTTAAAAAAAAATTAACTTACCAGCAGTCGGAACGAATCTCTAGAAATAGCTCGCCCTCCAAGAAAATAAAGCTCTGGATGGCAAGGGGAAAACCGCATTTTAACCCCCCCCCCCAAAGGTGCCAAAGTCGCGCACATGGCCAGTGACAGAACTGCAGCACCGCTTAAGGTAAGTTTTGTAACATACCTACGAATGGTGAGCAAATTTGGGCTCCATATCTGAGGAAGGAAGTGCTGGCTCTGGAGAGGGTCCAGAGCAAAGATACTAGAGGAGCCGCTACGGACGGCCCGCTATACAAGCCGGGATGATCGAAACTCCGGTGTCGGAACAGATCGGAACACACTCGGGGCTTGGAGTTTCCGAATTGGCCGCTTCCTACCGGAGACCGCGGCTTCCAAAGTCCATAGGCCAAACTGGGTGGAGCTCCAACACTGGCGACCCCTGACAAAAGATCCCAGGCCTTCGCGATGTTAAAGTCAGCATCGCGCCCGCAGCTAGAAGCTCCGCAGACCACAGCTCCACAATGTTAAAGTCAGGACCAACACTCCGGAGCAAAGATACTCCGGAGCTCCAACACAGGCGATCCCCGGCAAGGCATCGCCCCCGCTCCGCCATGATAGTTCAGTGCTGCACCGTTGCTTAAGCTCTTGTTTGTCTCCGGCAGGAAAGGCCGCACCAATCCAGTTGGTAAGCTGCAGGGGGGGGGAGGGACGTACGCGACACAGAGAAAAGATGCATCGCCGTCCAGGTAACTGACTGAAAAACAGTTTCACCCTATTCCCCTCCACCACCAAGACATACTAAGAAACATTATTGTCGACATACTCCAGACACGCAATGTGATCCAAAATCATCTTTAATCAGCACTTAAACTTTAACAGCAAGAAGGATGGTTAGATGTCAGAACATGCCAACTGCTGCTCGAACTGAGTAGTGCCAGAAGCAAGTGTTAATATAAACGTTATAGTGGGGCGGGGTTAGTGATGCTACTTATGTGTGATTGGTTAACATGCACAATCAATCTACAATTATGACACCCCCCACGTAAGACATACTAAGAGGCAGCACGTCATATTTTGCTTGGTAGTTTACACCCCAGCAGTATGACCAATAACTTCTCTAGTACAGAGAAGGTTCACCAGACTGATTCCTGGGATGGCAGGACTTCCATATGAAGAAAGACTGGATAGACTTGGCTTGTACTCGCTGGAATTTAGAAGATTGAGGGGTGATCTCATAGAGACTTACAAAATTCTTAAGGGGTTGAACAGGCTGGATGCAGGAAGATTGTTCCCGATGTTGGGGAAGTCCAGGACAAGGGGTCACAGTTTAAGGATAAGGGGGAAGTCTTTTAGGACTGAGATGAGAAAATCGTTTTTCACACAGAGAGTGGTGAATCTGTGGAATTCTCTGCCACAGAAGGTAGTTGAGGCCAGTTCATTGGCCATATTTAAGAGTTGGATGTGGCCCTTGTGGCTGAAGGGATCAGGGGGTATGGAGGGAAGGCAGGTACAGGATACTGAGTTGGATGATCAGCCATGATCATATTGAATGGCGGTGCAGGCTCGAAGGGCCGAATGGCCTGCTCCTGCACCTAATTTCTATGTTTCTATGTTTCTAATTTCAGATAGTCCTTGTTTTCTCCTCCCCTTCCCAGCTCTCCCTCAGCCCATTGTCTCCGCCTCTTCTTTTCTTCTTCTCGCCCCCCCCCCCCCCCCCACTCTCACATCAGTCTGAAGAAGGGTCTTGACCTGAAACGTTGCCTATTTCCTTCGCTCCATAGATGCTACCTCACCCACTGAGTTTCTCCAGTATTTTTGGCTACCCAAGAAACATTAAAACATACATTTAGACACTAAAAATAACAAAAAGGGTGAAAGGACTCACAGCTGCTGGTGAGGCAGCCATTGTTGGCGCCAGCCAGTGGTCATAAAATTAGAGTAATACAGCATAGAAACCAGTCATTCAGCCCAACTTGCTTATGCCAAGCAAGATGCCCCATCTACACTCATCCCATCTACCTGCTTTGGCCGATATTCCGTTAAAACATTCCTCTCTGTACTTGTCCAAATGTCTTGAAAATGCTGTATAGTCTCTGCCTCAACTACCCGTCTGGTAGCGTTGGAAGGCTGTGTAGTAGGGAACTGTTCCAACTACGATAGTCGCATTTGGCCATGTTTGGCCCATATCCATCTAAAGTTTACCTATACTTGTGAAATTGGGCAAATGACAGGTGTCAGTGGGGAGACACTTTGGGTCGAGTGACCATAGTGATTTTTGTATCAACATAGTTATGGAAAAGGGCAGGACTGCTCCATGAGCTGATGTTACAAAGTGCGGCAAAGTGACTAGATGGTATTAAACAGAAGCGTAAAAATATTGGTTGGAGTTTGTTGTTTGAGGGGAAAGGGATGTCTGGTTGGTGAGATAGTGATCATTCAAGGTGTGCATCTTCCTGCTGGAGTATGAGGCAAGGATAGTAGGAGGACGCAATGCTGGGTGACCAAAGGTATGGAGTCTGGTCAGAAAAGGAGGGAGGAGGAATGGTCAGGTACAGACTGCTGGGACCAAGTCAGCCCCTGGAGCACTGTATGTGACTGTTGGTGATGTACAGAAGGGCTTAATAGGGGTGTGAGATAGCTTTGGCAGAGAAGATTAAGAACAATACAAAATAGATTTTCAAGGGTTAGCTGAAAGAGGTCTCCGCTGCACTAAGCAACTCATGGAGAAGTCTCACAGAGACGGAACTGATGTTTTTCTAAACCTCCTCAATCTCCGAATGTGCCACCCAAACAAAAAGCTTGGATCTACAGAACAAAGACTAATGTCAAGGCAAACACATAATACTTTCCCAATCTTAAGGAAGCTGCATATGACTCAGGAGGTAAAAGCTCAGCTTCTGAATAAAAGACTGTCACAAAAAAGTCACAAAAAGTGCACTATGACAAATCAAGGCGACTACTTCAGCCTTTGATGGGAGGACAGGTTGTAAGGTTACAGACCTCACGAGGTTACAACCGGACAGGCATGGTCTTGAAAATATGCCAGGAGCCCAGGTCTTATCTTATTCACTCAGAAGGAAAACTGTACTTACGTACAGTAGGAATCGTAGACACATTTTTGCCTGTAGTCGGGCCTGCGCCAACACAGCTAAATGCAAAGGACACCGACCACCAGGATACTGGACTTGGGTCAAAAGACTAACACTCTCACAAGAGAGACACAAAATAATGGACATTGAGCAGCTCCAGGTTCAGGCGCCTGTAACTTAGCTGCCTTTGAACACCACTGAAAGTCTGTACAGAACACACTCAGGTCATGTCAGTGAGCCAAATCCCAAATACAGAGACTGAATTCACTTGTCAGCTAACTACTGTATAAAAATCGTTCAGCTTAATCTATAGTGTGCTAAAAGCTGACAATCAGATGTTTGTCAATATGTTAAGTATGTTTACTATGCTGTTACCTTAATTTTGTGTTTCACAGTGTGTACACTTGTTGGCTATAGTAACTGAATGAAACTGTTGGATTTTGGTCATTTTGTAACATTCTGCTACATTTACTACTTAATAAGATATTTTGTCATTATATGGAGCAGGAGCTGAGGAAAGAAGATGAGGTCAATCACTGTGTTCACAGTCTATGTTGCGCTATTGCAGACACCATACCTGGAGGAAGTGATTCTACGCATGTGGGGGGTTTGGTCGCTATGGCCATATCTGTTACGTTGCATCCTTGATAGTCATTAAACCAGGTTGAAACTCAGAAGGCATTGGATGCCGATTCTCTGGATGCTTGCAAGTTAGATAGAGTACAAGTTAGAGAGTTAGATAGAGCTCTTAAAGATAGCAGAGTCAAGGGATACGGGGAGAAGGCAGTAATAGGGTACTGATTGTGGATGATTACCAATGATCACAGTAAATGGTGGTGCTGGCTTGAAGGGTCGAATGGCCTACTCCTGCAGCTATTGTTTATTGTCTATAAATAACGACATTATTTATGAAACCAAACATTATTTCAGGATCACCAAACAATTGGGTACCAGATCATCAGTGTTTGATGAACCAACTGTTTTGAGATACAACAGTTTCTGTTTCTTTCCTATTACTAATTTCCATTATTTCATTGTTTATACAGATCCTTGGTTCTCCTAAATCTTTGCAATCTACCAATATAAACATTTGTAAATGCCTTTTATGGGTATGTAAGCGAGTCTCACTGTAGCATCACATGTGGAAATAAAGTATTCAATTCAATTCTACATTAATCCTCAACAGTGGTGCTCCACAAACATTAATTCTCAGCTCCTTTATTTACTCCATATGCATGCATGACTGCAGCCAAATTCAAATCCAACTCAATTTACAAATTCATAGACGACACCACCATCGTGGGTCGGATATCAAATAATGACGAGACAGAGTAAAGGAAGAAAATTGGGAACTGTGTAACATGGTGTCATGACAGCATCCTTACCCTTAATACCAACAGAGCAAAAGAGATAGTGATCAACTTCAGGAAATGAACACATACCCAAAGTACATTGACGTACAAAGTAGAGACTGTTGAAAGCTTCAAGTTCCTAGAAGAAAATATCACCAGCAACTTGTCCAGGACTTACCATATTGAAGCAATTCTATTTTCTATAATAATAACCAAGAAAGCAAAAGATCCAGTAGAGTGAAAATATATACCTCCAGATTCAGGAACAGATTCTTCCCAACCATGAGCCATGAACTGAGTCATCCTACCACCCACCAGAGTGGTCTTGGTTACCATCTACATAATCGGAGTCCCTTGCACTATCTTTATCGGACTTTACAGGAGTTGATATTACACAAAGTGTTATTCTCTTTATCCTGTGTCTAATAATAATCACGTATAGTCTTTCTGCTGATTGGATAACACGCAACAAAAAAAGTGTTTCGCTGTGCAATAAACTAAACTAAAACTTAAGCTGAATGAAACTAAACTCGACAATGTTCCCCCCGCCTGTCACTGAACCCTGTATTTGGTCGCAGATAACATCCCCACGCCAGCCTCAGACCTTCTGAAACTGCCGGCTGGAGCTGACAGACCTGCAGCCAATCTCAGCGCTGGGACACTGTGATAGACCGCCTATACCCCAGCCAATCAGAAGCTGTGGGCCGGCCCTTCACCAAAGCTTTAAAAGCCGCTCCCAGATCCGGCCCCGTCCATCAGTCCCTGTATTTCACTGTTGGGAGATTATGGCCCGGACCAAGCAGACAGCGCGCAAGTCGACCGGAGGGAAAGCTCCTCGCAAACAGCTGGCGACCAAAGCAGCGAGGAAGAGCGCTCCAGCCACGGGCGGAGTGAAGAAGCCTCATCGCTACAGGCCCGGCACCGTGGCTCTGAGAGAGATCCGGCGCTACCAGAAATCCACCGAGCTGCTCATCCGCAAACTGCCCTTCCAGCGCCTGGTGCGGGAGATCGCTCAGGACTTCAAGACAGACCTGCGCTTCCAGAGCTCGGCCATCATGGCCCTGCAGGAGGCCAGCGAGGCTTACCTGGTGGGGCTCTTTGAGGACACCAATCTGTGCGCCATCCACGCCAAGCGAGTCACCATCATGCCCAAAGACATCCATCTGGCCCGCCGCATCCGTGGGGAACGCGCCTGAACCCGGCCTCTGTAACACCGATAACGAACGGCTCTTTTAAGAGCCACCGAACCGGCAACAGAAAGAACTGCGACCTTGTCTTATATTACTGTCTCCATGGTCGGCACGGACTGGAAGGGCCGAGAGGGCCTGTTTCCGTGCTGTAATTGTTACACGGTTATAGAAGTTTAGGTGAAATTGTGGCGCAGTCACTTGCTGTACGGAGTCTAATCCCGCCGTCTCGTGTCTTGGCTAAGACTAGTGATGTTATTTGCAAGCCGCCGGGTGGAACCCGGAACACTGGTTCGGATGAAAGATCATACGGACCGCGGCTGAGTCGGGTAGAATCGGTAGGGTTCCCCGTTTGTTTGAGGGCGAGCCTGAGATCCTTGGTGGAGGGCAGGTAGGAGAAGAAAAGGAGCTGAAATCCGTGGCAGGTCTGAGCATAATCTTTGGGTCTGAGTGAGGCAGATGGTTTGACAGACGAAAGATAAAACCAAGTCGATGAGTTGTAAAACAAAAATAGAGAAATGGCGTGAAATGAGATCTATCAGTTTAGCATGCCCACCACAGTCTTTTGGCGTTTGCCCTTCTGAGCTGACAGATGGTGGGTGTTCACATATCCCCTGTATCAAAGTCACCAAAGCTCGTCAGATCGTGTGCAGGAGTTTTAAGTTTCAAATTCTCTCGGGAAGTACAAGACTGGTACATTATTAATTATTGGTTTATTTCACTATTACATAATGCAACTACCCACCGCCGTACAATTTTATGATCGTGTTTTCCAACGTATTTTGAACATGATTATTACATCTGCTTTCATGACCGTTTCACGCATCGCACTCTATAACCACAGCTTATGTCTCCCAAGCTTAACTGACAATGAATGAAACATATCTGCCCTTTGACAGGTTACTAATACCCGTACTGTTGCTACGCTACGCCAAGTGGAGTACACGCGATGAACTGCAGGTAAGCACTTACCATTGTTTCCAGCATAGCAGTCCCGTTAAAACCTGCCGATATTGTCAATTTTTGCGCTGTAAATAATTATGTAAATCGGGTTAAGCGTGAGAGACATTTAGCCTCCTTCAGAATTCCAAAAGTGAAGAGAAATGACGGTAGATCGAAGCGAGAGCTGAAGGGACAACAACAACCTGAGTGTTTGGCGAACATTGGCCGTTTGCTCACTACATTTCATCAACTAAGGCATTATTTGTGTTTTTTCTTTATTCCTTTGGCATCTAAAAAGTTTCAGAAGTGATAAATCTGGCTGTAATTTTTTTTAAATTGCCCATGGTTCTCAAGTGGGTTTTTACATACAAAAAGAAAACGTTTCTGAAGCAAAATTTACAGCCAGATTTATCACTTCTGAGACTTTTTAGATACCAATCAAGAAAAACCACAAATAATGCCTTACTGTTGATGAAATGCAGTGAGCAAACGCAATAATTCCCAATATTTTCAATTCCGGTAAAGAGAAGCTCTCGCTTCTCTTTACCTTCAAGAGAAGCTCTCGCTTCACTTTTGGAATTCTGAAGTTGGGTACATGTCTCTCACGCTTACCCGGACTTTCACAATTTTTAACAGCGCAAAAATTCAACATTTTGGTGGTTTTTAACAGGTAGGAAAGTACTCGTTTCTTGCATTAATAACATAGCAAGGTGTCCTCCAGATGGATTGAGCGGCTCCGTGCGTCAAGCCCTATGACCCAGTGACCTTACGTGCACACGCCCGATTAGTGGAGAGTCTAGGACTAGAGGTAAACATCTCAGAATAAAAGGACGTACTTCTGGAAGATGAGGAGTAATGTCTTTAGTCTGAGGGTGGTGAATCTGTAAAATTCCTTGCCACAGAAGGCTGTGGAGGCAAGTCAATGGATGTTGTAAGGCAGAGATTTATAGATTCTTGGTTAGTACTGGTGTCAGGGGTTATGGGGAAAGGGCAGAAGAATGTGGTTGAGAGATAAAGACAGATCTGCCATGGTTGAATGACGGTGCAGAGGATGGGCTGAATGGTACAATCATGCTCCTATCACACGAATTTACGGATTCATAGGCAATTTAAACCATTCCACCTGTGAAAAATAGATGGATGCAAACGTTAACTGGTGGTTTTCTGAATTAACTCGTTTATCAAAATGTGGGGAGGAACTTTATGCAAATTGCATTGGTTAATTCACAATCACCATCTGTAGCCACTGTAATATTTGCATTTTCAAACGCCCCGCAAAATCTGTACTTGAACCGTTACTGTCACAGTGCCAACAAAACAAATCACATGCCTTTGCTATAAATAAATGCGGGAGACAAAGACAGCCTCTACACGGCCACCTCCATGAGTAGCTTACAGGCTCATAAGCCCACAAAGCGAAACCAATGTCTTTACTACGTCTGCAGAACGCTAAAAGCCATGTCTCCCCAGGCAAGGCGGCACTGTTAAATGCCGCCAACTGTTGAGGTTTAGTGCTACTGCAGCTCAAAGGCCTTACCACCGCCAAGCTCAACGTCATCAAACAGATTGCCATCAAAAACAAGGTGACTATAGTTCTACTGCAGGAGACACACCGAAAACAAGAACTTCCTGAAAATTCCTGGGTAAACCCTGGCCGGTCACACCGCCGACAAACATCATGGCATAGCTACGTTCGTTCGTTACGACATGGCCTGGTCAGCCATAGCACAGTCCGCAGAGGATGCAGAGGTAAAATGGATCACAACCAAAGTGCAAGACACTACCATCGTCAACATTTACAAGCCGCCTCCGAGCAGGTTGGTCCCAACATCTGTCAGATGTTCCAGCCCCTGCCGTGTATGCTGGTGACTTCAACAGCCATCATACAGACTGGGCATACAGCAGCTCCAATGCTGATGGTGACTTCCTGGCAGAATGGGCCTCGACCGCCGATACAACACTCCTATACGACCCAAAGGAGCCACGCACTTTCTACTCTGCACGCTGAAACAGCACCACCAACCCAGACCTGGCCTTCGCAGAATGTCGCAACAAACCGCTCCCAGTAAGACACATCCTGGACAGGTTTCCCTGGTCACACCATGGACCATCGGTCATAACTATTCCATCTCTAGTCCAGCCCGTGGAAGGGAAAGATGTCAAAAGGTGGAACTTCCGGAAAGCAAACTGGTTAGGCTTCACACAACAAGTGAATAAGGCAGCCGCTGGCCTCCCACACCCACGCCCCACCAACCTGAGCAACGCCTACGACTCATACTGCAAGATGCTGCTGGCCGCCGCCAAGAAGAACATCCCCCGCGGTGTATGTAAAGCCTATGTTTCCTGCTGGGATGACCTACTTCAAGGCCACACAGAATCACAAACCAGCGAAGACAGGGACAAAGCAGCGAATGACCTAATCTACAGACTAAATGAGAAACGCAGGCAAAGATGGACGGAGACAGTGGAATCAATTGATTTCACACACTCCAGCCATCAGGTGTGGCAGACCATGAATAAGCTGATGGGCAGGTCGACAACCCCAGCACAGTGTCCCATCACTGCACATTCCATCGCGTCGCTACTGCTGAGCAACGGCCGTTTCCCCAATGCAGACAAGGCCTTCACCAGAACAACATCGGCGAGAGTCCACGAGCTGCACAGGGCCCCGAGCTGCGACTCCAACCTATCGCACAATTTCACAACACAAGAAATCGAGCAGGCCATCCGACGGCTGAAAACCGGTAAGGCACCAGGCACCGATGGCATCCACCTGGAATACATAAAACACCAAGGCAAGAAGGCAAATGACTGGCTGTGCTCCTTCCTCTCCACGTGTTTCCGCTGCCTGAAGCAGCCAAAGTTCTGGCGCCGTGCCAAGGTGATCGCCTAGCAATGACCCCAAGGGATACCGACCCATCTCTCTGCTGTGTGTTCCATACAAGCTCATGGAACGTCTAAATCCAGTGATCGACCCCCAGCTGCCTAAAGAACAGGCTGGCTTCCGAAGCCGTAGGTCAACGGCAGACCATGTGACCCTCCTGTGCCAAGACAGAGGACAGCTTCCAGGCAGGGGAGAAGGCTGGCGCTGTCTTCACAGCTGCATATAATACTGTCTGGCTGCGTGGACGTCTGGAGAGGAAGCTTCTGGAAACCATCCCAGACAAGCACATGGTGAGCTTCATCATGGAGAAACTTAAGAACAGCGTCCCACAGGGCTCAGCACTGTCACCAATGCTGTTCAACATCTACATCCATGACCTGCCTGCAACCCAGTCAAGAAGTATGGCTATGCTGATGACCTGGCCATCCTACTCAGTAAGCCATCCTGGGAAGCAGCAGAAGAGGGCCTCTCTGAAGACATGAACATCCTGTCTTCATACCTGAGAAACTCAAGCTCAGCATGGGTAAGACAACATCTTCAATGTTTCACCTCAACAACAGGGAAGCGACCCGCGAGATGAACGTCATGGTAGAAATCGCCCGGTTACGGTCCCAGCCTGTCCCCACGTACCTCGGTGTGAAGCTCGACAGAACGTTGCCAACTTGTCAGAAGGTGCCAAGGCAAACACAAGCGCCCGTGCCGCCTAGCCGGCACCACATGGGGAGCCACGACAAAGATGCTGTGCATGTCCACAGTGGCCCTGGTGTTCTCAGCCGCCTAGTACTGCGCCCCGGTCAGGTGCCGTAGCCCTCACACCAAAAAGCTATATGCTGCCCTCAACAGCGCCCTGCGAACTGTCTCCGGATGCCTATGAGCCACCCCAGTAAACCAACTGCCCGTCCTCGCTGGCATTGCCACAGCCAACATCAGGTGAGAAGCAGCCACGCTGGCCCTTTCTCGAAAGGCACAGACCAGTAAATTCCACCTCCTCCATCAGATCGTCACAGAGATACCACGACGAGTGCTCGTCAAGTCACGGAGCCCCTTTGCCACGCAAGCCCAAGAGCTGCTCTGCACAACACCGGCTGACGCTTCTAAGGCTGCCTGGGTCAAGACGAGATGGAGAGACCAGTGGAAGTCAGCAGAACCATCTAGATTACACCAGTACATCAATGACCCCATGGACATCCCTGGCCAGGACCTGCCCCAAAAGCAGTGGACAACCCTCAACCGTTTGAGGACAGACATCGGATGCTATGGAGTAGCGATGAAGAGGTGGGGCCTCGTGGACAGCGCTTCCTGCGAGTGTGTGGACCCAACACAGACAGTAGAACACAGAATCACCAGTTGTCCCAAACACCAGCCACCGAATGGTGAATGAGGTCTGATTGACGTGGACGATGACACATTGGCCTGGCTCGCCTCAACGGAGCTGCAGGTCTAAAAGACACACGACAGAAGAATAACCGGTCCTGTTGGAGCATCCAAACGGTCGTCATCGGCATCATTTAATCTCATTGGTTGAAATGTGGCAAGGATACAGCTTTCTCATTGGCTGCGACACTGCAATTTTCAGCAATGTCATAGAGCTCTATGATCTTTGGTTTTCAAGTACATTTTGATCCGTCCACGCAAATGAGATGTCCGGTTACTCAACAAACGGTTGAAATATCAAACCTGTAAATGAAATCGTCAATTTCAGAATTTTTTATGATATTAAATTTAAATTAAATTAAATCAATGAATGTCGTGAAATGCTCCCCATCTACTGGCACAAGGGACGTCTTAACATCTAGTCCTGTGTATTTGATTCTGAAAATCTGGACTTATCCAGTGACTGCTGTGAAAGGACAGCTGACAACATGGGAAAGTCCATGTGACAGCTTGGAGAGACAGCTGACAGGAGGGAACAGACCCCAATGGGGCCGTCTTGGGCTAGCTCCCCATGACAGCAGTCCCCAACGCTGTTTCAGCTAGTTGGAGACACCCGCTAAATGCTACAAAAAGTAAATTAAAGGAAATACCCCTAGAGCCTGCGAGAGCGGGGCGCAAGATGGCTCACCGATTGATAACACGGTTACAGACCCAGGAACGGAAACGACCACTGACAAGGAGAGCATGGCGCATGAGACATCCACAACAGCTGCGGGACACATACTTCAGGTGTGCATCTGTGGTTGGGAGAAAAGAACATCAATGATGGGCTTGAAGATCCACCAAGGGAGGAAAAAGTGCTTGAGAGAGCAGAGACATGGGCCTCGCATTGACCAGTACTTCTTACGAAGCAACCAGTCAAATCAGTCGAATGAAGCACAGCGACGGGACACAAACCAAACAAAACATCAGCCAATTCCGGCCAATATGTCTCCTCAACGTCGAGGGAAAAATCTTTTTCAGCATTGTATCACAAAGGCTATCCACCTATCTGTTAACAAACAAGTACATTGATACATCTGTACAGAAAGCAGGAATTCCAGGTTTTTCGGGCTGCTTGGAGCATACAAGCATGATCTGGCACCAGATCCAAGCAGCTAAGAAGGACAAGAGAGACCTACATGTGATCTTCCTCAATCTGGCCAATTCATTTGGTTCAGTGCCACATGAACTCCTTTGGGAATCTTTTGCCTTTTTCCATGTACCAGAGCTCACCACCACACTGGTCAAGAACTATTTCCAAGACCTGCAGCTGTGCTTCACAACAGCTGAATTCAGTACAACATGGCAGCGCTTGGAAGTAGGCATCATGGCAGGCTGCACAGTCTCACCCTTGGCCTTTACAATGGCCATGGAAGTCATCATCAGGGCCTCAAAATGGGTGGTGGGCGGTGAACGAACCAGTACTGGGCTCCGTCTGCCACCCATCAGGGCATACATGGACGATATGACAACAATAACCACTACTGCAGCATGCACCAAGCGGCTACTTGGAAAGCTGCAGGAGAACATCAAGTGGGCCCGAATGAAAATCAAAACAAGTAAGTCTCGAAGCATCTCCATAGTTAAGGGGGTGCTTAGAGACACAAGGTTCTGCATCGGTGACGACCTAATACCAACAGTGTCTGAGCAGCCAGTAAAAAGCCTGGGCAGATGGTACAACGCAAGTTTCAAGGACAAAGAACAGGTGCAACAACTAAGGCAAGAAATTGTCAACGGCCTGGAGATCATCAATCAGACCCTACTGCCTGGGAAACGGAAGCTCTGGTGCCTACAGTTTGGACTCCTTCCTCAGACAATGTGGCCACTGACCATTTATGAAGTTCCAATAACAACTGTGGAGAAGATGGAGCGAACCATAACTTCATACGCAAAGAAATGCCTCGGTGTCCCACGATGTCTAACTAACATCGGCCTCTATGGCAAAGGGATCCTGGAACTACCTCTCACTTGTCTAACAGAGGAATACAAGTGTTCCAAAGTAAGACTCCAGATGACACTGAGGGACTCTAGAGACAAGACCATCAGTGCTGTTGCGCCGCCCCTAGTAACGGGCCGGAAGTGGACACCATCTGTTGCAGTACAGCAAGCTTCATCAGCCCTGAGGCACAAAGACGTCGTGGGGCAAGTGCAGCAGGGAAGAGCAGGCTTTGGCCTTACGACAAGTAAACTAACTTGGCGAAAGGCCACAACATCAGAGCGGAGGACACTGGTGGTTGAGGAGGTGCGGCGACAGGAGGAGGCCGCAAGAAGTGCAAAGGCACTCCTTTCCTGGAGACCGATGGGCACTCCAAGCTGCAGGAGTCTGCGGGACTTTAACATCGCGGAGCTTGCGATCCTTTTGCTGGGGATAGAAGCTCCATGTTATGGGCCTATGGGCTTTAACATCATGAAGCCCGCAGTCTCTGTCAAGAAGAGGCCAATTCGGGAGCTCCATGGAGTGGAGAGAGTTTCAACCGCCCCGACGCGCGCGTTTTGATTGCCCCTACTTCGATCGGCGGCTGCGGCGGCTTTCATCGCCCCGACTGACAAGAGGAAGAAGATGGAACTTTATTGCCCTCCATCACAGTGAGGAATGTGGAATCCACTGTGATGGATGTTTTATGTTAACTTTCCTGTGGTTGTGAGTCTTGTTGCTTTTCACTTAGTATGTCTGTAAGGCAACTCAAATTTCACTGTACCTTAATCGGTACATGTGACAATAAACTGATCTTGAAATACTGACCTAAAACCTTTTAGAATAGTAATCCTGCTTTACATACAATAAAGGTATGGTTTTACCAATGTCCCATGTCACTGCAGGAAGACATCTTTATTTCTGCACTCAACCGCATACAATACTATTGAACATCTCAACTGTGTGCTGCATCTTCTTTGCTTGATGTCCAGATCCATTTGAGCATCAACATTTCTTGTTTGTTATTGAAAAATACTTGGTATTGTGGTTTCCTCTCATTTTTCCATATTGTACTGCACCTGCCACTTACTGTGCACTTGTTCAGCTTGTCCACTTGAAATCTGTTTTTATATCTTACTGATCATGGTAAAATTCGACCCCTGCAGCAGGATCTCTTCCAGCATATGCACACTATCTTCTGACATTGTATGTTTAATGGAACACCCTGGCAAACTAATGTTAATAATTTACCCCAAAAATATTCCTTTATAATTTCAATTATCAATTTAAAATATGATCTCTGCAATTGTTTCTACAGAGAGCTTGTAAAGATTTAGGAGAACCAAGGATATGTGTAAACAAGGAAATAATGGAAATTAGTAATAGAAACAGACTAATTGACCTCAGTCACTCCTTCAAACACTGATGACACCATTTGTTTGGTGATCCTGACAGTCCAACATCCGGCTCAGTCATTATATGAGCCCAGAGTGCAAGCATGGTGTGTGGTCCGAGTCAGGGTTGTGGTCCGGAACACCATGTGTCAGGAATGTGGGTGGATTTACCGATGGAGCCGGGGTACAGAAAGCTTATCTATTTCCGAAGTCTGAAGAAGGGGTTCGACCCGAAACGTTGCCTATTTCCTTCGCTCCATAGATGCTGCCGCACCCACTGAGTTTCTCCAGCATTTTTGTCTACCTTCTATTTCCTGCTCCCGATTCTCATCTGGTTTACTGGAAAATTTATTATACTGTTGATAACGTTTTAACAAATGAACTAAAAGTAAATTTGGTTATCAATAGGATTAACGTCCATTTGTTCCAAATATCTACCATTCAAGCACCACTAAAAACTCAAGACTCAAGACCATAACATTTCACAGTTAGGAAACAGGTGGCTCTGGAGATACTGGTTATCATCTTCCAAAATGCTGCAAGATGATGAAATCGCTTCCCCATAGAGGGAACCGAACTACATTTATGAGCATTTAGTCTATATCATTCTCTTCCTTGATGCTTTAACAGCTTGACGAGATACTTCAACTTTGTGAGAGTCTCGGTCTCCATCACAGCCTCAGTCGGTGAGCTCCAGATTGCAATCATGTTGTTCTATCATCTCCTTCAACTTCCTCCTCGTGTTCCATATACCCACTATGCTCTGTGTCAAAACGTTTCCCCCCAGGTACATATTGCGCCAAATCCCACCTTAAACATTTGTCCCATGGTTATCGATTGTCCTATTCTGGGTAAAATACAATGCATCTACCGTAATATTCCCATCATGATCTTGTACACCGACATAAAATCACCTCTCAACCTCCTGTACTCCAAGAAATAAAGTCCTAGCATTACGATCTGGCAACATCCATGTACATCTTGTCTACACTCCTTTCCACGTGTTTTTTTTTTCATTTAAAAAAATATTCGTCTTATATGCACAGAAACATATCAAATAACATGTTAACGGGATGGGAGATTGCAAACTTCACATGGTGCAACCTGTTTCGACGAACGCAATCAACCTGGTGTGCACAAACAGAAGTTCAAACAGAACAAGTTGTCTTACTACGCTGTGCACGCCATACGCAAGAAGACGTGAACAAGCTGCACGATGGATTCCAGCAAAGATCACAGAGCGGAATAAAGATTACAGATCAAAGATCCGCTCTGTGATTTTCAAAGATACTGGTTCGATCCCGATTTCGGGTGTTTACACATTTTCCATTTGAGAATGTAAAATCAACGGTCCTCCCGTCTTCTCCCACATCAGAAAGGCACGTGGATTTGTAAATTATTCGCACTTCAAATTACCTCAATGTGTATGGAGTTGATGTTGGACACGGTTGACCTTTAGTCGGCCTAGATATGGTCGGACGTAGAGCCTGTTTCCATGCTACATCTATAAAAGTAACTAGATTTATCTATTAAAATATATTAAATATATATATAAAAATTATATAAACATTACACCCTAGTAAAACTCTTTAGGGATATGTTCAATGGCTCTTAAAAGAGCCTTTTGTGCCCAGTTTGGTTATATTTATGTCATTTAGACAAAAACTTTACTCTGGTGGGCGGTTTTCTTCGGCAGCAGTGCAGCCTGGATATTGGGCAGAACCCCACCCTGGGCAATGGTGACCCCACCCAACAGCTTGTTGAGTTCCTCATCGTTGCGGACGGCGAGCTGCAGGTGGCGGGGGATGATTCTGGTCTTCTTGTTATCGCGGGCCGCGTTCTCCGCTAGTTCCAAAATCTCCGCTGTCAGGTACTCGAGCACCGCCGCTAAATAAACTGGAGCGCCAGCGCCAATGCGCTCAGCATAGTGACCTTTTCGTAACAGCCGATGGATTCGACCAACAGTGAATTGCAAACCAGCTCGGGAAGAACGGGTCTTTGTTTTGGCGCGAATTTTCCCACCAGCTTTACCTCTTCCTGACATCTTAGCTCGACTCCACAGAAACCAAATAATTCCAAAACAACGGTCGCAGGTTATTTAATAGCGTTGTCATGGACAGAAGATGGAGCAGTTTTTCATTGGTCAATTGTTTCCCCTTTGTTTCTGATTGGCCTTCTATAGCAGATTAATAGCGAAACGTTCCTAAATTTCAGCCAATGGAAATCGAGCTCTTATCTATCCCTAATTAGCATATGGTATCAATCCGAGAAGTTGACACTTTCTCTTTCTTCGACGTCATCTGTCCCGCTGAGTATTTCTAGCGGTATCTCATTTTCCTTCAGGTTCCATTTTGCACATCCAATTAAATTAAGTTGTTTAATGGACCATCAAGGAATATGTTTCCACGCGATTAGGCATAATGATAATGCGTTTCAATCTATATGTGCAGACAATGGCCGGATTATATTTTTTAGCAACGTTACAAATTTTTGAGATTTTAAAAATCAAGTCTGCAATTTATCCCATCAGATAAAGCATAAAAAGAAGTTTAATTTGACACCTAATTCACTTTCATATCTTCAGTATTAAAAAACGTATGGCCATTTTCATACTCGGAAATTAGCATCTTGTTCCCCATTGCCTTTCCATTGACTTGACTCAAAAGCTGTGATCGAGGACAGTCAAAAGCCCATAACTTTCTTAAAAATTAAGAGAACTCAATGAAATGTTCAGTTATTATAGATTGAAGCATTCTGAAACAAATGAATCAATCTTACTTGGATGACCTGAAATTAAAGCATATAATTAGTTAGTTACCTAATTGTAGCTAATTACAAAATTCAATTACTAGATCTAAATATCTATCCATTTCTTAAGAAAAGATAAACATTTTTAAATTGCCCAAGTGTCCAAGATTTTTAAATCTCATTTTCATGAATTTATAGGCCAAATGGAAGGAATTTAGTGTTTAATTCCTGTAAATTAATGGCCATTTAAATCAACTTGCGAGTGGGTTTTAGTGGAACGCGGTGGATTGGAACGTTGCGGTTTACGGTGAATTTAACCCACAGTCGGCAGGAAAAATCCTGCCGGATCGTATATATTTTTTGTCCCCTTTTCGCAACATGAAAATGTGATTAAATGCTTCCTAAGAACCACGTGTACCTTCTTTTCTACCTTTAAACCCGCCCCCCTCTAAAAGGCGCGAAAGTCGCGCACACGGGGAGTGGCAGAACTGCAGCGCCGCTCAACGCAAGTATTGTAACATACCTAATATTTTTTCATGCAATGTTGAATCTCTGGAACTTTCTCCCCTGAACGGGTTGTGGAGGAGATGAGAGAGCAAATTTAGGCCCCTTATCTGAGGAAGGATGTGCTATACTCGCATGAGTTTAGAAGGTTGAAGGGGGGGGACCTCATTGAAACTTACAGAATAATGAAAGACAGAGTGAATGTGGAAAGCATGTTTCCACTCGTGGGAGAGTCGAGGACCAGAGGTCACAGCCTCAGCATTAAGGGGCACACCTTTAGAAATGAGGTGAGGAGGAACTTCTTTAGGCTGAGTCTATTTAACTCGTGGAACTCATTGCCACTGATAGCTGGGGAAATCAAGTCAGTGGATATTTTTAGCGCAGAAATAGACAAATTCATGATTAGAATGGATGTCAAGGATTATGGGGAGAAAGCAGTAAAATGGGATTCGGGGGCATATATCAGCCATGATTGAATGACGGAGTGGACCTGATGGGCCAAATGGCCTAATTCTACTGCTATAACGTGAACTTGTCTCCTCTTGCTCCCATTTTGTTCTGTCATCTCATACTTGTTCAACAGGTCATAGAATCAGAGTAGCATAGAAACCAGTCATTCAGCCCAACTTGCTTATGCCAAACAAGATGCCCCATCTACACCCATCCCGACCGATTTGGTCGATATTCCGTTAAAACATTCCTCTCTGTACCTGTCCAAATGTCTTGAAAATGCTGTTATAGTCTCTGCCTCAACTGCCCGTCTAGTCGTGATGGAAGGCCGTGTAGTAGGGAACTGCTCCAACTACGACAGTCCCATTTGGCCATGTTTGGCCCATGTCCATCTAAAGTCTACCTATGCTTGTGAAATAGGACAAGTGACAGGTGTCAGCGAGGTGACACTTTGGATTGAATGATCAAATATTTCCGTGCCTGCTGCTGCTGGCGAAACCATTGTGTTAAAAGTGTGTTTTGCGAAACCAATGTGTTAAAAGTTGCACCCCTTCCCCTCCACCCGTTTTGTAACTACCCTGATTCCCACTACAATTCAAGAGGGAAATTAATTAACGGTCCTTTCACAAAACAATTCTGCAGTGAAAACAAGGAACTCCAGGTTTTTTTTTACTCATCCGTTCAGGCAGCATCTCAGGAGAACGTGAACAGGTGACATTTCGGCTCGGGAACCTACTGTAAACGACACAGTATCTCCCTCACTGCAGCTTATGAAGAGCAGCCCGTCCATAATCTGCAGCCGTTTACACGAAGACCATCCATCACCACGAATGGACGCTCATAAACCGTTTATTGTTTCACTCTGTTCCTAAATGAAATAAATTTGATGAATGGCTTTCCCAAAATACGATATGTTAACTTGTATGTATATATACATATCTATATATTAACTGCTTTGGCATTTCATTTTAATATTTAGTTTAATTTAGAAATACAGTGTGGAAACAGGCCCTTCCAGCCACACCAGAAACATAGAAAATAGGTGCAGGAGCAGGCCATCTGGCCCTTCAAGCCTGCACCACCATTGAATATGATCATGGCTGATCATCCAACTCAGTATCCTGTACCTGCCTTCTCTCCATACCCCCTGATCCCTTTAGCCACAAGGGCCACATCTAACTCCATCTTAAATATAGCCAAAAACTGGCCTCAACTACCTTCTGTGGCAGAGAATTCCACAGATTCACCACTGTGTGAAGAATGATTTTCTCATCTCGGTCCTAAAAGACTTCCCCCTTATCCTTAAACTGTGACCCCCTGTTCTGGACTTCCCCAACATCAGGAACAATCTTCCTGCATCTAGAATGTCCAACCCTTAAGAATTTTGTAAGTCTCTATAAGATCCCCCCTCAATCTTCTAAATTCCAGCGAGTACAAGCCAAGTCTATCCAATCTTTCTTCATATGGAAGACCTGCCATCCCAGGAATCAGTCTGGTGAACCTTCTCTGTACTCCCTCTATGGCAATAATGTCTTTCCTTAGATTAGGAGACCAAAACTGTACGCAATACTCCAGGTGTGGCCTCACCAAGACCCTGTACAACTGCAGTAAAACCTCCCTGCTCTTGTACTCAAATCCTTTTGCTATAAATGCCAACATACCATTCGCTTTCTTCACTGCCTGCTGCACCTGCATGCCTACTTTCAATGACTGGTGTACCATGACACCCAGGTCACATTGCATCTCCCCTTTTCCTAATCGGTCACCATTCAGATAATAGTCTACTTTCCTGTTTTTGCCACCAAAGTGGATAACCTCAAATTTATCCACAATAAACTACATCTGCCATGCATTTGACCACTCACCCAACAAATCCAAGTCACCTTGCAGCCTCCTAGCATCCTCCTCACAGCTAACACTGCCCCCCAGCTTTGTGTCATCCGCAAACTTGGAGATGTTGCATTCAATTTCCTCATCCAGATCATTAATATATTGTAAATATCTGGGGTCCCAGCACTGAACCTTGTGGTACCCTACTAGTCACTGCCTGCCATTCTGAAAAGGACCCGTTTACTCCTACTCTTTGCTTCCTGTTTGCCAGCCAGCTCTCTATCCACATCAATACTGAACCACCAATACCGTGTGCTTTAAGTTTGTATACTAATCTCTTAAGTGGGACCTTGTCGAAAGCGTTCTGACCCTGTGGAGGTTGCCAAGAAAAGAGCATTGTTTACAGACACAAGAATAATACTTAAGAATATAAAAAACCTGAGATATGGACTGATGTACCCCGCAACATTGAGAATCACCTACGACAAGAAAGAATATTTCTTCACCAAACATACAGAGGCCCTTGAATTTGCAAAGAACATCGAGAACATTGAGAACACCGACAGTGAGAGTGAGAAAGATGAATAACACTTAACACTTAATAGACACCTGATGATATTGGATATTGTTACTTTACTGAGAAGAAATTGAACTTTAAATTGCTATACTCAAGGACTGTCTTGAATTTAGAATGAAATTGAGTAGTTACCTTGTTATATACTATTTTATATTTTAGTACTAATTACTACTCATCATAATTACTAATTATTATTCATTATTGTTAACTGGATCAACTTATAATTCATCCTTTTAGCTAATTCGAAGTAATGTGTGATTCAGGCAAATTTTTTTTTTAAATGGAGGTTTACTCCTTGATACGTTTGACTAATCGTGGACTAATATTTTTGCCATATAGGACTAATATTTTACTTAGTTTGGGACTAGTAATTATTCCACTCGTGGAATATAACCATTGTCCTCCCCCTCCCCCCTGTATATTATATATTTTTATTGAAATTTAAGCTTTTCTTTTAAGGAAGTACAGAGCTAGTAATATTTTTTTTACCAAAAGCTACGGAAGTCCTTAGATGTCTAACCACATTAGGGTGGCTATCACTAACTGCATCAATTATAGGTGTAGTTTTTTTTCTTTCTTTTATATTTTACTAACACTCTTATTTTTTCTATTTTTTTATTATATTATAATCATTATAATCATTGTTTTGAATGGAATTATAAGTATTATTTAAGGAGATATGACCGAGAAGAAAACCTCCAAGATCTAAAATTCATCTATCTGAGGTTCGGGTGTAAGGTATGGTTTAACGTACTGAACCATCTGCTCTATTATAGACCACCTTAAACATAAGATGCAAGACAAAAAAGTGAAAACTGGGGTTGAAGGAATTACATTCTGTAGTTGGAATGTTAAGGGAATTAATGAACCCAGCAAGAGAGGCAAAGTATTAGCTCATTTAAAATCGCTTCAAACATATATAATATTCCTCCAGGAGACTCATCTTAAAAAGGAAGCGCAACATAGACTGAAAGCAAAATGAATTGCTCAAACATATCATTCTTCATTCACACATAAATCTAGAGGGGTTGCAATATTAATCCGTAAAGGTATACCTTTTAAACATATATCAACTATAGAAGATATTGACGGCAGATATCGTAGTAGTAGGCAAGTTATACTAAATAAAAGTGACTCTCCTTAATGTATATGGACCAAATTTTGATAGCCCATTGTTCTTCAAGAGAATAATTAATACTATTCCGGAATGCACACAAAATAATTGGCGGAGACTTAAACTGTACACTAGATTCTTATTTAGACAGATCATCAACTCAAAGAAAATTAAAATCTCAGTCAAGTGAATTTTTAAACTCATAAATGAACACTACCAACATTAAGGATGTCTGGAGAATTGAAAATCCATCCGGACGAGAATATTCATTTTATTCACTGGTGCATAAAACATGTTCAAGGATAGACTATTTCTTAGTAGATTCTAAACTTATTCCATTCACCTACAACTTGCAATATCATAACATTATAATTTCGGACCATGCTCCATTAACATTTATGATTAAACTAAACGGAATGGACAAGAAACAGACACAATGGAGACTTAATCCTCAAATTTTAAATGAAAAGCTAAGTTGTGAATATCTTGTAAAACAGATTAATATGTTTTTCGAGGTCAATGACCATCCTGAAATTTCTGCCTCCCTTCTTTGGGAAACATTTATACGAGGGGCATTAATCTCCTCCAAGGCATTTCTTAATAAAGGCTAAACAGACATTGGAAATGGAAATAAGGCAATTAGACATAGAAAATGCAGTAGTACCTTCATTGGCAAAACATAATAAAATTGCAGCACTAAAATACAAGTTAAATAAAATATACTCTGACCAAGTAATAAAACTTTATCAACATACAAAACAATTAAATTTTGAATTCGGTGATAAACCACAAAAACTATTAGCACGTCATCTTCGTAAATTGGACGGGGAAAAAATTATTCATAAGATTAGATCAGATATGGGAGAAATATTAACACTCCCTGAAGATATTAATGACAGATTTTCACAATACTATCAATATCTTTATTCACCTAAAGTAACAGAACAATCAACAGGAATGGAAGCATTTTTACAGAAATGTAACCTTAAAGGTTTAGATTTGCAAGAGCAAGAACTATTAGGTGCTGAAATAACAATAAAAGATATCGAAGAGTCAATTAGATCTTTAAAAAATGAAAAGGCCACAGGCCCTGATGGCCTAAGCTCTGAATTTTATTAAAAAATTGATGATCTGATTTCTCCACGCTTACAAACACTGTAGAAACACGTTTATACTCAACAGAAACTCCCGGAAACTTTAAACGAATCTACAATAATACTTATACCCAAAACTGATAAGGATCTGGAAGACCCGGCCTCATATAGAGCAATTGTTCTCTTAAATACTGATCAGAAAATATTAACTAAAATCCTATCTCATCGATTGAGTTTAGTGATTAACAAATTAATACACCCCGACCAAACAGGTTTTATCCCAAAATGTTACTCATTTTACAATCTTAGATGATTATTTAATATTATATACTCAAATAAATTGCTATTGCAGATCTAGCAATTATTTCGCTAGATGCTGAAAAAGCATTTGATCAGGTAAAATGGTCATATTTATTTTCGGTGATGGAAAAATTTCAATTGGGAGAGAAGTACTGTACATGGGTTAAACTTTTATATTCTAACCCAACAGCTAGAATACTAACAAACCAAGTGTTATCAACTAAATTTAATCTTTCTAGAGGTTATAGACAAGGATGCCCGCTATCTCCATTATTATTCGCTCTAGAAATTGAACCACTCGCAGAAAGTGTCAGAGTTCATCCTGAAATACATGGGTACAATATTAAAGACACAATAAATAAAATCTCTTTATATGCAGATGATGTATCAATATATATTACAAAGCCAGAAACTAGTATTCCAAATGTATTATATCTAAACTCAATTTGGTCAGTTTTCAGGATACAGAATTAATTGGAATAAAAGCGAAACCATGCCAATAATGGAACTCAATTTACATACACTACAACAATCACCTTTTAAAATAGTTGAGGAAAAATTTAAATATTTAGGTATTTATGTAACTAGGACGTATACTGCTTTATTTAAATCAAATTTCCCACTTTTACTGAATACACTAAACAAGAATATTCAATATTTCTAAATGTTTGGTAGAATTAATGCTATAAAAATGATGTTTTTGCTCCAATTACTGTACTTATTCCAGTCAATCCCAATATATATTCCAAAATCTGTTTTTTTTTTAAAGTCGACTACTGTTACAAGTTTCATTTGGGATTATAAGTAAAAAACATTTATGTAAATCAAAGATTAATGGAGGTTTAGCTCTACCAAATTTTCTGTTTTATTTTTGGGCAGTCCATATTAAAACATGAATTTCTGGCAGGAAGAAATGGATCAACAACCAGACTGGTTAAGGATGGAAAAGGAGGACTGTTTACCTTTTGAAATCGGTGCGATTATGTTTGCACCGATAAAATTGCACAAAAAAACCTATAGGGAAAACCCTATAATACTTAGTGGTACACGATTCTGGAAACAATTAAAAAAGGCTTTAAAATTGGATAATATACCACTCAGTCTCCCTATTGTAAACAATCCCTTATTCAAACCTCCCATGCTGGATAAAGGTTTCACACAATGGAAAAATTATGGAATTAAAAAGATGGGACATCTTTATAAGAAAGGCACTTTTCTTTTATTTCAGGAGTTACAACAGATTTATGGATTACACTCAAATATTTTTTTTTCGATATCTACAACTCAGAGATTATGTTAAATCAAATACACAAGGTTATAGGAGTAGGGAACCAGAAAGCCTTGATGAATGTGTTAAACCGAGTTCTTTTGTCAATCCAATTCAAGAAAACTTGATTCAAACTCTTGTTGTTGAAATCAATTCTTTATTCTAACAGCGCTGGATAATTCTTTAAACCTTCCAACATAGAGCTTAAAACTCTGGGGCAAGTCGAAAGAACTACTGACTTTGGTACAAACGAAACACATTATATAGGTAATAGACAATTATGATACAAAAGGAGTGGCAAACAATCAACCAATCATTATGGTTTACCATACATTTAACTTATTTGCATTAACCAATCAACTAAATCCTTTCCATTGATTGACAACATGTATAGTCACATGATTTTCCCTTTTCCGGCCCCTTTACAGCCTTCTTCCCCTCTGCGGTTTTCTTCAAACTCTTTGCTCAAAATCATTTTATTTCAATAAAGTAAAACCGCAGGTATAAAACTAATTCTCAGAACACCTCTCAGAATATACACAATCACACAATACGTACACACAAACATATATTTTCACTTTTGGAAAATAAAGTTATTTGTAAAACTTCATATTTAACCATACTTACAACCCTTATACACAATACATTTCACAAATAACTTCCTTACAACTACATAGCTTAAATACAGTTACTTATGGATTACAAAGATTAAATATGAGTTTTGCCCCCATTCTTACAAAGTGGTAAGAACTCAGTTATTTCCAATAACACAATTCCCAACTCCAAGCATACAGAGGCCATATTCTTGTCGCACTTGATAAATTATAATGGCTTTTTACCAAGCTCGGGTCAAGTTTCATTCTGAATTAACCTCCCCCTTGGTCATCTCTGGAGGAAAGGAATGTAGGCCTCTTTACAACTTCTTACTGATAGCATTCCACACAGCAATTTGAAGATTACTATATGCAGACCCCAATCGTTTGGCTTAGAGTTACTTTCTCAGTCTTCTATAAACATAAGAAATCACCCTTATACAAAGGTCACACAACCATCTCTTATCTCTTATCCCAACATAAATATTTTTAAACAGCACAAACCAAATCACAGACTCTTTTATCTAGCATGGGTGCCTACGACCCAACATAGACAACCATAAATCCCCTTCACGACACAGCCGAGCTTAGAGATGTGTCACAAATGATGAATAAATGGTGCCCATGTCCTGGAAGAGACCCCATTACTCTGAACACTAACCTAAACCAAATACAACTTCTGACAGTTATAGCCACTCAAAAGCAAGCAAAGCTATTCCCATTTACATCAACATCTCCATGATATAACAAGCCATCTATCCGCGCGTGTGTGTGTGCGCGTGCGTGTGTGTGTGTTCTTTATTCTGTTGTGGCCTATGTATTTTGAAATCCTCTGCTGCCAGTCCTTCTCCTGCAACTCAACATAAGTTCCTAACACAGAAATTATAATTTAAGCAATGTTATTGTATAATATTTCCTCAAATGTTTGAATAAGCATTTCTCTCTCTCCCCCCCTCCCCCTATATTTATAATATCCTTTTAGATAGCGAGGTCCCATCGACGGAATCACATAGACATACATGGGAAAATGAATTAAGCCAACCCATAACGAAAGATATTTGGGACAAAAGTTTACAATATATACATCAATGCTTGTTAAATGCCAGACATGCTTTAATACAATTTAAAGTATTACACAGATTACATTACTCTAAAGTAAAACTGAATAGAATCTTTCCACATGCCTCTTCTATCTGCGATAAATGTCAGCTTAACTAACTTAACACATACTTTTGCAAATTGTATAAAAATTAAAAATGTCTGGATTGATATTTTTAGAATAACTTCTGAAGTTATTAATACTAAACTGGATCCTGTCTCAAAACTAATAATACTTGGAATATCAGAACACTTACAACAAGCCAAAAAAATGTCCTAGATTACAGAATAATAATTGGGAAGAAATTAATATTAAAATTTTGGAAAGGTCCTATAACCCCCACAATTAAAATGTGGATTATGGAAATGTCGGAGACTCTACACCTGGAAAGAATCGGATTTGCCTTAATGGACAAAAAAGAACTTTTTGTTAGAATATGGTCTTCATTCATCAATTATTTGAAAGGGTAGATTGGTTCGAAAGGGGAACCTAACTGAAACTTGGACTCAGGATCAGATGAAAAGTTAATGTCATCTCAACTTCCGTAATTGTTTAAAAAAAGAGGATAACATTCTTTTCTTGGGGCCCTTCCTAGGTTTTAAAATGAACCAAAAACATATTATTCGCATTCTCCAAAAGTGTGTTAAGCTAAAAATCCTTCAATAGGAATACAAAAGCATGTATAAATTAGGAAGTCCTTTCAAACATCTAGCTAATCTTTCCATGAAGTGTTTCTCCCATATTGAACTTCTCGAATTTTTAATTTTCACTGTCCTGGAAAATTATATATATATATAATTTTTTTCTCTCTTTTTTAAATTACTCTTAATCTATAAAAAACAAACAAAAAACTGTTAGAGGCAGAATGATTCAATTGATAATATTAATAATGTATGATTGATGTACACGAAATGTTTCTACCACAATATGTGTTTGCCAATTTATTGTTTACCTCGAATAAAAAAAAAGAAAAGAAAAGAAAAAGAAAAGAAAATGTCAAAAGTTTCCCGTTCGCGTGCCGTTCTTTCGAATAGGGGGTTGCACGTAAGATCATCGGGTTAAAGGGCGTGACGCACGGAGCAGCTCAATCTAAAGATCCTATAGGAAGCTATAGGATCTTTGGCTCAATCCATGTGGAGGACATTGCTGCCTCGGCACACACTGTTAACACACGTACCTTCATACCTGTTAAAAATTGCTCAAATTGTCATTTTTGCGCTAGAAATATTTGTGGGTGCTGTCATTGAAAGAGGGAAGGTATGCTCTGAACCCGAGCACCAAGGTGGAAGCTGCCGAAGGAGCACAACCCTCAGGACAGCCCCCACTCTTTCCCCCCCCCCCCCGGGTCAGAGCTGTCCGGCCACGGCTGCTGTGAGATGTATTTCAGTGCCCACAATCACGATGCCAGAGACAAAGTCGTGGAAACAAGAAATGCATTTATTTACGAGTCTGCAGAGTCGGGTGCCTCTCTAAACCGAGACACACGGAGGTCAAGAAAATACCCCTCCTTATACAACACAATTTCACTGAATCAGCCTCCCCTTCTGGCTCCTTCCAATCGGAGCGCTGAGGTGTACAATCTTCCTGTACCGCCCAGAGTACCTCCCAGATCATACATCGCACGTTCATGGTAATTAGCAGTTTCCCGATCAGGGGCGTATAAGCAATATTCATTTACCTCATTAAGCTAGCGCAGTAGTTATTCACCTAACCCATTTAATCCCCTTTTGCCTAGTAGTCAGTTTCTTAAGGTTACAGCTGCCTCCACTATCTCTAACCGCTTTCGTACAATGCTATCAGTGGTGCTCAAGGACAGGGGTGGTTTACGCGTTCTGTCCTTCACAATGTGGTTTAATCATTCTGTCTCTCACAATCCACCCTTTTTCTTTTGCTACGCATTACTTTATTAAACTCCAATTTCAAACCCCTTCTGCTCCAATTGATGTAACATTTTCCCAATTTCCTCTCTCTGTGGATCCAGAACCTTCCCCGGTCGCATTATCATTATTTTATGTACCTCCCCTTTTGTTCCAATGGGCACTGCATCTGGCTTATGCTCCTGGTTATATTCCTTCACCAAATGGGACCCCGTCCCCCATTGACTGGCTTTCCGTAAGCAAAGCAATCTCTCTGGGGCAGGTTCTATACATCCTCATTCCTGAGTACCTCAAATTCTGCACTAAGTAATATTCTACTCCCCCCTCCTTACAACTGGTTCTGGTTCTATGAGTATAATAGTAAGATTAAACGAGAACTCACCTGTTCGAAGTTTGATCGTTATTTTACGAGGAGTTACGATGAGGGATTACGTGAAGAAGAGCCCGCCTCACGCTGGTAACGGCATACTTCAAAGCAACGGCATGAAAAACACAGAACACACAAAGCCGGAGTAACATAGTAAGGCTCATAAAAAGACTTAGAACCACCATTTGATCATTTATTTTACGAGGGTGGGAGTGGAGGGCACGTAATCCCTCATCGTAACTCCTCGTAAAATAACGATCAAACTTCGAACAGGTGAGTTCTCGTTTAATCTTACTATTTTACTTCGGAGTCACGTGAGTGACTACGTGAAGAGTTTTAAAGCTTTCTGTGTTTTTTATGTCGTAGAATTAATCCGTACGACAGTCCGGCTAAGTAAACACATACATGAGAAAGCACACAAATGTTAGATCTTTTCATAATTAAGTTTTTTAATGGCTGAAAAACCATATAATACCCTCCTTATATTTGAGGGAAAAATGATTACAAGTGACAAAAGATATCAGTGACTACACAACTGATTATAGCAATTAATAGCAAACAAAGCAGGTGATTATAGTGCTCCCAACACCGCGTGTCCAAAGCTTGTCATAGTGTGAACAGGTTTGTTGTAGACCTTTGAAAAAGTTTCTTCTTTACTCCACCCTGCGATTTTTTAAAAATATGCTCGAGAGGTACGTCCCGCCCCTTCGCCGCGGACGTAGCTGCCGCCCTGGTGGAGTGAGATTTGAAGACATCAGTGTCTACTCCCGCTAAAACCAACACCTGTTTCAACCATTTTGAGATAGTTTGAACTGAAGCTTTTGTGTGTGGCTTTTTGTGCGTAAGCAGCAATGTCTTTTCGTTTCCTCGAAAAGTGTCCGTCACTTTAATACATTGGTTCAAATGTCTAACCACACACAAAGCAAGCTCAATATGAAAAGCTTGAAAGGTTACCTTTGTTCCAGATCTCCCTGGTCTACTTTGTTTGATCAGATCGTAAACATAGAATACAACGTTATCTGTAGTCACATGCATACAGTCTAAACGCAACATTTGTAAAGTTTGCACTCTTTGGGCTGAGACCAGTGACATTAACATGACCAATTTCAATGTTAACCTATCCAATGACAACCCTTCAATTGGCGTCCATTCTCTAAGTAGAGCAAGTACTATGCTCACATCCCAAATCTCTGTATATCTAGGTTTTGGCGGATTCATGTGAAAAATTCCTTTCATGAATCGTGATATTAATGGATGCGACCCAATTGATTTCTCACCAGTCATAAGTCCTAAATAGGACGACAAGGCACTGCGTGCAGTGTTAATGGCACTGTAACTTAAATGTTGGCCAAAGCGCAAATTGGCAAGGAATTCCAAAACATGAGTAACATTCACATAATCATCAGAAATATTTTGACTGTGTGCAAAATTCTTCCCATTTCTTAATATGTGTCATATATTGTTTCTGTGTGCTATCTCGCCATGATGCGCCAATAACTGTCAAGTTTGGTCCGACAATCCCAGTTCCTGTAGTGGTCTGGTCAAAACCTGCAGATTAACAAATTCATATATGCATATAATGGGTAATCTTCATTTGTTACTGGATTAGTCAAGATATCACTACAGTTAAGAATCTGCATATACGGTTCTTTAATCATATTCAGCATAACTGGGAACCAAGGTTGAGTTGGCCAATTTGGCACTACCAACAATCCGGAAGCTGAATCTTGCTCTATTTTCTTCAAGCATCTCTGGATCAGAGCAAATGGTGGAAAAGCATAAAAGAACATTTTTCCCCAGTGTAAAAAAAATGCATCTACTGCAACTGCGTCCGGATCGTGTTCCCAAGACACATAATGAGGCAAGTGATGATTAAGCCTGGATGCAAATAAATCAATTTCTGGCAACCCAAATCGTCGAACAATATTCTTAAATATTGCTGGCTTAAATATCCATTCCGTATTATCTTTAAAAATCCTGGACCTTTCATCTGCTACCACATTGTCTTTACCTGGAGTGTAGCTTACTGCAATCCATATCTGCCGACCAATACACCATTGCCATATCTCATTGACCAGACAATCACATGATACTGATCCAACTCTCCCCATGTGATTAATGTAAACCACAGCTGTTTTATTGTGTAATTGTATTAACACATGCAGACCTTGTTTAGCACAACAATATGCTTTAAGCCCATAAAGGCCCCCAATAACTCCAAATAGTTAAATACCATACTCTTGGAGAAACACTTGTTCTTCAGTTTTCCATCTACCTCCACAACTGGAGGATAAATCTGTGGCCCCCCATCCGAGAGCACTAGCATCTGTATGTAAAACCATTTCAGGCTGTTTAATCATAATATTTATTAGCAGCTTGTGGGACATTTTCCTTTTTTAACCCACCATTGTAAATTCCAATACAGCTTCTTTTGTTAATTACATAGGCCTGTCAAAAGGCCTGCCTTCTCTTTGAGAGCTTGTATCTTGTACCTTCGAAGATATCAATAAATGTAATGAACCAAATTCTACTGCAGGAAAATGCTGCTAGCAGTTCACCAATGGTTGTCACCATTTCTCGGATGGAAGGATAAGGTTTTGAATGAGATAATGATAAGTTACCAAAATATCATCGACTTTAACTGTTGGTAAAGGTATTAACATAGTCACTGAGTTAATTACAAACCCCAAAAGTAAATTGTTTGTGCGGGCTGCAGCTGGGGCTTAATTAGATGAATTAAGAACCTTAGCTTACCACAAAGCTTTAGTAATTGAAACTGAGTCCTCAGCTGACTCCTGATAATCACTAATGACCAGAATGTCATTGAGATAAGCCATAATGA
Source organism: Okamejei kenojei (assembly GCA_035221665.1). Lineage (NCBI taxonomy): Eukaryota > Metazoa > Chordata > Chondrichthyes > Rajiformes > Rajidae > Okamejei > Okamejei kenojei. The sequence goes on from CM069158.1 coordinate 2,433,986, forward strand.
TGTGCATTTTGTGCTCTAATTGGGCTAAACTGGTTTCAACAGTTTCGTAAAGAGTAAAAAGCTGAACTCAGTCCATTTGGCAAAACTTAACTGCCATAATTGTCACAACCAATTTAAAATTTAAGTACTACCAAAACCTGATGCATAGGTACAGAATAATAGGCGTCTTTTCATCAATCTTAGCCATATAACAACCTGCTGAATTAAAATATTTTGCAGTATTCAATGACTCCATTTGAACATGTTTGTATTTTACAAACTTATTTAGACCTGTAAGGTCCAGAATACTTCTGCAACCATCATCTGTAATGCCTTCTAACATTAAAGACAAATTTATGCTTGTGTTCAAAATCTTTTCCATTACCTCTTTTCCAGATAATTAGGCAATGTGAACATAAATCTCTGCTTTTTCAATTGCAGAAAACACGAAACATAAGCAGGTTTATTCTGTACAGGAGGATTAACCTCTTTTTTTTAAAAGTAATAGTAGTTAATGAAAACTGCTCGTAATATACTGATCAAAAATAATAGTAAGCCAGTCTTAATAAACTTTTTGTAATCTCCCTCTAAGTGGAGATTAATCCGCAGTTTCTTTAAGCAGGGAACAAGTCTTTAATTCCTCTGCATATTGAGCGTGGTGGTCTCCTTATCCCCTGAATTCGGGTAAATATTTGGTTGTGCAATACAATAAAACTTCCTTGACATATTTCTGCCTCTATTTCCAATATCAAATCCCCTTCTGGGCGAAAATACCTTTTCGTCCAAAGACGAAGGTTTCATGCAGCTAAAAATATTTAGCTTTTCATCCAATTTCAATAAGTTAGGCAGATTATTCCAAACAGATAACCAAGAGTTAAAACACCACTTGCTCGACACAGGTATGCAACCTTGGGTGAAAAATGGGCCAAATAGCCATTTATATTATATAAAATTTCATAGAAAGAATTGCACAATAGCGTCTTTATTTTATTTTTCCTTTCATCTGCCCAAAGCCATAATAGCAGCAGAATATTTGTGAGGATTTTTAAACCTCACTATTTGACGCTCTCATATTTGGAGTCATGGATGCCCATATTAACGGATAAACCGTAGGCTCTTCCAATGAGGCACAATTTCCTGTGCTGTGCAATTTTAATATTTCAATCATCACAAAATCATGAAGTTGGTGAGATACCATATATATATGTTGGCAGCTAGGATTTCTTCCATAGCCTCACCACTTCCTTCATATATAGCAAAACCTTTTGCTATTCCAGGCATCTTTGGCCTCTTTTCATATTTTTTCATTTTATTTTTATTTTTATTTTGTGGTGTGCTTTCAAAATGCAAATCACCATCAAACAGGGTCTGCCTTCTGCAGCCCTAAATCAATTGGGATTTCATCCCATGAGACTTCTTCCGGCCCAAATCCTGGGTCCGGAGTTCCAACTTCCAATTAGGCCATATTCAAAATAATTAAACCCCTCAGGGCTAATTTTAGGAACCTTCAGGGTACTTTGACCCTAGTCTCATAATTATTTGGAGAACTTTCTCCATATGCTCCATAATCAGTTCCACATAGTTCACTTATCTGGAGGACTTTTCAATGTCAGAGTCATCAGAACCACGGGCCTCTCAGATTTTTTATTTTATTTTATTTTCCATTTTTCATATTCGGGAGCATTTCTCTCCGTGGTTATCATTTTGTAAACTAATTCGCTAACGGGTATATCTGCGGCCACCGGTATCGGAACCGGCTCCGCACTAGCTTTCCCGTATATTTATTTTTCACCCCAGGAAGCATTTAACCCGCGAATATAAGTTTACTTGATCATCTGTGCTTATCCAGCACTATGACTCTGACCTGATTTAATATATTTCCTATACTGCTGGACCTACCCAGCGCCCGCTAAGAAAATCCCAACTTTACTGTTCTTACCTGCGGGCCGTTCCGACCGCTGCGAGGAGCTGCTCCTTACTGCAGCTCCACCTTCTGCCGTCAGCGTCGACGTCATGCCGTTACCAGCGTGAGGCGGGCTCTTCTTCACGTAGTCACTCACGTGACTCCGAAGTAAAACAGGAATCGTGCACATAAGAATGATAGGTAAAGGACCTTCTGGTTTGTCCGCAATACCTGATGTGGTGGTAACATTTATCACAGCTGTCCATGCATTTACTTAGTGACGACCATTGTTAGCACGTGCCAAATACTGCATTTTAATCCTTTAGTTCAATCGTTCTTTCTCAAAGATCAGAGTCAGTGGTTTATTCCTTGTCTTACTGTCCAGTCCTCCTCAGCCGGAGGTTCCACCGGTCCCTTTATTCGCACTCCGTGTGTCCACCCTTTTTCTTTTGTCCGCACTGCTATTTCCGTGGTCAATGGTACCAAATACAGACCAGTCCAACGGGGTTGCAACTTTTCTTCCTTCCACGATTTTACAAGAACCCAGTCTCCCACTTTCACAGAATGGATTGGAAAGTCGAGAGGGGGACTCTATGCCAGCAGCCCCTTGGCTTCTAATTCTGTAAGAGAACGATATACTGCCAGTAAATAGTTCCTTAAGAATACATCACTGCCCTCTATGGTGGGTATTCCTTCTATCCTTCCCAAATAAGGTAACCCAAACATTTCATAGGGGAATACTGCTATATCCATTCGTGGAGCGGTTCGAATTCTAAGCAAGACTATTGGCAAGCACTTAGTCCAGGGCAGTCTAGTCTCCTCCATCAATTTGGTAATTTGTGTCTTCAAGGTGGGATTCATCCTCTCCACCATTCCCCAGCTCTGTGGATGCCAGGGAGTATGCAACTTCCATTTTCCCTAGGGTATCACAGATGAGCAAACGGATCTTTGAGGCGAAATGGATTCCTCGATCTGAATCGAGAGACTCAATGATTCCATAACGTGGAATTATTTGTTCCAATAGAATTTTGGCTACTATCTGAGAAGTGGCATTTACTGTGGAGAACGCTTCCACGCAACGGGTAAAGTGGTCCACCACCACTAGGAGGTATTTCCATTTCTGTATCCTGGGAAGTTCGGTAAAATCTACCTGTATTCTCTGGAATGGCCTGATGGCTAACTGCTGCCCTCCTCCTGGTGCTGCCCTCATCACTTTCTTATTTACCTTCTGACAGATCGCACAGCTTGATACTGCTTGTTTAGCCAGAGTGTATACCCCTCTACAAGCATACGTACGTAAGAGTATCACATAATGCCTGAGCACCCCCCCCCCCCCCCCCCCCCCCCCCCCGTGTGACTGGGAATGTAATCTTCCCAATAATTCTCTGATAACCTCCTTATTCAGCAATTGCTTCCCACCATCGCCCATCTTCTGTCATTTTCGCTCCTACCTCATTCATCCTACCTATATCGAATTTGGAGAACACGGGTATCTTCTTTATCCCTTCCCTAAGAGGTATTAGAGACATCATTTTTACCGTTAAGCAACCCGTTTTGCCACCTCTTCCGCGGCTCGGTTTCCCCTGGCCTCTGGAGAATTTCCCTTCTGGTGTCCTGCCACATGGACTATGGCTATTTGCTCTGGCTTTGTTACTGGTTTCCCTCTCTTCCGCCTAATCAGTCCTTTCCTCCTCGTCAGTCATCTTGGTCGGCGATCACTGCTGCACTCAGAGCCTGCAGTTCGTCCAGCACCTCTGCAAGAGAATCTTTGCAGGAGTCCTTGGCTCTGGGCCTCGATGCATGTGGCGGCTGTAGGGGTGTAGGCAGCCCTTCCTGTCTCAGCGTGGTCACCAGCAGGGTCTTGTCCCTCTGCAGCTGCCCGCTCAGCCGCTGCCTCTCCTGCTTGTGCTGCTCCTCCTGGAGCTTCCCGCAGGTTTCCAGCCTCTCCTTGTTTTCGGCCACACACTCTGTGTCCATGCTGCTTTCACCGACAATTGGCAACACCATCACTCCGTCCTTTCAGTTGCTTCTCCCGCTCGCTCCCCGTCTGTCCTTGCCCAGTTGTTCCTGGGTGGTCTTCAGCATCTGCTGTAGTTTGCTGGCCGCCTGCCCCAAATCCTTGGTCATTTTCTTTTCCTTGTCAAGCCTTTCCTTTAGCTGAAGGAGGTCCTCACTATCGCCGCTCCTCACAGCCCGCAACTTCTCCAGCTCTTCCTGCAGTTCCAGTGCAGATTGTTGGGCCTTTTCAAATTCTTCGGCCTGCTTCTGTCTCTGTGCTGCTCACAGTCTGCTTGTAAAGTGCTTTGGGTTTCTTCTGCTTCTCTTAATTTCAGTACTGCACCAGAGGGATCTGTGCACCTTTGGTTCAGAGACTCCATAGCCTTCTGCCTGAACTCCTGCAGCCACTCACTGTGGGACATGCATAACTCTGGGAAGAGCACCAGCAGCACCTCTAAGGTTTGCGTGTGGGACTCCTGCAACTGCTGCTGTTCTTCTTTTGGTGTTCAACGGTTTCTCTGAGCTGCAGCATCTCCTGTTCCAGGATGGAAATGTGGGCATCTTTATCCTTAAGCCTATTCTCCAGCTGTTCCGCTTCCACTTGTTTGGTGGCCTGGTCTCTCTCCATCTCCTTGCTCTGGCTGGCCTCGAGCAGTGCGTCGATAGAGCGTATCCTCTCCTCCAGCTGCCCTTTCTCCACACTGATCTCTGACAGCCGACTGCCCAGCCACTCCACCACCTCCGCTTTGCTCTTCAGCTCGGCCTCAGATGCTGTTAGTTTAGCCTGAAGATCGGTGCAGGTGCTGACAGCTGAGCGCTGCTCCTCCCTCTCTTTCTCCGTGTCCGTCAGCAGTCTGATAACGGACCTGGGGAACCCAGCAGCCTGCATAACCACTTTCCTCCAGATATAGGGAAGTTTTTTTTTAATGAACAAATGCATTCAGTGCCTGACACCTCTTCCTTTGTCTTTTTATGTGCCTTGGTCTGTTCATCTCCATATTTCTGTACTTCTTTAATTAATTCTTGACGTTTTCGTACAATATCTAAATGGCTACTGGCTAGTTTTTCCGCTGACAATTTTAAAACATCCCACATTGGTGCAAAGGTTTGTAGGTTAAGTGTTTCGGTAAATTGTCCCCAGTGTTTCGGATGGTGCTAGTGTACGGGCCGATTGCTGGTCGGCGCGTACACGGTGGGCCAAAGGACCTGCAGTTCCCAGATCGCCTGCGCGCCCAGGTCGGCTCGCCCGCCCCGGGAATCAAAGACCCTATAGCAGCTGTAGGATATCCGCTGGAGAATCTTTGCCGGGAATGGCTGGAGCACCCAGGTCGCGAACACGAATTGGGATGATAATACGCCTGCGGGCCGGATGATTTCGGGTTACGGGCGGGATCCAACCCGTGGACCGTGGGTTGCCCACCTTGCCCTAGATGTCGGGCCTCATTGTCCCCCACTCCCATCATGTTTTAAAAGCGGTTTCAGCCTATGCTTGCGGGGGCTTTTGGCCGCCCGCTTCTTAGCACTTTTCTGGGCGGGAGGTTTGGCAGCTGCCGCTCTCCTCTGGCCCACTTTCCTGAAAGGCGCGTTTCTCTTGGTGGCTCTTTTGCGCCGATATTAGGCTTCTCCCTTCTCCCCCTCTGCCCCTCTCGACTGCGGATCCGCGGAAGTGCCGGTGCCGTCCTCAGCTGGAGCGCTCTTGATCGCCGACTGGTTGGGCCGGGCGCCCGCCTTGTCCATCCCGTAGCCGGCCACCGAGAGCGTTTTCTTTCCGGCCCCCAGCTTGGGAGCCCGACGCTCCTTGGTGGCGGCTACTACAGGATCTGCTCGGCCGCGATAGACCGCCTTCTTCTTGGCGGCACCAAGTACAGCGGGGGGGGGGTCCGGCGAGATCAGGAGGGACAGGGGCGTGGACATTCGTCTTGAAGAGAACGGTCTCGGCCATCTTCACTTCCAGACTGATGGACACCGCTCCGGAAGTGGCAGCTTTGAGCAGGACCACTGTTTATAAAAACGAAAGCCGGACAGGGGACCGGCAGTACATTGGGCCGCTCCCGTAGACAATAGGTGCAGGAGTAGGCCCTTCGAGCCAGCACCGACATGCAATGATCATAGCTGATCATCCCCAATCAGTACCCCGTTCCCGCCTTCTCCCCATGTCCCCGCTATCCTCAAGAGCCCTATCTATCTCTCTCGAAAGCAAAGATACTAGAGAAGCCTTTAGTATCTTTGTTCGAAAGTATCCAGAAAACCGGCCTACACCGCCCTAAGGCAGAGAATTCCAGACTCACACGTCTGCGTGAAAGTGTTTCCATGACCGAAGTGGAGCTGCCAAATCCGTTGCTCCTAACGCCACTCACCGCGCCCCTGATCACCATCTCCCCACTTCCTTTACCCTCATTGAGAACCTCTGGGTTTGGTGCAGCCATTCTACAAATTGAAGACCGTTTCCCCATTCATGATAGACTGTTTCCCCATTCATGATAGACCGTTTCCCCATTCATGATGAAAGTAGAGGAAAAAAAACAACATCCGTGCCAAAATTAATTGTCGAATTAGTAAATCTTTACCGAAAATATGAGTGGTTCTTAAAAGAACCGTTTTCGTTTTTATTTGTCTGTGCTCTAGAACTCGTTATTTGGAACTGGTGTACTTTGTCACCGCCTTTGTCCCTTCCGACACCGCGTGTTTCGCCAGCTCACCGGGCAGAAGCAGGCGCACGGCGGTCTGGATCTCTCTGGAGCTGATGGTGGATCGTTTGTTGTGATAGGCCAGGCGGGACGCCTCGCCCGTGATGCGCTCAAAAATATCGTTTACGAATGAGCTCATAATGTCCATGGCCTTGGAAGAGATGCCGGTGTCAGGGTGAACCTGCTTCTTCACTTTGTAGATGTAACTGGAGTAACTCTGTTTCCTCGACTTCTTGCGCTTTTTGCTCACTGGTTTCGGTAAGGTTTTCTTCGCGCCTTTCTTGGGAGCTGCTTCTGCTGCTCCAGCATTTTCTCAGATTTCAAACACAGGTGGTCTTGACGGGAACGGTCAAGTAGGAGGTCGCTCGGAGCGCGGATTAAATAGGCAGCGCCGTCGCCCTATGCTAATGAGCGATGGAGCAGGAACGGATCTCATTGGCAGATCGGAGAGATGAATAATTACCTTTCTCTTTAGACGTTCTGATTGGATATCTGAGGGGAAACGTCACAATCCCTCCCTCCACCAATCGGAAGCCGCTCCCACTGCCCCGTGTTGTGTCCGGGTCACACTGCAGACTGGGAATCGGCGATGGTCAACCTCCTCTGTTTTACCAGATGCAGTTATATCTTATCCTTCAGAACCCCCTCCTGTAATTTGGCTCATTGGTCGGTAGTTCCCAGGTTTTCCTATGCAAGTCTTCTTAAATAGAAGCACAACATTGGCAAATCCCCAACTTTAGACAATAGACAATAGGTGCAGGAGCAGGCCATTCGGCCCTTTGAGCCAGCACCGCCATTCAATGTGATCATCAAAGATTATAGAGCAGAGCAAGATGCGCCACTCAGCGAAAAAAGCATAATATGACATGGGTGATTGTTGACGCCATGTTATCTGGCTGCCTCGACTACCGTCATGGCTTTAATCGTCAACCTGACCTCACCTGTCATTCTTTAGTTTCCCAATAAAAAGAAAGGTGAGAAAATATTATTTTCTGTCCATATTATTCTGTCCGGAAAATGTTATTTTCTGTACTCCCATCAACGGTCATTGGGAAACTAGGTTTGTCGGTACATTAGAAAGTTATTAGAATTATTTTAAATAGATCTTTACTTACCACAATAATAAAGTTAACAATTTTAACACCTGTACATTTTTGGTTTTGTTCTTGTAAGGCAGCGGTCTCAAAAATATGGCCCGCGGGACACATTAGGCCCAGTCACCAGGAGATATTTCGAGCTCACATTAGAGTCCGGGAAAGCGGTGGCTGTTACCGGTTATGTCCCTCGAATTGCCGAGACATCACAAGCAAAGATCACAAGCCCACCGTGAAGAAGGGTGCAATCAAAGATTATAAAGCTCTGCTCTATAATCTTTGGGTGCAATGGTGGGGCGGGGGGTTCGGCGGCGGCGGTCTGGATGGAACGGCTGCGTGGTATAACATGCCATCATTCCACTCTCCCTCTCCCTTTCCCCCTTCCCTTATCCCTCTCCCCCTCCCCTTCTCTCGATCTCTCTCTCCCCCTCCCCTTCTCTCGCTTTCTCTCTTCCCTTCTTTCGATCTCCCTCTCTCACCTCTTTTCTCTCAATCTCTCTCTCTCTCTCCCCTCTCTTCTCTCGATCTCCCTCACTCCCTCCCTCTTCCTCCATTCCCTCTCTCCCTCCCTCCCCTCTGCATGAGAGTTAGCAACCCTGCTATGCCTTAGGTCCAAAAGAGGATAGAAAGAAAATACTTAATGATCTTTGTAAGAAGATTTTAATAAGCGCTTCTACATTTAAGGTAAATTGACATATTAGAGGCAAAATGCATCTTCAATATATAGGTTGCTCCACACAACTGAAAACAATTGCACTTAAGTGATACATCATCCATTCTGCAGGCATGTAGTTATAATCATTTATTTATATATCTTCCCTTATCCCAAATGAAAGGTCCTAAATGATATTTTCTGTAATTTCAGATGTCAACAGTCCAGAACACTCGTCGACAAGATCTCCTATACCGAACTCCGGTGTACTTGTCAGCCACCTGTTGTCTTTGTTCTGAACACTTTGTACGTGACCAGTTTTCCAACAAGCATACCAAGAACAGGCTAAATTGGAATGCAGTTCCAACGCTCTTTGACATTCCTAACCCGGCGAAACGTCTGTCTTCCCAACACAGGTTACTCAAGAGGAAGAATGAGAACCTCCCATCCTCACCAACGCCTTTAGAAACAGCAAAGAGGCAAGTAATTTCTTCCTTTTTAAAATAAAACTAGACTAAGTGGGACCCGTTGGGTCCCATGTTCACATGGGAGGGCTGGTCCCCCGACGCAATATTCCACCTCTCCACCAATTCCAATATTGGTGGCCAGTTGGGGGGCTTTTTGAAGCGCTGGTATGGATTCTTGGGGTGGCAGCTCAGTCCCTCAAGCCTGATGTGCTGACAGCTCACTCACGGCTGGTGGGCTGGCAGTTAACTCATGGCTATTCCTTGAAATTCCATTTCAAGCAGGATGCAAGGCCACCAAATTCAAATCCATTTTCCTACCATTTCAAGCAAGGTGCAAGGCCACCAAATTCAAGTGCAGTTTCTGACCACTTCAAGCAGGGTGCTGGGCCACCGAATTCAAGTGCAGTTTCATACCACTTCAAGCAGGGTGCAAGGCCACCAAATTCAAATGCAGCTTCATACCATTTCATGCAGGGTGCAACGCCACCACATTCAAATGCAGTTTCATAACATTTCATGCAGGGTGCAAGGCCACCACATTCAAATGCAGTATCATACCATTTCAAACAGGGTGAAACCACCATAAAAGCACCGTAAAACCACACAAAACACCAAACTCACAGTACAGTAGACATTCAGTGCATTCAGTTTATTCACAGCTCACACGGAGTCATGATCTCTCCCTCCCCCATCATGCAGAGACTGAGCCACACCCACACTTCCCCGTTGCACCAGAAAAGGTGTGGCCTTGATGACAGGAGAGAGATTCTCAACAATTTTTAAACACGAATAACACTTTTATTTTTCATTGATGGGAAGAATCCTCTCCACCTGCTGAGCGGTAGGGGACTGAGTAAGATGGCCAGAAAGCACAGCCGTAAGTGGTAGCGTTTTATCTAAAATCAATATACAGTGCAAACAGGAAGTTAGCCAAAGCACCCAAGCCACCACTTGCAGTAGTGCCTTTTCACTTCCAGCCAAAGCACCCAAGCCACCATTTGCAGTAGTGCATATTCACTTCCAGCCAAAGCACCCAGGCCACCATTTGCAGTTGTGCCTTTGCACTTCAAGCCACACCCGAGCCACCCTTTGTAGTAGTGCCTATTCACTCCAAGCCAAAGCACCCAAGCCACCATTTGGAGTAGTGCCTTTTCACTTCAAGCCAAAGCACCCAAGCCACTATTTGCAGTAGTGGCTTTTCACTTCAAGCCAAAACACCCGGAGCCACCATTTGCAGTAGTGCCTTTTCACTTCAACCCAAAGCACCTGAGCCACCATTTGCAGTAGTGCCTTTTAACTTCAACCCATACCCCCCAAACAAACATTTGCAGGCAGTGCCTTTTTACTTCAAACCAACCATATTTTCATTTTCAAACCACATTAAGGGCACTCACAGTTGAGTAGACGTATGTTCAGTGCTATTCAGAGTGTGAACCCCCCCCCCCCCCCCCCCCCCCACCTCAAGACGCTGCCCTCCGCCTGGCTACAGGATGCTCCCCGTCCTGAAGCCGCCCCATCCCCCGCTGCAGGACACCCCCCCTCCCTCATCAGCCCACAAGAACAAACAATGCAGAAGGTGTTGATCTACCTCGATGAACCAGTATTTCAAAATGGAAAGCTATATGTGTCTCTTAGCCGAGGAAAGATGAAGGGAAATGTCAATGTTTTCCTGATGGATGGAACATCGACCAAGAATGTTGTCATTAAAAGTGTGCTTCGTTGATTGATGACTTCTGAGATAAATTCTCAGATTTTCTTGTTAAAATTTGACCGCTGAATTTCTCTATATCTAAAGTGTCCCTTTTTTTTATCAACACCAAAGGGACATAAAGATGATGTGAGCAGCAACAAGAGACACAACAAAAATGAACTTAATAATTCTCATCTTTGACATTTAAATTGTTCTTATATTTTAAGTCATTCACATTTTAAACTTTAATAAATCCTTTTTCCACTTTTCATGCCTGCGTGTTCTTCATCACAATGGAAACCTAATGGGCAGGAATGGATGCTCTGTGGGAGTGCCACTAAGAGTGCATGGGGGAAGGTTGTGGGGAGGAGATGGACTGAATGTATGATGGGGAGGGAAATGGAAAGGAGCAGTGGCAGGGTGAAGGGAGCAGGGGTGACTGAGTGAACTGCCAGCGTACCAGGCGTGAGTGACTGCACTGCCAGTCCACCAGCCATCAGTGACTGCACTGCCAGCCCACCAGCTGTCAGTAACTGAACTGCCAGCCCACGAGCCATGAGCAAGTGAACTGCCAGCCCACCAGCTGTGACTGAACTGCCAGGTCTGAGTGACTGTACTGCCAGGCCTAATTGACTGAGCTGCCTGGTCTCAGTGACTGAGCTGCCAGCCCAAGAATCCACAATGTCCATACTAGCCCTCTGGAAACCAGTCCCTTCTGTCAACAACACCCATGCTAGCGCAACAGAAAGCCCCCCCACCCCCACTGGCCAGCAATATTGGAATTGGTGGAGAGGTGGAATATTGCATTGGGTGACCAGCCCTCCCAACGGGTCCCACTTAGTCTAGTTATTGTATATAAGTTGGAAATGTTGCCCTTTGTTTGAAATATGTTGAATTTGACATCACTTTTATTGATTAACTGATATGCAAAACACTGCAACCCTGTATATGTCGCGCACAAAATTATGTAAATAAAAAGTGTTTTCCTTGTTTATGAAGTTCAATTTAGAATTATTTAAAATTGTAGGGGTTGGTGCAAAATACTATTGACCCACAAATGTGTCCTTATGAGACATTTACATTTAAAAAATTCATGTCTCAAAAAAAAGCAAGAAGGTCCCCATGTTATTTGACCAATTTATCAGCTGAATTTAAATATGTAGGTATGTATGCACTAGTTTTGCTCCTAATTACCTCTTCCAAATCATTAATATGTATGGTAAATAGTTGCGGCCCCAACACCGAGCCTTGCGGCAAAACATTCCAGAAGATTAGTCAAGCATGATTTTCCTTTCATAAATCCATGCTGACTTGGACTAATCCTTTTATTGCTATCCAAATGCCCCGTTATTACATCTTTAATAATTGACTCCAGCTTCTTTCCCACCACCGGTAAGGCTAACTGATCTGTAATTCCCCGTTTTCTCTCTCGCTCCTTTCTTGAAAAGTGGGATAACATTAGCTATCCGCCAATACACAGGAACTGACCCTGAATCTATTGAACATTGGAAAATGATCGTGTGTGTGTGTGTGTGTGTGTGTGTGTGTGTGTGTGTGTGTGTGTGTGTGTGTGTGTGTGTGTGTGTGTGTGTGTGTGTGTGTGTGTGTGTGTGTGTGTGTGTGTGTGTGTGTGTGTGTGTGTGTGTGTGTGTGTGTGTGTGTGTGTGTGTGTGTGTGCATATATTTATGTATATAATTACATATATAATTGCCTATATAATTGGACTTGTGCTTCAGTCCCCGGGGAGGAGGAGGGAGAGAGGGGGAGGGAGGGGGGGGGGGAGGAGGGGGAGGACAGGGGTGAGGGAGGGAGGGGGGTGAGGGAGGGGAGAGGGAAGGGGGGGGACTGTTAGCGAACTGAACTCACTGTGGAGCGACTCTGCTGGTGGATTGGAAGTTGTTCCTGCCTTCCCTCTGGCTCAAGCCAAAGATCGGCTGTTCCCCGCTGTATTTCGGAGCATGGCGAAAAGCAGCGGTGGAAGAGGCGATCTTTGTCTTGAGCAAGCGTGATGGAGGAAGTGAAATCGGGAGCCGATTCGGCAGGGAAAATCAGCCGCGGGGGGAAAAATGGCGGCGTTTTTGGAGGAGAGCAGGCTGCAGCAGCTACAGTTATGATGGCTGGCCAACAGGCCACAAAATGAGTGTGTGTGTGTGTGTGTGTGTGTGTGTGTGTGTGTGTGTGTGTGTGTGTGTGTGTGTGTGTGTGTGTGTGTGTGGTGTGGGGGGGGGGGGGGGGGGGGGGGGGGGGTGAAGGATTTTATTTTTTAACGTGTACATAAAAATGTCTAAATGTAACGAGGAGTGAATCCGTGAATGTAAAAGTGTAATGTCTAGCAAAATGGAACATTTCTCAGGGTTTGAAAGTGTGGTTTTGGCGAACCATGAAATCAAAGGGCAAATCTGACATACACCCGGTTGGCACACACACACCACCACACACACACACACACACACACACACACACACACACACACACACACACACACACACACACACACACACACACACACACACACACACACAGAGTTTTAATAGTATACTAGACCAAGTGCAGACCCGTTGGGTCTGGTTCCCAAACGTGCTTCAGTACCCGAATACAAGGGGGGGGGGGGGGAGTGGAGTGAGGGGGGAGGGAGAGAGGGAGGAGGGGGAGAGAGAGGGGGAAGGGAGGGAGGGGGGGGAAGGGAGGGAGAGGGGGTTTTTTAGCGAACTGCACTCACTGTGGAGTGAATCCATTAATGGAGCGACTCTGCTGGTGGATGGGAAGTTGTCCCTGCCTTCCCTCTGGCTCAAGGCAAAGATCGGCTGTTTCCCCCGCTGTATTTCTGAGCACGGTGAAAAGCAGTGGTGGAAGAGGCGATCTTTGTCTTGAGCAAGCGTGATAGAGCTGAACCGGGCCGGGGGGAAGGAGTGGAGGAAGTGAAATTGGGAGCCGAATCGGCAGGGAAAATCAGGCGCGGGGGAAAATAAATGGCGGCGTTTTTTGGAGGAGAGCGGGCTGCAGCAGCTACCGTTATGATGGCTGGCCAGCAGGAGGCCACAAAATGTGTGTGTGTGTGTGTGTGTGTGTGTGTGTGTGTGTGTGTGTGTGCGCGCATTGTGGGTGTCAGATTTGCCCTTTGATTTCATGGTTCGCCAAAACCACACTTTCAAACCCTGAGAAATGTTCCATTTTGCTAGACATTACACTTTTACATTCACGGATTCACTCCTCATTACATTTAGACATTTTTATGTACACTTACACTTTTTCAAATAAAATCACACAACACACACACACACACACACCACACACACACACACACACACACACACACACACACACACACACCTAAATCAGTACTAATCCAAGTGCAGGTCTATTCCCCTAACGTGCGGTTGTAGGGGGGGGGGGGGGGGGGCAGCATGAGGCGTCACACACACACTAACTACCACCCCGCACACACGCTAACTACCCCCCTTGATATTATATGAAAGTTATTTATTTGCTCCTTTTACCCCATAACCGCCCTATCCACTGACGCACAGCCCTCAACTCGCAGGCTCGTCTGGGGGGGGGGAGGCAGGGGGTTAGAGAGTGAGGACAGAGAGAGAGTGGGGAGAGACAGAGAGAGAGGGGCAGAGACAGAAGGGCAAGAGTCAGAGGGAGTGGGGGTGGAGGAGAGGAGGAGAGGATGGGTGAGGGGGGGAGTGAGGGGATGGGGAGATTGGGAGAGAGTGGGGATGTGGAGGGGGAGATGGGGAGAGAGTGGGTAGGGGGAGGAGAGGTAGGGGGGAAGGGAGAGAGAGGGGGATGAAGATGGGGAGGGGAGGATAGCGGGGAGGGTAAAGGAGGAGACGGGTAGGGGAAGGGCGTGGTAGAGGGGGGAGGGTGGATGAGGGGGGTTGAGAGCGGGTGGGGGAAGGGGAGGGGAGAGGAGAGGGGAAGAGGGGGAGGTAAGTGGCGAGGGGTGGGGAAGAAGAGGGAAGTAAGGGAGGGGGGAGGGGGAGGGGAGAGGAGAGGGGGAGGGTAGAAGCTGGAGAGAGAGTGGAGGGGGAGAGAGAGGAGGGAGAGAGAGTGGTGGGGGGAGAGGGGATGAGTGGGGGGAGTGAGGGTGAGAGCGGTAGCAGGGAGTGGTGCAAGAGATGGGAAGGGATGGAGGGAGATGGGGGGTGAAGAGGGGTGGGGGAGGGGGAGGGTGAGAGAGAGGGTGGGAGGGGAGGAGGGAGGGTTGAGAGGTGTAGGGGGGAGTGGTGGAAGTGGGAGAGGGAGGGGGGCGGTTGGGGCGAGTGGTGGAAGTGGGAGAGAGGGGGGGGGGAGATAGGGAGGGGAGGGAGAGGGTGGGGAAGGGAGAGAGGTGCGGAGGGAGACGGGTGGGGAGCAAGAGGGGTGGGGGAAGGGGAGAGAAGTGGAAGAGGGGAGGGAGGGGGAGGGGAGAGGGGAAGGGGAGGGGGAAGAGTGTGGAGGGAGGGGAGAGTGGTGCGGGGGAGGGGGAAGAGTGGGGATGGAGAGGGAGAGCGGAGAGAGGGGGAAGAGTGGGGATGGAGAGGGAGAGGGAGAGAGGGGAAGAGTGGGGAGGGAGAGGGAAACGGAGGGGGGGAGAGAGAGGGGTGGGGAGGGAGTTGGGGAGAGGTGGGGGATGGGGGGAGAGAGGTGGAAGAGTGGGGAGGGAGGGGGAGAGGTGTAGGGGGAGTGGTGGAAGTGGGGGAGGGGGACGGGGAGGGGGAGTGGTGGAAGAGGTAGAGAGGGGTGGGGTGTAGGGAGGGAGGGGGAGAGTGCGGGTGGGGCAGGAAGAGAGGTGGGGAGGGAAAGGGGTGGGGGAAGGGAGAGAAGTGGAGGAGTGGGGAGGGTGGGGGAGAGGGGTAGGAGGAGGGCTGGAAGTGGGAGAGGGAGGGGGGTAGGGGGGAGTGGCGGAAGAGGGAGAGAGGGCTAGGGAAAAATGGGTGGGGGAGGGAGGGGGAGGGAGAGGTGTGGGGGAGGAAGAGAGGTGGGGGAAGGGGGAGAGAAGTGGAAGAGTAGGGAGAGAGGGGGAGAGCTGTAGGGGAAGGGGACGGGGAAAGGGGATGGAGGGTGGGGGAGAGAGGGAAGGGGTTGGGGGAGAGAGGGATGGGGTGGGAGGAGGGGGGGGGTGTGGGAGGAGGAGGAGGAGAGCGTGAGGAGAGAGGGCTGGGGTGGGGAAGAGAGAGGGGAGGGGGAGGGAGGTGTGGGAGAGCGGGGAGGAGGAAGGTGGGGTTGGGGAGAGTGGGGGAAGAGTGTGGAGAGGGAGAGTGGGGAGGGGGAGGGAGAAGGGGGTGGGAGAGAGAGGGAAGGGGGGTGGGGGGAGGGAAGGGGGGTGGGGGAGGAGAGAGGGTGGGGAGGTGAGAGGGGGGGGAGGGAGGGGAGGAGGGAGATGAGGGTAGGGGAGGGAGGGGGAAGAGTGCGGGGAGGGAGGGGGCGAGGTGTGGGGGGAGGGAAAGGAAAGAGTGGGGAGGTAGAGTGGGAGGGGGAGGTAGGGGCAGTCCATCTATTCCCCACTCCCTATCACCCCCAATCTTCTTTCTCTTTTCCCACACACATGATCATGCACTTTGACACAGGCTGCGGGGGGAGGCTGGGGCTGGGGTTGTGGCAAAGGCAGATGTAAATGAGATCCATTCCGATTGGACATCTGTGAGGGATGGCATTGTGACATCACACAATGGAACGTTCACCAACATTCTATGGGTGAGAACAGTTTGATTTTTTTTAAGATTTTGAAATATTGGAGGGGGGGGGGGAAGGATTTTATTAAAAATGTGCACGTAAAAATGTCTAAATGTAATGAGGAGCGCATTAGTGAATGTAAAAGCATAATGTCTAGCAAAATGGAAAAAATGGCGGCGTTTGTGCTTCTGGTTTTGGCGGACCATGGAAACAAAGGCCAAAGATCTTATCTGAAAAAAAAGTCAAATGGAATGTGTCATACGACAGACAGACAGACAGACAGACAGACAGACAGACAGACAGACAGACAGACAGACAGACAGAACAGACCAGACAGACAGACAGACAGACAGACAGACAGACAGACACCAGACAGACAGAAAAAAACAGACGACAGACAGACAGACAGACAGACAGACAGACAGACAGACAGACAGGACAGACAGACAACAGACAACAGACAGACAGACAGACAGACAGACAGACAGACAGACAGACAGACAGACAGACAGACAGACAGACAGACAGACAGACAGACAGACAGACAGACAGACAGACAGACAGACAGACAGACAGACAACAGACAGACAGACAGACAGACAGGACAGACAGACAGACAGGACAGACAGATACAGACAGACAGAACAGACAGACAGACAGACAGACAACAGACAGACAGACAGACAGACAGACAGACAGACAGACAGACAGACAGACAGACAGACAGACAGACAGACAGACAGACAGACAGACAGACAGACAGACAGACAGACAGACAGACAGACAGACAGACAGACAGACAGACAGACAGACAGACAGACAGACAGACAGACAGAGACAGAGGACAGACAGACAGACAGACAGACAGACAGACAGACAGACAGACAGACAGAACAGACAGACAGACAGACAGACAGACAGACAGACAGACAGACAGACAGACAGACAGACAGACAGACAGACAGACATCATCTGACATATAAGATAAAGTAATAGTGATGCTTTAAATCAAAGTTGCTTCTGATCTATGAGAATGAACATTATTATCTCTAACTTGCCTCACACACACAGGCACACACACAAACACACATTCATATAAATATATATACAAGTTAAATTTAATTTTGTGCACAGTGTGTGTTAAGGCAATACAAGGGGAAAAGCACAATACAATGCAAGGGAAACTACGCAAATGAGGGGGCTGGGGAGGAAAGATGGGAGTGAAATAGGGGAGCAGGGGGAAAACATTTACAATAATATTAACGAAAATATGTGAAGTGATAGATGCTATATCAAACACTGTTCCCTACAACACTGATTACACCAAAGACGATACAGCGGGTCAATCTGTGGAGCGGGAGGCATACCAGAAGTCGCGTTTTGCATTATCAAATGGCGGCAGTGACGTTCCGTTGTGAACTACACCTCAGTGCGTTGGTTTACGTCAGAGTGAAGCATCTTGCTCTGCTCTATAATCTTTGGTGATCATGGCTAATCATCCCCAATCAGTACCCCGTTCCTGCCTTCTCCCCATATCCCCTGGAATGGAAATTGATTTTGAAGGGAAATTGGCATAGATAGACAATAGTAGGACATTAGGCCCTTCAAGCCAGCACTGCCATTCAATGTGATCATGGCTGATCATCCACAATCAGCACCCCATTCCTGCCTTCTCCCCATATCCCCTGACTCCGCTATTTTTAAGAGCCCTATCTAACTCTCTCTAGAAAGCATCCAGAGATACTGCCTCCAACACCCTCTGAGGCAGAGAATTCCACAGACTCACCACTCTCTGTGAGAAAAAGTGTTTCCTCGTCTCCGTTCTAAATGGATCACTCCTTATTCTTAAACTGTGGCCCCTGGTTCTGGACTCCCCCAACATCGGGAACATGTTTCCTGCCTCTAGTGTGTCCAAGCCGTTAATAATCTTATATGTTTCAATGAGATATCCTCTCATCCTTCTAAACTCCAGAGTGTACAAGCCCAGCTGCTCCATTCTGTCAGCATATGACAGTCCCGCCATCATGGGAATTACCCTTGTAAACCCACGCTGCACTCCCTCAATAGCAAGAATGTCCTTCCTCAAATTAGGGGACAAAAACTGCACACAATACTCCAGGTGTGGTCTCACTAGGGCTTTGTACAACTGCAGAAGGACCTCTTTGCTCCTATATTCGATTCCTCTTGTTATCAAGGCCAACATGGCATTCGCTTTCTTCACTGCCTGCTGTACCTGCACGCTTACTTTCTTAGACTGATGTACAAGGACCCCCAGATACCGTTGTACTTCCCCTTTTCCCAACGACACCGTTTAGATAGTAATCTGACTTCCTGTTTTTGCTGCCAAAGTGGATAACCTCACATTTAACCGCGTTAAACTTAATCTGCCATGCATCTCCCCACTCCCCCAACCTGTCCGAGTCACCCTGCATTCTCATACCATTCTTTGTAGCATATTACCGGTGGCTAAAAAAAATGATACATTTATCTCAGCCAGGGCTCCTTCAATGTATTCTTTAAATTTATACAGTAATGTAGCTGCTGAGGCGACTGATCTTATACATTTTAAGGATATAACATGTTGGAATAACTCAGCAGCTCAGGCAGTATCTATGGAGAACATGGATAGGCGATGCTTCATTTTCAAATGTGGCCTTGCCAACGTTTGTTTCTCCAGAGATGCTTCCTGTCCCGCTGAGTTACTCTCGCATTTTGTGTCTATCTTGGTATAAACCATCATCTGCAATTTCCTGTTTCTACTATATAATCAAAGATTTTTACAGCTGCAGCACGGCATCTCAACTTCTAACTTGATGCAGCCAAATATGTTAAAGCTTTCTTTATCACCCTAAACTAAGCTGGATCCGTTGGGTCCCAGCTTCACAGGGGAGGGCTGGTCCCCCAACGCAATATTCCACCTCTCCATCAATTTTAATATTGCTGGCCAGTGGGGGGGGGGGGGGGAGGGGGGGGGAAGGGGGGGAGGGGGGGGGAGATGGGGGGAGGGGGGGGGGATGGTTGGGGGGGGGGGAGGGGAAGATGGGGGGGGGGCTTTCTGCAGTGCTAGTATGGGCGTTGTGGGCCAAAGGGTCTGGTTTCCAGACCACATAAAACCACAAATAAGGTACTCACAGTTTAGTAGACACTCATGTTGTGTAGGTTCCCAGCTCAGACTGAGAGTCGTGGCCACTCCCTTGCCATCTTGCAGCGACTGAGCCACTTCCAGACCTCCAGGTTTTATAGTCCCTCCCCCCTGGAAGGGGCGTGGCCTTCATCACGATGATTGACAGGAGAGAGGATCTCAAGACATTTTAAACACTAATAACTCTTTTATTTTTCATCAATGGGAAAAATCCTTGGGGCCTCGCAAGAGGACTCAGAGTAAGATGGCCAAAAATCACAGCCATATGTGGTAGCGTTTTTTTTAAAAAATCAAACAACAGTGCAAACAGGAAGTGGTCAAGATGATACTTTTAATTATATAGATATATTTTAACAATTCTGCCAACTTTTGTTTTGTCTGCAAACTTACTAATCATTCCAGTTTCATCCAGTTTCATAATTGTTTATATATCTCACATGCAACAGAGGTCCCAGCACTGTTCCTTGTGGAACACCAGTGTTCACAGCCCTCCAATCAAAATCACACTCCTGCACCACTACCCTCTGTCTTCGATGGTTGTTGGAACATTTACTAACAGCCAGAGTCCGATGGTAGGTTGCAAGACAAATTATATATATATATATAATTTGGATGAAAGAGCAAGTTTGGAATAATTACTTATAAAAAAGGGGGGAAATTGCAGGACCACATGAAAATTCGCAAAATTGTGGATAGTGAGAAATGTTGTAAAAAACAAATACAGTAGTTTATAGATCAGATATAAACATGGTTAGAAAAATGGCAGATGGAATTTAATTCAAAATCTTGGCCTGTACATCATATCATATCATATCTATTTATACTATTAAAAAACTCTGTTGTGTGTGTGGGAGGGTGTCTGCCGAACCTGACCGATAACCGGACCGGCCAGATTTGCCCTTTGATAACCACGGTTCGCCAAAAACCACACGTTAAACCACAAGGATATTTTCCCATTTTGCCACCATACACATTACATTTTACATTCATAAATGGCACTCCTCATTACATTTAACATTTTTTATGTACACTTTTTAACATTAAAATCCTTCATCCTCCCCCCCCCCCCCCCCCCCCCCCCCCCGCCCACCACACACACAACTATCACTCATTGTGTGGGCCTCCTGCTGGCCAGACCCCATATCGACATGCAGCTGCTGCAGCTCGCTCTCCTCCAAAAAACGCTGCCGTTTAATTTCCCCCGTGGCCGATTTTCCCTGCCGATTTCGGCTCCCGATTTCACTTCCTCCACTCCCCCCCTCCGTCCCCCTCCGCCAAAACCCCCCCCCCCCCCCCCCCAGGCCCGGCTCTGTCACGCTGGCGGGAACCCGCAGATCGGCTGGTCCCCCCGCTGCATTTCGCCGTCTACGCTGCCGGCCCGCAGGTCATCACTCGGGATTCACGGCCCTGCCCGTCCACTCCAACCTCCTCGTACTCAGGGTCTGAAACGCCGAGGATGCGAGGCCAAGGGAGTTGAGGTCTCACTTGAGGCCAAAGTGCTGGGCCCCTCTCTCTCCCTCCTTTTCTTCTCCCCCTCCCTTGCTCCCCCGTTGCCTTCTCTCTTCCCCTCTCCCCCCCTCTCACCAGTCTATCTCCCCCCTCTCTCTCTCCTCTCTCCTCTCTCTCTCTCTCCAACCTCCTCTCTCAATTGGCCGGCCCTCTGCTGCTTTTGATCGTACGCTCCACTCGCACCAGCAGTGTTGCCCTCTCAAAAAATGCCACAAATCCAAAACCCATAGCTCCAAAAGGCAGGAAGCTCCCCTGCCTCTGTGTCCCTTTCTGTGCCCCTCTCTGTGTGTGTCCCTCTGTGTGTGTCCCTCTGTGTGCCTCTCTGCCTCTCTGCCTCTCTCTGTGTGCCTCCGTGTCCCTCTGTGTGCCTCTCTGCCTCTCTCTGTGTGCCTCCGTGTCCCTCTCTGAGCCTCTATCTCTGCCGTTGTGTCCATCTCTGTGCCTCCGTGTCCCTCTCTGTGTGCCTCCGTGTCCCTCTCAGTGTGGCGCCGTGTCCTTCTCTGTGTGGCTCCGTGTCCCTCTCTGTGCCCCTCTCTGTACTTCTGTGTCCCTCTCTGTGCCCCTCTGTGTCCCTCTCTGTGCCTCCGTGTCCCTTTCTGTGTGCCTCCGTGCCCCTCTCTGTGTACCTCCGTGTCCTTCTCTGTGCCACCGTGTCCCTATCTGTGTACCTCCATGTCCCTCTGTGTGCCTCCGTGTCCCTCTCTGTGCCTCCGTGTCCTTCTCTGTGCCTCCGTGTCCTTCTCTGTGGCTCCGAATCCTTCTCTGTGCATTCCGATTTACCCTCTCTGGTGCCTCGGTGTCCCTATGTGCTCGTGCCTCTCTCTGTGCCTACGTGTCTCTCTCTGTGCCTACGTGGTGCTCTCTGTTTCCTCGTGTTCTCCCTCTCTGTGCCTCCGTGTCTCCCTCGCCCTATCTGTGCCTCTATCTCCCTCTCTGTGCCTCTCGTCTTCCCCTCCGTGCCTGCGAATTGGGAGCCTATTGTGTGCTGTGGATAGGGGGAGGGCATGTGGTAAAAGGAGTAAAATTTAATAATAGGAATATATATCATGGGGGGGTGGTTAGTGTTGTAGTGTGTGAGGGGTGGTTTGTGTGTGTGTGTGAGAGAGGGTGGTTAGTGTGTGTGTGTGTGATGCCTCAGGCTGTCCCTCCCCTCGGAACCAGACCAACGGTGTTGCACTTTGGTCTTAGTAACTATTAAAACTCTGATCTTGAATGTGTGTGTGTGTGCGTGTGTGTGTGTGTTTTTGTGTGCTTGTTTGTATGTTATTTGCGAAAAAAAAATTACTTTCAGTGACGATGAAATAAAATTTAAAAACACAATATTGACATTGAACCCCCCCACCCCCGGTTATTGTAAATACGCCGCAGAAAGAAAGAGCGGCGATGAAGTCAGGGCCCTGTAACTCGAGGTTCGAGGTCCTCGGGACCTCAGGTCCTCAGGTCCTCGGTGTAGATCACTCATATTATGAGTCATACTGTGACTCCGCCCACAGTTTAATGGAAAGCTCTTTTCCCCCTCTCTCTCAGTCTTGAGCTGTATGTTGAAATGAAGTTACCCCCAAATAGTAGCCCGGATGTAGGGTGTATGTTTCAGAGTTAAAATTGGCATGTAACAAAGGTAATGCCACTGTGGTGATGGAGGATTTCAATATGCAGGGAGACTGGGAAAATCAGGTTGGTTCAAGACCCCAAGAAAGAGAGTTTGCAGAGTGCCTCCAAGATGGATTCCTAGAGCAGCTTGTAATGGAGCCGACCAGAGAAAAGGCAATTCTGGATTTAGTGTTGTCCAATGAACCAGATTTGATAAGTGAACTCGAGGTAAAGGAACCGCTTGGAGGTAGTGATCATAATATGAGAAGGTTAAATTGGAAGTGTCAGTGATGCAGTTGAACAAAGGGGACTATAAAGGCATGAGAGAGGAGCTAGCCAAGGTAGACTGGAAAGGGATCCGAGCAGGAATGATGGTGGAAAAGCAATGGCAGGAATTTCTGGGCATAATCCGGAAGACGCAGGATCACTTCATTCCAAATAGGAAGAAAGATTCTAAGGGGAGTAGGGGGCAACCATGGCTGACAAGAGAAGTTAGGGATAGAATAAAACTAAAGGAAAAGATGTATAACACAGCAAAGAGTAGCCAGAAGGCCAGAAGGATTGGGAAAATTTTTTTCATAGGACAACAGAAGGAAACAAAACAGGCAATACGGGCTGAAAAGATGAAGTATGAGGGGAAGCTGGCCAGAATATGAAGAAGGACATAAAAGCTTCTTTAGATATGTTAAGGGAAAAAGAGTAGCAAAATCAAATGTGTGTCTCTTGAAGGCAGACACAGGTGAAATTATTATGGGTAACAAGGACATGGCAGAAGAGTTGAACAGGTACTTCGGATCTGTCTTCACTAAGGAAGACACAAACAATCCTCCCAGATGTACTGGAGAAGATTGAGTATCTAAGTGTGGGAAGAGGAAAACTGAAAAATACATTTTCATTAGGCAAAAGAAATAGTATTGGGTAGGCTAATGGGACTGAAGGATGATTAAAAAATCCCCTGTGCCTGATGGTCTGCTCTGCACCCCAGGGTTCCTTCAGGAAGGTGGCTCTAGAAAAAAATTAGTGGACGCATTGGTGATCATTTTCCAATGGTTAAATATATTCAGGATCAGTTCCTGTGGAATTGGAGGACAGCTAATATTATCCCACTTTTCAAGAAAGGAGCAACAGCGACAACGAGGGAATCGGAAAATTTACAGACCAGATAGCCTGACTTCGATGGTGGGAAAAGATGCTGGAGTCAATTATTAACGAGGTAATAATGGGGCATTTGGTTAGCAGTTAAAAGGGATTAGTCCAAGTTTTCAACATGGACTTATGAAAGGGAAAAAATCATGGCTTGTCTAATCTTTCTGGGATTTTTTTGTTGAATGGAATATTTTTTATTATAGAGAACATATGTATGAAAAAATTGCAATTATTTTACGTAAACGAAAAAAATACATCATTAAATACTTTTCATAATATTAATAATATTAATATTATTACTAATATTGAGATTTAGGACTATATGCTTCTATACGCTTTTTTAATTATTTTTTATAAAATAAGAAAAGATAGAGATAAATAATGAAAAAAAATATGCAAAACGAATGGGAAGTATTAATCGTTATTCCGTCATTGGAGATATAGGCATGATTTATTATATTTCCTTTCTTCATCCATTCTAATATTCAGGCCTCAGTCAAAGCCCTCGTACCGATCCATTTATGACTCTGTTAAATATTCAATATATGGAGACCATATCCCTCTGAAGAGATTCTAAACCTGTCCATTAAGACGCCTCAATCTCTCCAGATGAAGAGTCTCCGACATTTCTGTATTTCCACATTTTGATTGTAGGGGATGTAGGGCCTTTACAAAATTTTAATATTAATTTTTTCCCAATTATTAACCCATAATCAATAAAAATTCTCTGGTTTGTGTTACTATTTGTTCTGTTTCCAATATTCCTAGTATTATTAGCTTTGAATCGGGTGTTAAAGATACATTAACAACATTCGAAATTATCCTAAATATTTCAATCCAGAATTTTGTAATTTTTATACAATTTGTATATGAGTGTGCCAGATTGGCTTCTAAATGTTGACATTTATCACATATAGGAGATACTTTTGGGAACATATTATGTAATTTGGTTTTTGAATAATATAATCTATGTAATATTTTAAAACTGTATAAGAGAGTGTTTAGCATTTAGCGAACAATGATGTATATGTTGTAAACTATCATCCCATATTTCTGGTCTAATAGTTTGACATAATTCATTTTCCCACAATTGTCTATGTATTTCTGTTGATGGAAACATCACCTTCCAATAAGATGTTATATATATATGAAATCATTTTTTCTGTATTCGGATGTTTATTTCAAACATTCATCTAATATTTCTATCTTTCTATTTCTGAGTTCTTGCGTATTTGCTTTAACATAATCTCTAATTTGTAAGTATCTAAAGTACTCTTTAGATTGTAGTCCATAAATTTGTTGTATGTCTTGAAATGAAAGGAAGGAGTGTTTTCCCTGTAGAGATCCCCAATCTTAATAATTCCATTATTTTTCCATTGTGAAAAAAGCCTTATCCATCATTGAAGGTTTAAACGTAACATTATTTACAATGCTAAGAGATAGTGGTATAGATTTTAAATTTTAATGTTTTCTTTATTTGTTTCCAAATACGTATTCCACTTCCTATTATTGGGTTATCACTATATATTTTCTTAGCTAAATTAGCATTAGCGAAATATTATAGAACTAATTTCAAAAGGAGAACAATCTTCTTTTTCCATATTTAACCTGTTGGTTGATTATCTATTTCTTCTAACCAAAAATACATATTTTTAATGTTAACTGCCCAGTAATAAAACATAAAATTTGGTAGAGCTAGACCTCCATTCTATTTTTGGTTTACATAAATGTTTTTTATTTATTCTATGGCACTTTATAATCCCAAATGAAAGTTAGTGACTAAGGAGTCCACCTTTTTAAAGAAATTTTTAGGGAGAAATATCGGGATTGATTGGAAAGGTAATAATAATTGTGGAAGAAACACCATTTTTATTATATTAATTTTGCCTATCATCGATATAGGTAAAGTTTTCCAATATATAATATTCTTATTTAATTTGTTCAATAATAGTGGAAAGTTAGCTTTAAATAAGGAGTCAAATCTTTTTGTTACAAAGATTCCAAGATATTTAAATTTTTCATTTGTTTATCTTAAAGGGAATTGTTGTAATATATGTAAATTGTTTACCGTTATTGGCATAAGTTCACTTTTATTCCAGTTTAATACTATATCCTGAATAGGATCCAAATTCAGTTATTAATTTTAACAAATTACGGATACTAGTTTCTGGTTTTGTGATGTAAAGTAGCACATCATCCGCATATAGAGAGATTTTATTTTTAGTGTCTCTAGTATCGTATCCATATATTTCCGGATGTGATCTCACCAGCAAGGGCTAATGGTTCTATTGCCAATGCAAACAATAAAGGGGATTAAAGGACAACCTTGTCTGCAACCATCGAGATAAATTGAATTTAGGTGATAACATTTGATTTGTTATTATTCGAGCGTCGGATTTGTATATAGCAATTTGATCAGTTAATAACTTTTCTCCCAGTTTTAAAAAAAGCTTCCATAACGTGAGAACAAGTAAGGCCATTCCACTTGATCAAAAGGCTTTCTTCTGCATCTAACGAAATAACTACTAGGTCTTTATTAATAACTCTTTTCGAGTATATAATATTGAATAACCGTCTCAAATTATACGAAGAGTATCGTTTTGGTATAAATCCTGTTTGATCAGGGGTGAACTAATTTAGTAACAACTAAACTTAACCTTTGTGCTAATATTTTAGTTAATATCTTTTGATCGGTATTAGAAGAGCTATTGCTCTAAATGATCCTGGTTCATCCAAAGTCTTTGTTTATTTTGGGGGTAAAATGTTATAATAGATTCATTTAATGTTTCTGGTAGTTTTTGCTGTGTATATATATATGATCATATAGTAATTTCAAACGTGGTACAATCTGATCATAAAATACTTTATAAAATTCCGAGCCAATGCCGTCTGGTCCCGGTGTTTTACCCTTTTTTAGTAATCTGATAGATTCTTGGATTTCTTTTATCGTAATATCGGCATTCAATAACTCTATATTTTGTGAATCCAATCCTTTCAAGTTACATATTTTTTAAATGCTTCAATTCCTATTTTTATTATTGTTGTTTTCGCAGTGTATAAGTTTTTATAATATTGCATAAATCGCTCATTAATATCTTTAGGCTGTGTTAACAGTTCGCCTTTATGTGATTTAATCCCATGAATTATTTTTTCAGCTTCCATTTTCCTTAGTTGACGAGCCAGTAATTTTGAGGTTTATCACCGAATTCAAACTGTAATTGTTTATTTAGTATGTGATAAATATTTAACGACTTGGTCTGTAAATATTTTGTTTAATTTATATTTTAATGCTGCAATTTTATTATGTAATATATTAGTTTGGATTCATTGCATTCTGTATATCTAATTGTTTAATCTCCTTTTCCAAATCTTGCTGCTCCTTACGTTTCTTTTTATTATAAAATGCTTGAGATGAAAATCATGATTCCCGGAGGTATGCTTTAAATGTTTCCCATAATAAGGAACAAAGATATTTCCGTTTATCATTTATTTCGAAAAAAATCTTAATTTGTTCTGTAATATATTCCTGGGTAATTTTATTTCTAATATTTGTGGGTTAAATTCTCCACTATTGACTGATTTTTGTAATTACCATTTATTTTGATCTTGAATGTTAATGGTGCATGATCAGAAATTATGATATTATGTATTGGGATTTATAAGTAAGCGAGATAAGTTGTAGGTGCAACCAAAAAATAATCTATTCTTCAGTAAGTTTTATGTACTGACGAGTAAAAGAGTATTCTCGTTTCCAGTGGGGTTTTCAATTCTCCAAACATCTTTTGATATTAGTAGTTTCCATATATGCATTTAATAAATCACTAGGAGTTGATTTGACTTTCCTTTGCCTTGAGATCTATCTAAGTATGGATCTAGTGTACAATTAAAGTCACCTCCAATTATTAGATTATGTTGTGCTAAATTCCGGATATTATTAAATACCTTCTTAAAAAACAATGGGCTTTCAAAATTTGGTCCATATACATTAACGAAAAATCATTTTTTGGTGTATTTAATTCTCCTATGACGATAATATATCTTCCATCTTTATCAGTTATAGTTGATGTATGTTTAAATAAAATACCTTTACGAAATAATATTGCTACACCTCTTGATTTATGTGTAAAGAAGAGTGATACATTTTATCTATCCATTTAGCTTTCATCTATGTTCAGCATCTTTTTTTAGATGTGTTTCTTGAATAAAAATCACATCAGCTTTATTTGCCTTTAAATGTGCAAAAACTTTTCCTCTCTTAATCGGTTCATTAATACCTTAAACCCCCCCCCCCACCCCCATTCCAACTACAAAAAGTCATTCCCTCATTCCCTATATTTATTTTTGGGTCTTGCATTTATGACTTATGGAGGTCTGCAATAGAGTCTATGGTTCAGCACATCAGACCGACCTTACACCCGAAACATCGAATAGATGAATTTTAAGTCTCGTGCATGTCTCTCACGTATATATCTCCATTGATCCAGTATATAACTCCATTCTAATTGAAAAAAACCATAATAGATTATATAAGAAAATGAACAAAGGATAGATTAAGAGGTTAGTAATGTGCAAAAAGAAAGGAAAAACTACATCTAGAGTTGCTTGTAGTTAGTGCTAGCCATCACTAGCATGGTTAACCATCTACCGACTTCCGTCGTTGATGTTGGTAACTTAACCAGCTCCCAGGTTTTTGGAATTGTTATTCCATAAAAATATTTTACCGGGGGTGTAGCATTAGGAAAAAAAAAAAAAAAAGGGGGGGGGGAAAGGGAAAAAAGAGGGATTAAAAATAAAGACTTATTTTAGTAAAGGCATATTTAAATTATAACAATTAAAGGTATAGAAATACAATTATTTAAGACATTTAAAAATCTAATTATTATAAACAAGAGGAACAAAAAAAAAGATATCAAATACATATTTAGAAACTTAATTAAAAAATCTAACAATTTTTAAACAGAAAGAACACAAAAAAAAGATAAAAAAGAAAAAAAGAAAAAAATCCATCCAACAAAAAGGAAAACAGAAATTAAGAATGAAAATAAAAAATTGCTGGCAAAAAAGAAAAAAATCTCCAAATGAAATCAATCACTAATTTTAACTCTATTCATTCCAACATAGAAAATCATTAATTATTAGTAATAGTGATTAATATTAATTAGTAAAAAATGGTGTTAGTAAAAATACCGCGGTGTGTCTGTAATATGTGTTAGTTATTTATATTAATAGTGTAATGATGTTAGTTATTAGTATCCAAGTGAAGTTTTCCGATCCACTTCTTTCTCCGACTTCCATCCGACGTTGCCCAGTTCAGTCCAGTCCTGCATTGTTTTGTGGAGTCTTGCGAAGTTTTGGAGATTCTTGTAGCATTCTTAAGAGTCAATATATTTGAAAGTAGCTGCTTCTCAGGTCTGGATCTGGCGCGCAAAGTCCATTGCTGCTGCTGGGTTGGGAAAAAAG
Source organism: Okamejei kenojei (assembly GCA_035221665.1). Lineage (NCBI taxonomy): Eukaryota > Metazoa > Chordata > Chondrichthyes > Rajiformes > Rajidae > Okamejei > Okamejei kenojei. Next base: position 2,462,965 of record CM069158.1, read on the forward strand.
AAATGCTCTTCGTTTTTGAAGGTAACTCTTAGAATAGCTGGGTAATTCAGGCCATATTTCAGGTGTGCCCACTCCTCTCATAAGACTTTTAGCCTCGTTGAATGCTTTCCGTTTCCTGGAAACCTCTGCAGGATAATCTCGGTAGATACTGATCCTGTGACCTTCAAATTCCAGATTTTTATTTCTCGAGGATTTCCGCATTATCTCATCCAAGACAAAGTCGTATTGTAGCTTTATAATCATTTGTCTTGGAGGGGCATTTGCTCTTGTCTGACGTCTTCTGACTCTGTGAGCACGGGCTAATAAAGGCTTTTGTTCCAGAGATAAAACATGTTGTAAATAAGTTCGCAAGTAAATGATCGAGGATCTTCATCTTTCTCTCGTCCTTCAGGAATACCTGCAATTCTTAGGTTTTGTCTTCTCTGGCGACCTTCTAGCTCAGTACATTTCTCAGATATTTTAGTCAGTAAGTTCGTTAGACGTTCGTTTTCTGTAATCAGCTTTGCTGTAGTCATAGCACTGGTAGCAGCTAGTTCTTCAAGGCCTTTTATACTGACCGTCTGTTGTTCCAGTACCTCTTCCATAGGCAAGAGGTACTTGCCTTCTGGGATTTTTTGAGGATGTTACAAGTAAAATGGATGAAGGGGTGCCAGTGGATGTAGTGTTTCTAGACTTTCAGAAAGCCTTTGATAAGGTCCCGCACAGGAGACTGGTGACTAAAATTAGAGCACATGGTATTGGGGAAGGGTGTTGACATGGATAAAAAATTAGTTGGCACACAGGAAGCAAAGAGTAGGAGTGAACGGGTCCTTTTCAGAATGGCAGGCAGTGGCGAGTGGAGTGCCGCAAGGCTCGGTGTTGGGGCCGTAACTGTTTACCATATATATTAATGATTTGGATAGAGGGATTAGGAGCAACACTAGCAAGTTTGCGGATGACACAAAGCTGGGTGGCAGTGTGAATGTCGTGAAAGGGATGATTAGGGGTTGCAAGGGTGACCTGTCAAACATATGGACAGGTGACGGGAAGGTGGGAGGGAGAGTGGGCTGATGTGTGGCAGATGCAGTATAATATAGATAAATGTGAGGTTATCCACTTTGGCGGCAAAAACAAGAGGGCAGATTATTATCTCAATGGGGTTAGGTTAGTGAAATATTTATTTCACCCAGGCGGGTGTGGCAGTCAACTCTCAGAATATGTAAAATACAGACTATAGAGTCACTCTTTCCACACACACAGAGGCAATGTTCAATCAGATTTATTTATACCCCAATAATCAGCAATTCTGCAGTTCTTTATCTTATGAAGCATTGTACAGCCTCCTGCCTGTTAGGATTGACAGGTTCTTCTGATAGAGAAAAGGTTAGCCCATATATAGTTATGCTGAAGGAGCTATTTTTTGCTGAAGCACTTGTTTTTTTTACCTTGTTGATCTATTGTTTGTACTTTGCAATCTGTAAAGCAGAGGGAAGGAACCGTTATCTGAACCTTTTTCCGATTGTTTATATCATAGAGCAAAAAGTATCGAGTTGTGCTTGCAACTTGTACGGTGTAATACTGGAAAGGTGTGGTGTGGAAAACATTTATTGTTTATTGTGCGGAATCTCTGGGGTATAGTGTTAATGGGAGAGAAAGGTTATTAAAGCTTCCATTTTATTGTTCTATTTTACGGCAGAATCCATTTTGTAGGAAGATGATGTTTTATGGGCTTTTAAACTTGTCATTCCTTCTCTTATCATAATATAACATTCAAAATCCTTGGTAGGTACACAATGGTCGCAAGCATTTACATAAAATCAGAGCGCCATGGTTAATAAAAGATAGAGCCATAATGTAAACACAATACCCCTCAGTCCACCAAACCCTGAATGACCAGCAGCTCCCCATCTCCTTCATTGTACCCATGCATTAATCACTCCCCAATCCTTAAGGATTTTTTTTTATTGGGAAATAGGGGTAGCTAGGTCAGTGATATTAGGGGATTCATCAGGGATCTAGGCACAACACTCTCGTCTTATTATAGGACAGGTGCCCCCTTGTCGATCTTTATGATCAATACATATTATAGTAAGAAAGTTTTTTAATATTTTCTCTCATTAATAAATTGAATAAATGGAGGCATACGTGTGTCTGATTGTAATTTGGTTTGAACCTGTCCTTGAGCTCGTAAAGGGATATGGCACAAACCCAACATCCTAATGAGATAAGGAAGCGTGTTTACCTTACAGCAGCGAATTCACTGCTAACACTTCTATCATTGTAGCCCTTGCCGTTACAGTGCGTAAGCAGGCTGGCATGCTTTTTACTACTGCTGGTAAAGCCATGGAATAATAGGCTATTGGTCTTTATGCAGGGGTATGGAGGAGGGAAGGAAGGAAGGCTGAAATAGAAGTTAAAGGTTTAATTACTGTAAAGGGGGTCAGCTTCTGCCAGTATAGATGGCAGAATAATATTGGTGACAGGTACTAAAGGAGCAATAGGGATCACTATTATTTAATGGCTCTCAGTTCTTAGACAAAACAACATGCATTATGTCTTCCCATGTTCAGGATTGGCAGAATAGGAGTATTACACAGACTTTGCATTATCACTAATAGTGATGTTGCAATAAAGACATGATGACCATAGCTATCCCTTCGTCATCCTCCGGGGCCAGTCAATATTGTTTTAAACATGGCAAGGCAGCACTCATTTTTATAGACAGTTTATGTTCAGGGGGTGATTGCACACTCATCCCACATGATTCTTATGCTGTGCCCATAGCTCAAACGATACTTGGACCAGAGCCATTGGTAACCTTAGCGGATCCTCAGTATGCTGCTGTTGCTTTTCAGTGTCCCATTCCTTTCTGACCCATGTGATCTTTCCTTCTGTGTCATTGGCAACTTTAAAACATGAATTGTCTGTTTGGCCATCAGCCATTTTATCATTTTTCCTATTTCTTTCGCTGTTGCTGGAGGTCTAGTAGCTATGTTTAAGTGTGGCTCAGAAGTATCTCCCATCTCAAATTGATCCTTTTGGTTTAAAGACAGGTGGACCATTCTTCCTAATCCCGGGACCCCAAAGAACAAATAAGGGATCACTAGTAATTGTTCAAGTTTATTCAACCGGGGGAGAATCGTTCCTGGTATCCAGGATTGGGGAGGCATGTATATAATTCAGTGCAATGCGTTCGCTTATGTTCATGGCTGGTTTTAACAAGATACTGTAATTACTGGCCTTTTTAAAAACAATTGTATGGCTTCCTTTTCCCTCCAGTCTTGCAAGAGGACATCCAAGTTCGTACTTCCTTTTTTCCAGTTTCCATTTCTTTTGCAATCGGTTAGGTGTATCCAACAAGGATTATTTTCGAACTTCACTGCTGTAGGTGTAGTCAGTAGTACTGGGACAGGCTCCTTCCGCTGTTCTCCCAATTTCTTCTGATCCCGATTTCTTATCGGTTCGTGATCTCCTGGTTGTAAGGATTCGCCATTATGGTCAGCTGATAGTGGTTTCTGCGTTTCTGCGGTTCAGTGCTTTCTGTAAGACTGTCAAGGTTTGGGTCAATTGCATTGATGCTGGATATGTAATTAATTCATCACTAAGGTCCTGCAGTCCTCAGTTAAGGGCTTTACTTAAATCTTTAACTACTTAAAGCCTTCCGATAAAAGTAGGTTTTATTAAAGAAAAAAACATTTTAAACTATTCCCATTTCTTCAATCTATCTCCACAAATCCACAATTTCAAATTAACAGAATTTTTCTGAGATAAAGGGATTTCCAATTCTCATCCAACACCTTAATCTGAATCCCACGTGGCCAGTGCGCAATTCAGATCTCCCTTGAATCCAATTCAAAAGGTAAGAAATAGGAAGAAATGACACTTAAAATACCGACAAGATCACCAATCCTATTGCCAGGTTATGCGGCGAAGAAAATGAACAGTCTCTTTGCCGAGCCACATCCGCTGTTTATTCATGGATATAATACCAAACACTCAAATAATAAAATTTCATTATATGCAGACGACATATTATATATTACAAATTCACAAATTAGCATACCAAATATACTAAATTTAATAGAGGAATTTGGTTCTTTTTCAGGATATAGAATAAATTGGAACAAAAGCGAAATTATGACGATAAAACCGCAAGAGTCGACACATTTGTTGTAAATTCCCCTTTTAGAATTTACAACAGAAAATTTAAGTATTTGGGCATTCAAATGACTAGGAACTATAAATCATTACTTAACGCAAATATATGCCTGGTTAATTTTCAAAATTAATGGTTTGGGGTTGATAATTTTGGGGGGAAAACACGAGGAGATGTCTTTAATTAGGCAGAATAAATGCGTCTAAAAAATGATCTTCTTACCACAAATATTGTGTACCTATTTCAATCAATACCAATAATTATTTACCTAAATAATTAAAAAAAAAAACTAGAATTCTGATATTATTCTAAATTTCTTATGGGATTAAAATCACACAGATTTTTAAAAAAAACATCTTGTGTAAATCTTAAAGCATCCAGGGGGATGACACTCCCTAACTTATTGTATTATTTATTGGGCAGGTGGAATATTAAAAATATAATCTACTGGTTGGACAGTTCTGCCCAACTGGTAGATTGGATAAGAATGGAGAAAGAGGATTGTGTCCCCTTTTTTATAGGAGCGATCCTTCTTTCCCCAATAAAACTGAACAATATTATATATATAAGAAGAATCCTTTTTATTCGATAATATAATACGAATTTGGAAACAAATAAAACTAACTTTAAAATTAAAGAGGAAGAAATTATCGCTTCTTTCTCCAATAGCTATAATCCTTCATTCCAAAAACCATCCATTATTGATTAAAACGTTCATCCATTGGAAAGTATAGGAATCAAAACGATGGGGAAGATATGTATGAAATGGGAATTTTTTTATCATTCCCTAAAACAATTACAACTCATATAATTGAAAAGTGATCAATATTTCAAATACCTTCAAATTCACGAGTATATATACAATGATATCAAACTTCAACCCTAGATTTATTGGAGAAGGATGAATAGAAAGGCCAGAATCAAGCAATTTAATATCTTATTTCTATAATATAATTCTAAATATAGAAAACACACAGCGAACAAGAGGCAATTAGAAGAAGGGACTGGGAACAAGAGTTATTGATAAAAATTCCGAACGATAGAATGGGAATATAAACATTTATATGTAAACACAAATGCTCAATGAATGTAAGACACAACCTAATTCATTTGTAAAATTTTTACATAGATTTATATTATCGAAAACTAGACTGAATTAAAATATTTTCAAATGTTTCCCCATCTGCGACAAATGTCAAACTCAAAATGCACTATAGCACATTCCTTTGTCTCGTGTACAAAACTGTTATACTTTTTGGGATGATATTTTGGGAATTTTTACAAAAACTATTTAACACAAAATTGAACCCCAATACAGAACTGATTATCTTTGGATCAATGGAAGAGGGAAGTAAACTAACTATGTTCCAGAAGAAGAAGCTTTATTTAATTACGGTCTAAATAACAGCAAAAAAAACTTATATTCAAATTTTGGAAATAAAAAAACGCACCTACGCCCAACATTCAAAATGTGGATTTCAAGTATGTCTGAAACGCTACACCTTGAAGAGAAATGAGATTCCTCCTACTAGGCAAAGTAGACCTATTCTTAAGATTTGGTCTCCTTTTATCAACTTTTTACAAGCATATGGTGCATACATAACATAACCCTTATGAAATTAAAATAGTTTAGAACGGATGACGGATGGGCAAAAACAAAAAAAAAAAAAAAAAATACGATGGATAGGCGTAGATCTCTCCCTATCTTTCTTTTTTTCTCCTTTTCTTTCAATGTCAATACTTTCTAACGTTGCTTCTCTATCCTTTATTTATTTTGCTTTCTGTTTCCATGAACTCGAACTTGACTATCTATTCCGTCACTCTTTATATTTTCTCTCACTCGTTTCTTTTATTATTAAATCAAAAGTTTGAAGTTGTACAAGAATGGAAATATGTATGTATTAGGTACTCAAGTACCACACTATTGTACTTACTTCTAACAAAATAAACAAAACAAAAAAAAAAAGTAGTGAGGACATAAGACAAAGAATGAACAGTTAATTTCCACATAATTAGCCAATGTATTTAGAAACATAGAAACATAGAAACATAGAAACATAGAAACATAGAAACATAGAAATTAGGTGCAGGAGTGGCCATTCAGCCTTCGAGCCTGCACCGCCATTCATATGATCAGGGGTGATCATCCAACTCAGTATCCGTACTGCCTTCTATCCACTACCCTCAGATCTCTTATAGCCACAAGGGGCCACCACATCCAACTCACTCTTATAAATATAGCCAGAATGAACTGCCTCAACTACCTCCTGTGGCAGAGAGTTCCAGAGACTCACCACTCTCTGTGTGAAAAAAGTCTTTCTCATCTCGGTCTTAAAGGATTTCCCCCTTTCCTTAAGCTGTGACCCCTTGTCCTGGACTTCCCCAAACATCGGGAACAATCTTCCCTGTATCTAGCCTGTCCAACCCCTTAAGAATTTTGTATGTTTCTATAAGATCCCCTCTCAATCTCCTAAATTCCAGAGAGTATAAACCCGAAGTCTATCCAGTTCTTTCTTCATAAGACAGTCTGACATCCCAGGAATCAGTTGGTGAACCTTCTCTGCACTCCCTCTATGGCAATAATGTCCTTCCTCAGATTTGGAGACCAAAAAACTGTAGCAATATCAGGTGTGGTCTCACCAAGACCCAATTTACAACATGAAGTGTTAGAACCTCCTTGCTCCTGTACTCAAAATCCATTTTGCTATGAAAGCTAACATACCATTCGCTTTTTTCACTGCTGCTGCATCTGCATGCCTACTTTCAATGACTGGTGTACATGACACTCCAGGTCTCGCTGAGCATCTCCCTTTTCCTAATCGGCCACCATTTAAATAATAGTTCTGCTTTCCTGTTTTTGCACCAAAGTGGATAACCTCACATTTATCACATTATACTGCATCTGCCAAACATTTTGCCCACTCACCCAGCCTATCCAAGTCACCTTGCAGTAGGCTTCCTAGCATCCTCCTCACAGCTATCACTGCCCCCAGCTTAGTGTCATTCTGCAAACTTGGAGATTTTGCCTTCAATTCCCTCATCCAGATCATTAATATATATTGTAAATTGCTGGGGTCCCAGCACTGAGCCTGCGGTACCCCACTAGTCACTGCCTGCCATTTGTCGAAAAAGGACCGTTTACTCCTACTCTTTGCTTCTGTTTGCCAGCCAGTTCTCTATCCACATCAATACTGAAACCCTTTCCAAAGAGCTATGGAAAGGATAAATATACTGTGCGGCGCTCCACCCCAACACTGCACTTCATAAAGAGGCTATAACTTTTAAAAACACATGAGTCTCTACAAAGATTTAGCATGTAATGAGCAAGCTATGTCTATGAATCCTATTCATCAGAATTATAGGGGATTACTTCAACATTCACCAGAAACCTGTTCCACAAACAAGTAAGTCTTTTATGTTTTTTTTTTTAATTAATTTTTTAATTGCGTAGAAAACCCTATATATACCAAGTAACACCTCTTATACGACATTGAGAGTTGTGTATTTTATAAAATTATTATCATATTGATTATCGAATAATACTATTTATGTTAATGGTAATATTATTCCATATACATTTCATTGTTATTTATTTTATATAAATTGGGTGAGTTTATGTAGTATATTCCTAAAATAAGCATACACTTAGATTTCTCAAAATCATAGATATTCTTCTAATTATCCAAATAGAAATCCCCGCTAATATAACTACGTAGTACCCAATCTTAAACAAAGTTTTTGATATTCATAATGTTATCTAAAATATTAATAATGTTGTGTATTATTGTTAATTTGATATTTATAATTATTGTATAATTGAAAATACATAGTTTTATATAATTACAAGTTTAAGACATCTATATCGTTTTCATACGAACAGAAAATAACTGTGTGTACGTATTAAAAAATTTATATAATATGTTTCTATAATTTTTTCCTTAATTAATGATAGGAAAAGTAGAGAAAAGATAGAAAATAAGAAAAGAAAATGTGAAAAGTTTGATGGAGATTGAAGTATTACTTAATAATCCTTTTCTTGGAGATACATTCATGATTTTGTTATATGTATATCTTCATCCATTCAGAATTCAGGCCGCAGTCAAGTCCCTGCGCCGAACCATGGTGACCCTGTAGATATTAATTTTGGAGACCATATCTCCTTGAAGAGATCTAACCTGTCCATTAAGGGACAAGTCTCATTCTCTCCAAGTGAAGTGTTCTCGTCATTTCTGTTATTCACACTTTTTTAATTGTTGGGGATACAGGGCCTTTCCAAAATTTTAATATTAATTTTTTCCCAATTATTAAAGAATAGTCGATAATAGTTCTATGATTCAGTGTAAGTTATTTGTTCCGTTTCCGGTTATTCAAGTATGATTAACTTTGGGTCATAAATCATAGTAATATTAATATCTTTCGAGTTTTTTATAAATAGTTCATTCCACTATCAAAATCTTAGTCAATTAGTAAATGAGTTGTTGGTGACAAAGTTGTTCTAAGATTTGACATTTTATACACATATTCGGTGATATTTTGGATATATATTATGTAGTTTTTAGATTAGAAAATTATGTAATCTATGTTAAAATTTTTAAACGATATAAGAGCATGTTTTGCATTTAAAGAGCAAGTAATGTATATGTTGTAAGGCTTTCTTCCCATATTTCTGGAACTTATTATTTGAACTTAATTCTTTTTCCCAGCGCTGTCTATTGTATTTCCGATGATGGAATATCACTTTCCAACAATATATTGAAATGTATGATATCATTTTTTCTGTAGTTGGATGTTTATTCAAGCATTCATCTAAAATTCTCACTCTTTCTATTTTCTAAGTTCTTGTGTATTTGCTGAGATATAGTTTCTGAATTTTTAAATTCTGAAATATTCAGTATGATTGAAGCCCGTAGGTATGTTGTAATTCTTGAAATGACAGAAAAGATTTCCTTATTAAGATCCCCGATATTTAAACATTCCGTTTTTTTTCCATTGTATAAAAGCTTTACCATCATTGTCGGTTATTACTATCTCTCTATG
>CM069158.1:2472636-2872636 GCA_035221665.1 Okamejei kenojei
TTAAAGATTTCCCCCCTCGATCCAACGATGCCGGCTTGAGAACACGCGGTCTGGTCGGAATTCCAACATCGGGAACATCTTCCTGTAACTAGCCTGTCCAACCCCTTAAGAATTTTGTAATGTTTCTATAAGATCCCCTCTCAATATCCTATATTCCAGAGAGTATAAACCGAGTCTATCCAGTCTTTCTTCATAAGGTCGTCCTGAACATCCAGTGATCAGTCTGGTGAACCTTCTCTGCACTCCCTCAATGGCAATATGTCCTTCCTCAGATTTGTGAGACCAAAACTGTTAGCTTACTCAGGTGTGGTGCTCACCAAGGACCCTATACACCTGAAGTAGAACCTCCCCTGCTCCGGTACTCAAATCCTTTTGCTATAGAAAGCTAACATACCATTCGCTTTTTTCAATGCCTGCTGCTCTGCAGTGCCTATTTCAATGATGATTTTGTGTACCATGACTCCCAGGTCTCGCTGCTTCTCACCTTTACTAATCGGCCACCATTTAACTAATAGTATGCTTTCCTGTTTTTGCCACAAAGTGGATACTCACTATTTATCCACCATTTTACTGCATCTGCCCAAACATTTGCCCACTCACCCAGCCTATCCAAGTCACCTTGCAGTCTCCTAGCAACTCCTCACAAACTAACACTGCCCCCCAGCTTTGGGTCCATCTGCAAACTTGGAGATCATTGCCTTCAATTCCTCATCCTGATCATTTATATATATTTGTTTAATAGTGGGGTCCCAGCACTGAGCCCTGCTGGTACCCACTTGTCACTGCCTGCCATTGTGATAAGGACCCGGTTTACTCCTTCTCTTTGCTCCGGTTTGCCAGCCAGTTCTTATCATCATCAATAATGAACCCTTCCAATGAGCCAAAGGAAAGGATATATAACTGTGGCGGCTCCACCCCCTCACAACTGCAAACTTCATAAAGGAGGCAAAACCTTTTTAAAACACATGAGTATCTACAAAGATTTATCATGTGTAAAGAGCAAGCTAGTTCAATGACATCCTATTTCATCAGTATTTATAGGATTAATTCAACCATTCACCCAGAACCTGTATCCACTAACAAGTAAAGTCTTATTTTTTTATTTTTTATTAGATTTTTTATTGTAGAAAAAATATATTTTTTTTTTTAAAAAACCAAGTTACCTCTTATACGACATTGAGAGTTGTGTAATATATAAAATTATATCATATTTGATTATCGATTAATCGTATTTATGTTATTGTATAATATTTATCCAGTTTACTTTCATTGTTATTTATTTTATATAATTGGGAGTATATGTAGTATATCCTAAAATAAGGCAAATACACTTAGATTTCTCAAATCATAGATATTCTTTAATTACCAAATAGAATCCCGCTTATATAATACGTAGTACCCTATCTTAAACAAAGTTTTTTGTATTCTATATGTTATCAAAATATGTATAATGTTTGTTTTATTGTTAACTTTATATTTCATTTTTTTGTATAATTGAAAATACATAGGTTTTATATAATTACAGTTTAAGACATCTATAATCTTTTATAGAACAGAAATAAGTGTGTACGTATTAAAAATTTTTATAATAATGGTTTATAATTTTTTCCTTAATTAAAGATTGGAAGATAGTGAAATAAAGGAATTGAAATAGAAGATTTGTGAATAAGTGTGTTGGAGATTGAATGTATTACTAAATAATCCATTCTTGGAGTTACATTCATGATTTGTTATATGTTTTTCTTCATCCATTCAGATATCAGGCCTCAGGCAAGTCCCTCTGCGCCGAACCATGTGAACTGTAGATATTTAATTTAGGGAGACCATATCTCCTTGAAGAGATCTACCTGTCCATATGGGACAAGTCTCAATCTCTCCAAGTGAAAGTGTCTTCCGTTATTTCGGTATGCCACTTTTAATTGTTGTGGTATACAGGGCTTCCAATATTTTAATATTAATTTTTTCCAAATTATTAATGAATAGTCGATAAAGTTCTATGATTCCTTGTAATTATTTGTTCCGTTTCCGGTATTCCAAGTATGATTAACTTTGGGTCATAAATCATAGTATTATAATAACTTTCGAGATTATTTTAAATATTTCATTCATATTTCTAAATCTTCGTACAATTAGTAAATGGTGAGACAAAGTTGCTTCTAAAGATTTGACATATATCACATATAGTGATAATTTTGGAAATAATATCTGTAGTTTGTTTAGGAATAATGTAATTATGTAAAATTTTAAACTGTATAAGGGCATGTTTAGATTTAACGAGCAGTAAGTATATGTTGTAAGCTTTCATCCATATTTCGGACTTATTATTGACTTAAATTCATTTTCCCCATCGTGTCTAGATTTCGATGATGGAATATCTTCCAAAAAAATATAGTAAGAATGTATGATATTTTTTTCTGTTCTTTGTCTTTTTATTCAAGCCTTATCTAAATTTACTTTTTTCTAATTTTGGGTATTTGCAGAGATATAGAATTTCAATTAAAATCTTTCTAATTCAAATACATACTCCTACTTATTAATACTAACTACAATACTCAAGCCTAAATTTATAACTACAAACAAATCCTAAGATATTGATGAGCTACAAACAAAAGATTTTACGCTCTTCTCTCTCGTATAGAGAGATCTATATTTAGAGAATGTCCTGCTTCGTTTAGCTAATTTTCAATAGACAGAATATAAATTCAATCTCTCGCTCTCGCGCACACTTATAGACCTAGCTTGCACTACCCGCTCTCGCTAGGCATAAAGAGTAATCTTTAATTGTTCTCAGAATAGTCGTGTGGTTGTACTAGTCATCGAATCTATCTTGGACCTCATCTCTCTCTCTCTCTTACGTGTCCATTAGTCGAGCTCGATCATCAACACACTCGCATATTATTGCTCTGTTGGTATGTGTGTGTAATAGTTGTTGGTTGCGCAATAATGGAAAAAACGCGCAGAGTCTCTTGTATTTTGTTCATTTTTAACAATTTGGTGCGGTGGATGGTATGGATCAGAGTTTGTGTGTTAGATTGTGTGTGAACCGGTCTCTGCATTTTTTTACCATTTTAAATGTGCCAAATAATTAAAACATAAAATTTGGCCAAAGCTAAAACCCCCGTTTTTTTGCTTAATAAATGTTTTTTATTTTTTCTATGATTCTTATAATCCCTGATAAAAGTTAGTGACTATTGAATCTACTTTTTTAAAAAAATATTTTTAGAGAGATATATCGGGTTGATTGCAATAAATATAATAATTGTGGGAGGAAAATCATTTTTATTGGCGTTTATTTACCTAATCTTTGGCCTCTCCCTTAGGTAAGCTTTTCCAGTTTAAGATCTTTTTTATTTAATTTTATCTATAATACGGGAAATTTGATTTAAATAAAGAGTCAAATCTTTTTGGAACAAAAAATACCAAGATATTCTAATATTTTCAATTTGTTATCTTAAAAGGAAATTGTTGTAATTATCTGTTAAATTATTCATGGTTATTGGATAAGTTCACTTTTATTCCAATTGGATACTGTATCCTGAAATTATCATCCATATTCAGTTATTAGTTTTAAACAATTACAGATACTTATTTACTGTTTAGAAATATATATAAAGGTAATATATGTCGCATATAACGAGATTTATTCGTAGTTCTGTTGTATCATATCCATTTATGTCTGGGTGCAATCTTTCCCTTTTGAGCAAGAGGTTCGATTGCTAACGCTAAGCAGTAAATGGTAGTTAAAGGAACTGCCTTGTCTACAACCTCGAGATAAACTAAACTTAGTGGGAAAATATGGTTTGTTAATTATTCTAGATGTTGGGTTTTAGATATTATAACTTAATCCAAGTAGTAAATTATCACAATGCCCTTAAAGGCTTCCATCCCCGAAAATAGTAAGGCCATTCCACCTGGTCAAAAGCTTTTCTGATCCAACGAGATGACTACTAATATTTTTTTATCCACTTCTTTCGAATATATGATATTAAATAACCGTCTTAAATTTTATGAAGAATATCTTTTAGGTATATTCTGTTTGATCAGGATGAATTAATTCGTTAAACAATTTTGCTGTAGTCTTTGTGCAAGAATCTTTGTTAAATTTTTTTGGTCCGTATTGAATAAAGCATTGCTATTTACGTTCCTGGTGTCATCCAAATCTTTATTTATTTTGGTATAAGTGGTTTATATAGTTTCGTTCATGTATCTTGTAATTTCTTTGTGTATATATCTGTCATATAATGATTCTTAAAATATGGGGACATTTGGTCATGAAAATTTATAAATTTCCGGGCCTATACCATTGGTCCTGGAGTTTTCCATTTTTTTATGATTTATTAGATTCTTGGGATTTTTTTTATTAAATATCGGCATTTAATAGTTCTCTATTTTGTAAATTCTAATTCTTTTAGTTACATAATTTAAAAAGGGCATCTATTTTGTTTTATTTACTGTTGTGTTACCAGTATACAAAATATTTTATCTGATATTGCATAAATCTATTCATAATATCTTGGATTGTATTAATAATTCACCGTTTTGTGATTTAATCCTATGTATAATTTTTTCAGCTTCAATTTTCCTTAATTGTTCGAGCCAAGAGTTTTTGTTGGTGGTTTGTCTCCAATTTCAAACAACAATTGTTTAGTCTGTTGTAGTATTTTTAAAAACTTGTTCAGTATATATTTAATTTATTTATACTTCAATGTACAATTTTATTAGTATTATTTCTCTGTCTATTGTCCCCCCCCCATTTTTTTAATTAAAACCTTTTCCTAATATAATCCCTACACACCCCCCTCTCCCCTCTGTGCTTTCTGTATATCTATTTGTTTAAATCTCCCTTTCTAAGTCATGTTGTTCCTTCCGATTCTTCGACTTATGGATGCTTGTGAAGAATATCATTAATTCTCGAAGATATGCTTTAAATGTTTTCCATAATAAAGAGCGTGATATTTCTGGTGATCAGTTATTTCATAAAACATCTTAATCTGAGTTATAATGATTCCTGAGTTGTTTTATTTTAAAAAATTTGTGGATTAAGTTTCCATTGTCTAGATTTTCTGTTTTTACCATTTATTTTAATTTTAAAAGTTAATGGTTGCGTGATCTGAAATTATAATATTATGATATTGGATCGTAGTAGTGAAAATAAGCTTTTGCATCTACTAGGACACAGTAATCTATTCTTGAATAATTTATGTACTGGGAGTAGACGGAATATTCTCGACAGTAGGATTTTCTGTCTCCAAACATCTTTAATGTTAGTCGTTTGATTGTATTCGTTTAATAAATCACTTAGTATGCGATTTAGTTTTCCTTTGTTTTGAAGATCATATCTAAAAGAAGGGTCTAATGTACAATAAAATCTCCTCCAATTATCATATTGTAATGTGTTAATTCTGGAATATTATTAAGTACTTTCTTAAAGAATAAAGGACTATCAAAATTTGGTCCATAGATGTTAACAAAAATCATTTTTTCCCTATTTATTTCTCCTATTACAATAATGTATCTGCCATCTTTATCAGATATAGTAGATATATGCTTAAATAAAGTACCTTTACGAAACAAGTAAGTCTTTAAACTCGCTCACTCTACACCCTCTTTTCTGTGACATTCATTCACAAATCTCCACACCTCATGCAGTATGGTGAATCTCAGATATTTACACACTTTAAAACAATAAAATTCTCAGTTAGACACTCCTCAAGGAAATCATGCAAAACTATTAAAACTTTGATACACCCAAAAAATGGTCATACTTTGTTCATAAATACAACACATTCTGAAGAACAGTCTCAACCTGCTGTGTGGGTAGTAATGTCAGCTAGGGTATTCCCCCGGGAGACTTTGTTGTGGCCACTTGTATTGGCATTGCGCTTAATAATGGCCAGTTGGACTGGGATTGCTAAGGCATGCAGTAGCTGGCGCAGGAGCGCGCACTGTTTTTAAGTTGCAAAAGTCCGCTTCTTGTTAGAGTGAGAGAAAATTGCTGCAGTTTATTGCATCCACTGCCGGTAGATATTAACCAAACCAAGAAAAGCCCTCATCTGTTTAGGGATGGTTGGGCTGATATTTTGGTCACGATGGGATGGTCCGGATCCCTGTCTTTCAGGGATTGCCCAGCCTCACACTTAGACCAGTTACTGACAAACTTCCCCTCTCTCTCCATCCAGGGAGACCAGCTCTGTATTTAGCCAAACAGTGTCAGGTCCTTTGTTTAAAGTTTGTTTTAAACTGTACCACCTGTTGGCAGCAAAATGTTAAACGCTCTCCTTAGCGCAAGTGTGATAGGGAAGGTTTCGGTGGCTCGATTTCTAAGAAGATGCGCGGCTATATAAGTGGTTTGGAGTGTCGAGGCCACCAGCCTCCGTGTGTCTGCTAATTTTCCTCTTTTCAGTTCTCGTGTGTGGTGTAGTGTGAGTTTCTCTTTCTCTGGTGCTCTGTGTAGTTTAACTCTCTCACCTAAGGGAATCTAGGGGCGCTTGGTGCTCTTTGTGTGTGTCGGTGTGTCGGGCTTGTTCAGTTGTTATCTCTTGTGTACCTCCTCCCCTTCTTCAGAATATTATAGTGTTGTGTTTGATGTACGTGTGTGTGTCCTTTCTTCGGGTGGTTGCCCCGCCCCACTGTAGGAGTAACCGGAGCAACACCCTCTCCAATCCACAGGTGTATGTGTGTGTGTGTCTTAATCTGGGTGGCTCCTGACATTGAGTTGTTGGTTGTGGTAGGTAGGTGTGTGGATTTGGTGGGTGCTTGGGGGTGGCTAGGGCTTGGGGGGTGGTCTTACACTATTGTCCAATTTTGTTTCACTCAACAAATTTGTTCCTCATCCCCCCTCTCCTGTAACAGGGTTGCCATGCTCCAGACTTAGGGTACACGGAGCATTTTGTTAGGTTTCCATTTTTTGCATACAATTGTTTAATATTATGTTGCCGACCATTTTTCTCTTTTTTATTCTATTCATTATGTAATCTTTACGTTTTCCTGATTTAAAATAACACATATGCTGTACTGAAGCTCCCACTATAACAAAGCTCCCACAACAATCTTATCACCAGATACTATAGAGTCCTTTACGGCACGCCCTCTTAGCGATGATGATTATACTCACACATTAATTCCAAGACCGCATGTAGTCTGACCTGTTCTATTGAAAATACGGAGTCCCAGAACACTATTATCCTATCTACAAACTCGACCCACAATGGTACTTCTGGGGCACTAGTTCCAAATCTGAGTGCGTCAAGCAAACAAAATTGTCTTTATCTTACCTTACGTTATCTGTCAAAGATCTTGGGCAGGGGAACCAGATCAACTTAGGCGAAGGCCACAGTGTTCCAGGCACTCTCAGGGGGGTCAGATTCCAGGGTTCTGGATGTGCCTTTCTTATCATATACCTTGAGATCCTGGCCAAACTGTAGCCTCTTACTCAGTCTTCAGAGAGACAGTTTCCAGCAAGATCCTGCCTACTAGGCCAATGTTATGGTTCGTTTTTACTTCAAACAAATAACAACAAAAAAGTTAGCAATAAAGCAATAAAATATTTAATTCGCCCAGGCAGGTGTGGCAGTTAAGTCTCACAGTATGTAAAATACAGACTATAGAGTCACTTTATCCCCACACACAGAGGTAATGTTCAATCAAATATATTTATACCCCAATAATCAGCAATTCAGCAATTCTTTATATTTCAAAGCATTGTACAGCCTCTTGCCTGTTAGGATTGACAGGTTCTTCCGGTAGAGGAAAGGTTGGCCCATATATGATTATGCTGAAGGAGCTATTTATTGCAGATTCAAGCACTCATGTTTTTTCTTACCTTGGTGATCTATTGTTTGTACTTTGCAATCTGTAGAGCAGAGGGGGGGTAAGCTCTCGCGTTGATCTTGAAAAAATTTAAGTTTGATATTCTCTGTCATAGAGTCCAAAATATTCGAGTGTTATTGTGCTGGAAATTCGCTAGTGTTATAGAAGAAGGGTAAAAACATTTCTGTTATTGTGCTGTAACCTTTCAAGTGTAATAGAGGAAAGGTGAAAACATTTCTGTTATTCTGCAGTACTCTCACAAGTGTTAATAGGAGAAAGGTTAAGCATCCATTTTATTGCTGCTAAATCTACAGCAGAATCCATTTTGTAACTTTTAAATCTTTAAACTTTCTCAACCCCTCCCTTCCCCCTCCCCCCTCCCGTTATTCAAAAGACGCCACCAGATATGAAGTTGGGGCCTGGACTGAAGTGGTCACTCGCAGTCCTTTTCGGTCCTTGGATCCCTCGGTGCTCCGGGTGCTCGGGTCCGCCGGTCCTTTGAGTCCTCGCATCTTGGATTGATGCCGACTCACCCACGACTCTCCTGTCTCTGCCCGCTCCCTATCTCTGCCCTTCTCCCTCTCTCTGCCCTCTCCCTTGTCTCTGCTCTACATGTCTTGCCGTTTTCCCTGTTCTCGCCCTCTCCCTGGTCTCTGCCCGCTCGTCTGCCCTCTCTCTGCCATCTGTTTGCCCTCTCTGCCCTCTCTATTTCCCTGCCCTCTGCCTCTATTCTCTTCCCTCTCTGCCACTTCCTGCTCTCTCTGCCTCTGTCCTCTCAGTGCCTTTGTCTCTGCCCTCTCTCCGCTCCTGCCCACTCTCTGTCTCTGCCCTCACGCTGCCTCTGCCCTCTCTCTGTCTCTGCCTTCTCTCTGTCTCTGCCTTCTCTCTGTCTCTGCCATCTCTCTGTCTCTGCCCTCTCTATGTATTGCCCCTCTCTATGTCTCTGCCTCTCTCTGTTTTCTTCACCTTCTCTGTTCTCTGCCCTATCTGTCTTGCCTCTCTGTCTCGGCCTCTCTTTGTCTTCGCCTATTCTATGCTCACTCTCTCTCTCTCTCTTGCCCTCTCTCTCTGCCCGTGGCCTGCCTCGATCTGGGTCTCGGGTCAGCGCATGATGGGGAGGTTGCTGCCACGGGCCGTGCCCGACGGCTGTGACCTGGGCTACGCACAGCTGGAGCTGGAGTATTGCATTCCGGAACCAGCCCTCCCATGTGGCGCTGGACACCCCACACAATTATCTACCCCTCCCTTCTCTGTGACTCCATCCCTCTTCTGCCCCCCCCCTCCCGCTCTGACCCCCCCTCCTCTCTGACTCTTCCTCATTCAGGTCCCTTCCTCTCTGCCTCCCTTCCTCTCTGCCTCCCCTCCATTTGCCCTCTCTCTCCCTCTCTGCCCCACCCTCCCTCTCTGCTCCCTCCTCCCCCTCTCAACCCCCTCCCGTCACTGCCACCCCTCCATCGATGCACCCACACATTTCTTCCCTCCCCCTCACTATTTCTGCACCACCTCCCTCTCTGCACTCCTCACATCTGCCCCCTCACACTCCACCCCCCTCCCCTCGTCTGCCACCCCCTCCTCTCTGTCCCCCTCCCTCTCTGCCCACACCTCCCTCCTCTCTGCCCACCCCCTCCCTGCCGCCTTCCAAACTGGCCACCTCCCTCTCTGTCCTGGCCTGCCCCCTCCCCTCTCCCTATCTGCCCCCTCCCTCCTACCCCCCTCCTCTCTGCCCCTTCCCTCTCCCCTCCCTTTCTGCACCCCCCTCCCTCTCTACCCCCTCCCTCTCTAACTAACTCCACCTCTACAACTCCACTCTCTCTAACCCTACGTCCCCATAAAAATTAACACCCCCAACTCAAACCCCTACACCTCCACCCCTCCCTCTCTGCCACCCACGCAAATAAAAACCTTCTCAACGCTCCTAACCCCTCCCTCTAACAACGCGCAACGCTCTCTCTGCCCCCTCTCTGCTTAACGGCCATGGGACTTACCATCGCCTGCCAGGGGCTTTAACATTGGGTGCCCCAGTTCACCTCAACCTTGCAGTTGCATTGCTGGACCGTGGGAGAAGAACAAAGGGAGGAGATAAGACTTTTGCCTTCCATCACAGTGAGGAGGTGTTGGAGATTCACTGTGATGGATGTTTGTGTAAATTGTGTTAAGTGTGGGTCTTGGTTTTTTTTTTAATGTTAAGACTGCAGAAAATGCTATTTCGTTGAAACCAAGCTGTTTGAATGACAATAAAAGGCATTCTATTCTATTCTCTGCCCCCTCCCTCTCTGCCCCCCCCCACTGCCCCCCACGCTCTCCCTCCTCTCGCTTCTTTTCTTCCCCCTCTGCTCGCTCTCGCTGCCCCCCCCCCTCGCTCTCTGCCCACCCCCTCCCTCTCTGCCCCCCTCCCTCCCTGCCCCCTCTCTCGGCCCCCTCCCTCTCCCCCCCTCTCTCTCTGCCCCCCCACCAGGGGGGATGGGGTAATAGTAGCCTATGAATAATATTAATATATCAAGGGGGGCTAGTGTATGTATGGGGGTTGGTTAGTATGTGTGTGTGATGTCGCAGGCTGCCCCACCCCCCACAACCATGCTTTGAGGGGACGGTACCCAACGTATCCTCCTTGTTCTAGTTCCCTTTAAACTTGCCTCTCTCAACTTAAGTCGATGCCTGCTAGTCTTCAACATTTCCACCCAACGAAAAAGGTTATGACCGTCTACCCTATGGTGCTCTTGGGGAGGGAGTTCCAGTATTTGGACTAAGCGATGATTGAGAACCAGCAATATATTTCCAAATCAGGAAGTGCATGATTTTGAAGGAAGCCTCTTAAGTGGTGCTATTCCACCGTTCCAGCTACCCTAGTCCTTCTTGGTCACAGTGGTCATACGTTTTGGAGATGTTGTCAGAAAAAAACAACCTAGTAACTGCAGTGTGTTCCATAGATGTTCCACACTGGCAGTGTCGATGCTGCTCCCATTATCAGGTTGTGCTTAAAGTCCAGGTTTTGCTGCCTCCTGACTGACTGCTTCTATGAAATTGCGTAGTTCTGTGCTGTGATGGAGCAACTCAGATTCAATCCTGACTATGGGTGCTGTCAGCACATTCTCATCTTTTCCCTCCAAAAAAAACTTTATTCAGAAAAAATCAAAATACAATACGATACGATAGAACTTTATTTATCCCAGGAGGGAAATTGATCTGCCAAGTCATAAAAACACAAAATACATGAAATTAAAGCGACGTGTGGAAAGATTGAGCACGTGCAAAAAATTGGGTTTTTTTTTTTTTTTTTTATTTTGTTTTTTTTTATTTTTTTTTTTTTTTTTCTTTCAGTTTTTTTTTTTTTTTTTTTTTATTTGTTTTTTTTTTTTTTTGGGGGGGGGGGGGGGGGGGGGGGGGGGGGCGGGGTTTTATTTTTTTTTTCAGTCTCAGTCTGTACCACATGACTGAAGGGGCAGTTGTACAATTTGATAGCCACAGTCTGTTGCTGAAGACAAAGATCCTAGTGGAGCAAGATGCGGCACTCAGCGAACAAAACGTAGTATCACATGTGTGATTGTCGATGCCATTTTACCAGACTGCTCTTCCTCCCACCCCGCTTCCTGTAAGGACTCCATCCCCTATTCCCAATTCCTCCGTCTACGCCGCATCTGCTCCCAGGATGAGGTGTTCCACACCAGGGCATCACAAATGTCCAAATTCTTCAGGGAACAGGGATTCCCCTCCCCCACCATAGATGAGGCTCGCACCAGGGTCTCCTCCATACCCCGTAACACTGCCCTCTCTCCCCATCACCCCACTGGCAACAAGCGCAGAGTCCCCCTTGTCCTCACCTTTCACCCCACCAGCCGGCACATACAACACATAGTCCTCCGCCAGTTTCGCCACCTCCAACGTGACCCCACCACTCGCCACATCTTACCATCTCCCCCCCTGTCTGCCTTCCACAAAGACCGCTCCCATTCAAGGACCCAAGCAGTCATTCCAGGTCCGACAGAGGTTCACTTGCACCTCCAACCTCATCATTGCATCCACTGCTGTAGATGCCAACTGATCTATATCGGTGGGACCAAGCGGAGGCTTGGCGATCGTTTCGCCGAACATCTCCGCTCGGTCCGCATTAACCAACCCGACCTCCAGGTGGCTCAGCACCAACTCCTCCTCCCATTCCATATCTGACCTCTCTGTCCTGGGCCTCCTCCACGGTCAGAGTGAGCAACACGGCAAACTGGAGGAACAGCACCTCATATTCTGCTTGGGAAGTCTGCACCCTCTCGGCATGAACATCGAATTCTCTCAATTCTGTTATCGAATTCTCTCAATCCTGACAATCCTTGTTGTCTCCTCCCCTTCCCACCTCTCCCTCAGTCGTCGGGCTCCTCCTTCTCCTTTTTCCTTTCTTCCCCCCGCCTCCCCCCACCCCCCATCAGTCTGAAGAAGGGTTTCGCCCGAAACCTTGCCTATCTCCTTCGCTCCATAGATGCTGCTGCAGCCGCTGAGTTTCTCCAGCATTTTGTGTACCACCAATAGGAATCCTTCACTTTATTATTCCTCATTTACACAGTCAACCATTAAATAACGCGCACGACACACTTTTGGCATAATGCCCATGTCCGACCATGCCTGAATTGGTACCAAAATGCAGAGCGTCGAAAAAAGGGAGCAAAGACAGCGCGCACTAAAAAGAGAGATAAATGTGAAATGAAACACAGAAAAACAAGGAGGCACTGCCACAGTACATACATCTATGACGTGTTGAAGCGGGTTCATGTGTTGAATATGGGTATTCAAGTGTTGAATACCGGCATCTCTTCTTCGGCCATAGGTTTCACCAACGCTTCTGTCGATGACATCTTCGAGCGCATTGTTTCCGAGGCTTCTACGCCTTCTCCGTTGCACCAAACGGCAGACCATGTCTTCTCGGAGGTCACCAAATGCACCAGCTGCAAGTTTACAATCATCTGCTTCACCCTACCACAATTCAAAGGCTGTTCAGTGCCACTTACAATAACGCGAAAAAAGTTGTTTTTTTTTCTCGATAATAGAAGTCGGAGAAGTTGGGAGGCCATGTCACAGCTGTACAAGACGTTGGTGAGGCCACATTCAAAGTATTGCGTTCATTTCTGGGCCAGGTGTTGCCTGGACTAGATGGCAGAGGTTGAGTAGGCTGGGACTCTATTCTTTAGAGCCCAGGAGGATGAGGGCTGATCTTATAGAGGTGTATTAGATCATGAGAGGAACAGATTGGGTAGATGCACAGTCTCTTGCCCTGAATAGGTCAATCGAGGACCAAAGGACATAGGTTTAAGATGAAAGGGTAAAAAAATTAATCGGAATCTGAGGGGTAACTTTTTCACACAAACGGTGGTGGATGTATGGAACAAGCTGCCAGAGGAGGTTGGTGAGGCAGGAACCATCCCATCATTTAAGAAACAGTTAGACAGGTACATGGATAGGACAGGTTTGGAGGGATATGGACCAAATGCTGGCAGGTGTGACCAGTGTAGCTGGGACATGTTGGCCAGTGTGGGCAAGTTGGACCAAAGGGCCTGTTTCCACAATGTGTCACTCTATGACTCTAACAAATAATCACTTTACATATGTTTAAACTTCCTGAATAGCTATATGATACGATCTTGCTATAATTTCTGATAACTATTTTAGCTGACTATGATACCACCTACTTTACGTGTCATGGAGTTATACAGCATGCGAGTACGCCCTTCGGCCTAACTTTTCAATGCCGACCAAAATGGCCTATCAACCAATGTCCCACTAAACTTTTACTCTCCATCTGCCTGTCCAAATAACTTTGAAATATAGTTGTATTTAACTGCCTCCTCTGGTGGCCTGTTCCATATACTGAAAATCTTCCATATGATAAAAAAAACACTTCAAAGGTTACCATTAAATCTTTCCCCTTACCAATCTCCTTTGATTCATGATTTCCTGACTCTGGGTAAAATACTGTGTGCATTCACCCTATCACTACCCTGCATTATTTTATACACCACTCTAAAGTTTACTTTTTTTAAATTTTTATTTTTTTTATTAGAAGTACATAATAAAAAAACATTTTGTTTGTTTGCTATATTTAAGAGTGAGTTGGATGTGGCCCTTGTGGCTAAGGGGATCAGAGGGTATGGAGAGAAGGCAGGTACGGGATACTGAGTTGGATGATCAGCCATGATCATATTGAATGGCGGTGCAGGCTCGAAGGGCTGAATGGCCTACTCCTGCACCTAATTTCTATGTTTCTATGTTTCTATGTGGTAGTTATATAGTATTAATATTGTCAATATTATCAATTATTTAATAGTTCTACTATATATATTTTTTATTTTTTATATAGATAGAAAATGATAGAGAGAAAAAAAACAGAAGGTATAATAAAACAGAATGGAATAATTAACTAATAATACATCATTGGAGATATGTCCGTAAACTATAAAATGTAACTCTTCATCTAATCCTTAATTCGAGTTTCAGTCAGGTTCTCGTGCTGAACCAGTTTTCCCCTTCAAATAGTCAATAAATGGAGACCATGTTCTGATAAAAAGGTTCTTGTTTGTCGATTAAGTCATATCTTATTCTTTCCAAATGTAGGGTCTCCGACATTTCCATAATCCACATTTTGATTGTGGGGGTTATAGGACCTTTCCAAAATTTTAATATTAATTTTTTCCCAATTATTACACTGTAGTCGATAAAGTTTCTTTGGCTTGTTGTAAATATTTGATTATGTTCTAATATCCCTAATATTATTAGTTTTGAGTCGGGGTCCAATTGGGTGTCGACAACTTCCAAAATTATCTTTAAAATTTCCGTCCAAAAATTATTAATTTTTATACAATTTACAAATGTATGCGTTAGGTTAGCCTCTAAGTACAGACATTTTTCACAGGTAGGAGATATCCGTGGAAAAATCCTATTTAATTTCGTTTTTGAATAAATAATAATAATAATAATAATAATAATAATAATAATAATAAGTATGTAATACTTTAAATTGTATTAAGGAATGTCTAGCATTTAACGAACTGTGATGTATATGTTGTACGCTTTCGTCCCAAATATCTTGCATTATTGGTTGGCCTAGTTCATTTTCCCATGATTGCCTATATATATCCGTCGTGGGTGCATCACTGTCTAATAGGATATTATAGATATAAGATATTAATTTTTCTGTATTAGGGTGTTTGTTCAAACATTCATCAAGAATTTCTGGCTCTCTATTTCTATAGTCCTGTGTATTTGATTTAACATTATCTCTAAGTTGTAGATATCTGAAATTTGTTGTAACTCCTGGAATGAAAGGAATGTGCCTTTCCTATAGAGATGACCCATCATTTTAATTCCGTGACTTTTCCATTGTAGAAAACCTTTATCCAACATTGAGGGTTTAAATACAGGGTTGTTTACAATGGGAAGAAGTAGTGATAGATTATCCAATTTTAAAGTATTTTTTAATTGTTTCCAAATGCGTATACCACTGTATATTATGGGGTTTTCACTATAGTTTTTTTTTGCATAATTTAGTAATAGCAAACAAAATCGAACCAATTTCAAAGGGTAAACAGTCTTTTTCCATTTTTAACCAATCTGGTTGCTAGTCCAATTCTTCCAACCAGTAGTTCATATTTTTAATGTTAACTGCCCAGAAATAGAGCATAAAATTCGGTAGGGCTAAACCTCCTTTTATTTTTGATTTACATAAAAGCTTTTTATTTATTCTATGATTCTTATAATCCCAGATAAAATTAGTGACTATAGAGTCAACCTTTTAAAAAAAAGTTTTTGGAAGATATATCGGGATTGATTGGGAAAGGTACAATAATTGCGGGAGAAGAATCATTTTTATTGCATTAATTCTACCAAACATTGAGATAGGTAGTGTTTTCCAATATTGAATATTCTTATGCAATGTGTTCAATAAAGGTGGAAAGTTTAGTTTAAATAAATAAATATATATATGTCTTTGTTACATAAATTCCAAGACATTTAACATTTTCATTAAGTATTTTGAAGGGAAATTGTTATAATATATGTGGATTGCTTTCCATTATTGGCATGATTTTACTTTTATTCCAGTTAATTCTGTATCCTGAGAACAAGCCAAATTGAATTATTAAATTTAATAGGTTTGGGATACTAAATTCAGGTTTTGTAATGTAGATTAATACATCGTCTGCATATAAATAAATTTTATTCTCAGTGTCTTTAGTATTATACCCATATTTTTCAGGATGGGACCTAACACTTTCTGCTAGTGGCTTTATTGCGACTGTGAATAATAACGGGGATAAAGGGCATCCTTGTCTACAGCCACTAGACAAATTAAATTTAGCTGATAACATTTGGTTTGTTGATATTCTAGCTGTTGGATTAGTATATAAAAGTTTTACCCATGTACTAAATTTCTTGCCCAATTGAAAAATTTCCATGACCGAGTATAAATAGGGCCATGCCACCTGGTCAAATGCATCCTCAGCATCTAACGAAATAATTGCTAGATCTTCGTTAGTACTTCTCTTTGAGTATATGATATTGAATAATCGTCTCAGGTTATAGGAAGAGTAGCGTTTTGGTATAAATCCTGTTTGGTCAGGGTATATTAATTTATTCATCTTTGTGCTAGGATTTTAGTTAATATTTTTTGATCAGTGTTTAAGAGAGCTATAGCTCTATATGAACCTGGATCTTCCAGGTCCTTGTCTGTTTTTGGTATAAGTGTTATTATAGATTCATTTAGCATTTCCAGTAGTTTCTGTTGGATATAGATGTGTTCATACAGTGTCTTTAAACGTGGAGAGATCAAATCATTTTTTTTTAAATAGAATTCAGAGTTCATACCGTCAGGACCCGGGGCCCTGCCGTTTTTTAGAGATCTGATAGACTCTTCAATTACTTTTACTGTTATTTCAGCGTCTAGTAATTCTCTATCTTTCAAATCTAACCCTTTAAGGTTAAATTTTTGTAAGAATGCTTCCATTCCTGTCGAGTGATCTATCATTTTAGCAGCGTAGAGGTTTTGATAATATTGCAGAAATCTCTCATTAATATCCTTAGACTGAACTAGTGGTTTTCCTGTTTCTGATCTAATTTTCTGAATTGTTTTTTCCCTGTCCAGTTTCTGAAGTTGGTGAACCAATAGATTTTGTGGTTTGTCGCCGAATTCAAAATGTAATTGTTTAGTGTACTGATAAAATTTTATAACTTGGTCTGAATATATTTTATTTAATTTATATTTCAATGCTGCTATTTTATTGTGTTTTATCATAGTTGGTGCAGCCGCATTTTCTATGTCTAATTGTCTTATTTCCCTTTCCATTGCCTGTTGTTTAACCCTATTCTCTTTATTGTGAAATGCTTGGGAGGAGATCATTGCTCCTCAAGCAAATGCTTTAAATGTTTCCCAGAGTAGGGAGGCAGACGTTCCAGGGTGATCATTGGTCTCAAAGAACATATTAATCTGTTTAGTAAGATATTCCTGACATACTTTTTCCTTTAAGATTTTGGATTAAGTCTCCATTGTAACTGTTTCTCTGTCCTTCCATTTAGTTTAATCATCAATGTTAAGGGTGCATGTTGTGATATTTCGAGTTATATAGCAAATGGAATAAGCTTGAAATCTACTAGTAAATAATCTATTTTTTAATATGTTTTATGTATCGATGAGTAAAATGAATATTCTCGTCCAGTTGGGTTTTCAATTCTCTAGACATCCTTAATATTACTAGTATCTATATATGCATTTAATAATTCACTTGACTGCGATTTTATTTTCTGTTGTCTTGATGATCTGTCTAAATAGGGGTCTACTGTACAGTTTAAG
Organism: Okamejei kenojei; assembly: GCA_035221665.1. Taxonomy (NCBI): domain Eukaryota; kingdom Metazoa; phylum Chordata; class Chondrichthyes; order Rajiformes; family Rajidae; genus Okamejei; species Okamejei kenojei. The sequence continues at coordinate 2,490,266 of CM069158.1, forward strand.
TCTCCTCCAATTATTAAATTGTATTGTATAAGTTCCGGAATTGTATTAAATATTTTCTTAAAAAACAAGGGACTACCAAAATTTTGTCCATAAACATTAATAAGAGTAACTTTTTTTGCATGTAATTCACCTATTAATACAATATATCTACCATCATTGTCCGTTATAGTTGATATATGTTTAAAAGGTATCCCTTTACGGATTAGTATTGCAACACATCTGGATTGATGCGAAAATGAGGAGTGATACGTTTTATCAATCCATTTAGCTTTCAATCTATGCTCCGCTTCCTTTTTAAGGTGAGTTTCCTTAAGGAATATTATATCTATTTTGAGTGCTTTTAAATGTGCTAATACTTTATCTCCCTTGATTGGTTTGTTAATATCCTTAACGTTCCAACTACAAAATGTGATTCCTTCATCCCCAATCTTCATATTCAAATCTTGCATCTCTTGTTTAGGGTGGTCTATAAAAGAGCAGATGGTTCAGCGCAACAAACCCGACATTATATCCGAACATCAGATAGATGAATTTTGAATCTCATTGGTCTTTCTCTCGTACATATCCCCTTTGATAAAACTTATAATTCCATTCAAACTTAAAATTATAATAAAGTATTATACAGAAAGAACGATACGGTAGGCGGTTAGTAAAGTGCAAAAAGAAAGAAAAAACAACATCTATAATTAGTGCAGTTAGTGATAGCCATACTAACATGGCTAGCCATCTACAGACTTCCATAGCCTTTGAAAAATTAAAAAAACTTAACTAGCTCCATGCTCTCTTTAAGATGAAATTTCAATAACAATATTTTACCGGGGAAGTGAAAAACATTTTAAGTTCCAAAGTGTTCATAATTCATTAGTAAAAAGTACAAAATAAAAAGGCAACTATTATCAACATACAGTATAAATCTCATCTATATCTAAAAGAGAGAACAGAAGAAGAAAAAAAGTGAAATCAAGCTTTAAATCCAACCGTACTTATAGTTGCCATTTTAACTCATTCTAAGTAATCCAATTATAAGTAATTAGTAATGATTACTAATAATTATTAGTAGTAACGAGCAGTTATGATTAGTATTTGTCAGTTGTTAATGTTAATAGTAAATATGAGTGTGGTATGTCCATAGGGAAAACCTTGCTCAGCAATCCTTGTCCAATTTAATTTGTCCTTACGTAACAGCTTAAGTTCCATCAAATCTTTACAGAGTCACATTGTTCATTGACATCAGGTATTTTGTGAGTAATGTTCAGTTGTCGAATTCGCGGATGTCTCGGTTCCCCTCTCTTCCTTCTTGGATTTTTTAGTCTTTGGTTTCTTTGAAACATCTTCTTGGGTGACATTGCACCTGAGCCCGAGGCTTCAGTTGGGGCCTACTTCTTCCAGTGCTTGTTTAGGCTTAACAGGCCGTTTCGTCGCCGTGGGGGGGGGGGGGGGGGGGGGTGGGGGGGGGGGGGGGGGGGGTATGTTGCAACCACCGGAGTCGCGCGCCTAATGATGTCACTCATGCGTTGCAGGCAGCCGGTGCAGTAACAACAGGTAGGTCCCGTTCTTTTCCCAGTTTTTTAGCGGATTTTGCGTGGAGCTGCTGCCGCTGGTCTCTAGCCCACCATAGCGCCACCAGAAGTCCCTCTAAAGTTTTCTGAACTCCAAGAAATAAAGTTCTAGGCTGTCCAAATATAAAAATTCTTCCCATCCACAATTCTTCCTTCAGTGTGTATTTATTTTACGTAGGAAAAATTCAAGTAGAAAATCATCACAAATTGGCATTGTTGTTAAAGAACTGTTCTTCAAAGTGATGTTTCAGGCAACAACGTAACTTGAACCCGTTTACTGCGTCAGCAAAATATTTTAAACATTGTTTTAATTCATGTACACACACACACACACACACACACACACACACACACACACACACACACACACACACACACACACACACACACACACACACACACACACACACACACACACACACAATAATGTTTGGGACAAAGAGCCTTCATTTATTTATCAAAAAAGCGTCTAGAATGGAACTTTTGTGACCCATGTCTCGTATCTAGAAGAAATGTGGCACAGATTTAGAAAAAAATATCAATAACAAGGAATTCGTAAGTCGTCAGTGCAAAAGTTGCACACTAATTCATAAAGAAAATTGAAAAATGTATTAGAAAAATTAACAGCGCCTCCTTGTGCTCAATAATAGGAAGAGAGAGAGAGAGAGAGAGAGAGAGAGAGAGAGAGAGAGAGAGAGAGAGAGAGAGAGAGAGAGAGAGAGAGAGAGAGAGAGAGAGAGAGAGAGAGAGCCCGGGACGAAGCAGGCAGCCATCTGCCCAGTAGCGCCTGGGCTGCGCCTGTGTTGAAGGACACGATGGCTGGCTGGCAAGCGGCCCGGCAGAAGGCACTGAGGTGGCGGCCAGTTCCGCTGTCCAGTGTCGGTGGCCGCTCGCAGCCACCCGAGCTACTTCCCTCCATGCCACAATGCCATGGCAGCGGTGCGTAAAAGGCCTGTCCCACTAACCCGACTTTTCAGCCACTGTCTTCGACCTTCAAGCTCGAGGGCACTCGCCTGAAAAACCTCGAGCTGGATAGACCGTCAACGATGAAACCGTGAACCGGATCGACCGTCTGCACACACGCGCGCACACACACACACACACACACACACACACACACACACACACACACACACACACACACACACACACACACACACACACACACATACATACACACACACACACACACACATCACAAAGGTGGGGGCCAGGGAAAGTGGGGGAATGCTGTCTGAAATTCACACCCGCGATGAACAGGAAGGTAAAAGATGGCTGGCACTGTTACGGTAAGTCCTTTATACAGCGCGGAGAGGGGTGGGGGAGAGAGGGGAAGAGGAGGGGAGAGAAGGGGGGAGAAGGAGACACTTTTAAGAAGCCAGACAACTTTTAATAAAGTTTAGCAGGTATTTAACTTTAACGGTCGGTTTACTTACTTTTTTTTCCTCAACAAGCTTTAGCTGCGACTACCTTTGATTTCCTTCAATTGCCTTCGATTACCTATGATAGCATTACGACCTATTACGACCTACCTCAATTAATCCTACGAGTAAAAAAATATCGATTTTTTTCCATGGCGATCTTTTTTTACTTGCGGGTATTTTACAGCATGTTGAAAAAAATGCAGCATCCTAGCTGAGGGCTTGAGCATGAAGGAGAGTTACAAAGACCTCCTCGGACCTCGTGTCGACCATGCTGCGAGTATGAGTCGAGGGCAAACTATTTTGAACTCGCGAATTAGGTCCCCGCAGTGGGACAGGCCCTTGAGTGAGTGTTGCTGGCATGATCCCCAACCCCCTCCTTCTCAGCGATCCTGCCCTCCCTGCAACTTTACCTCTGGCGGCCCAGCCATGTTAACTACTTTTGCAGCCCATGCCGTGCTGACCCGGGCCAGACTCCCCACATGCTGTGGAAAGGAACTCTCCACCAACTCGTTGGAAAGCTTGGGTGGCTGCGAGCGTCTGCCGGGACTGGACAGCGGAACCGGCCGCCTTCTGCCGGCCCGCTCCACCAGCCAGCCACGGTGTTCTTCGGTATAGGCGCAAACAACGGGCAAACAGTGGAGGTGGTGGTTGGTGGGTCGCTACTGGGTGGAAGGCTGGCTGCTCTGACCGTTATGTGATCTCCCTGAGCCAGGAAGTAAATAGCCCACAGACAGAATTCAGCTCCCCATAGAGCCATATCCAGCTCCCCAGAGCAATATGTTGTTTAAGTAAGGCAAAAATGTGTTTTGTTTTTTTTTTTTTTTTTTTTTTTAATTTATTTATTATAGAAACAAAATAACAACCAGTTACATTATATTTCAGTAGTAAAAATACATAGTCATAATAACTGATTCATACTAATAATATTATTTATACTGTATTATCCTTAGTTATAGATTTCAGAGTTATGTATTTTATATAATTAAAGATACATAATACTACTAATACATTCACAATATTAGCATTATACTCGTACTATTAGTAATTATCATTTTATTTCTAATTTTTATTAAGTATAAGACCAAATTTTATGATATTATTGATACAAAAAGTTAGTAAATCTTATATAATTCTTATTATTTTCTTCCTAATGTTAACAATATTTATTTTATCGCTAAATTTAAAATTATTGTACCATTAAAAGCATATAATTTTTATATAATTAAAAATATAAAAATACTAGGAAATGCTAATAATACTAACAATGTTCTTATAAATCTAATGATATTTATATTCATTCTAATATTAAGCTAGTGTGTTTCTATATTATTTTTTTATTTTTTATTTAGATATAAGAAAATAGAAAAATTAGGAAATAGAATAAAGAATAAGAAGAGGTTTGATGGAGAATAAAATATTCGTCAATAATCCGTCCTTATAGATATATTCATGATTTATTATATGTATCTCTTCATCCACTCAAATGTCCAGGCCTCAGTCAGGTTCCCGCGCCGAACCATTACGACCCTGCAAATATTTAATATATGGAGACCAAATACATCTGAAGAGATCTAACCTATCCATAAGGACAAGCCTCAATCTCTCCAAATGAAGTGTCTCCGACATTTCTATATTCCACATTTTGATTGTTGGGAATGCAGGGCCTTTCCAAAATTTTAATATTAATTTTTTCCCAATTATTAAACCATAATCAATAAAAGTTCTTTGACTCGTTGTTATTAATTGGTCAGTTTCAATTATTCCAAGTATAATCAGCTTTGGGTCAGGGATTATATTTATATTAATAACAGTCGAGATTATTTTAAATATTTCCTTCCAGTATTCTACAATTTTTATGCAGTTAGTGAATGAATGTGTCAAATTTGCTTCTGAAATTTGACATTTGTCACATATTGGAGATATTTTTGGAAAAAATATTATGTAATTTAGATTTAGAGTAATGTAATCTATGTAATATTTTAAACTGTATAAGAGAATGTTTAGCGTTTAATGAACAATAATGTATATGTTGTAAACTTTCATCCATATTTCTGGTCTTATTATTTGGCCTAATTCCTTTTCCCAAGATTCTCTGTATATTTCTGTTGATGGAGTATCGTTTTCCAGTAAAATATTATATATATATGATATCATTTTTTCCATATTTGGATGTTTATTCAAACATTCATCTAAAATTTCTATTTTTCTATTTCTAAATTCATATATATTTACAGAGGCATAGTTTCTAATTTGTAAATATCTGAAATATTCTTTATTATGTAGCCCATAAATTTGTTGCAACTCTTGAAATGAAAGAAAAGTATTTTCCTTATAAAGATCACCCATCTTAGAAATTCCTTTATTTTTCCATTGTAAAAAAGCCTTATCCAAAATTGAAGGTTTAAACATAAAATTAATTAACAATCTTAAGACTTATTGGTATAGATTTTAGTTTTAATGCTTTCTTTATTCGTTTCCATATGCGGATTCCATTTTCTATTATCGGATTTTCACTATAAACTTTCTTAGCTACATTAATATTAGCAAATATTATAGAGCTAATTTCTAATGGAGAACAATCTTCTTCTTCCATACTTAACCAATTTGGTTTATTATCTATTTCTCCTAACCAATAATTCATGTTTTTAATATTAACTGCCCAGTAATAAAACATCAAGTTTGGTAACGCTAATCCTCCATTTATTTTAGACTTACATAAATGTTTTTTATTTATTCTATGAATCTTATAATCCCAAATAAAATTCGTAATTAAAGAATCTACTTTTTTGAAAAAAATTTTTGGAAGATATATCGGGATTAATTGAAATAAATATAATAATTGTGGAAGAAAAATCATTTTTATTGCATTAATTTTCCCTATCATCGAAATAGGTAAACTTTTCCAGTATGAAATTATTCTTATTTAATTTATCTAGTAATGGGGGAAAATTAGATTTAAATAGAGAATTAAATCTTTTTGTAACAAAAATCCAAGATATTTAATATTTTCATTTGTTATCTTAAAAGGAAATTGTTGTAATATATGTAACTTATTCATTGTTATAGGCATAAGTTCACTTTTATTCCAATTAATACTGTATCCTGAAAGTGATCCGAATTCCGTTATTAGTTTTAACAAATTTCGAATACTTATTTCTGGTTGAGTGATATAAAGTAATACATCATCTGCATATAAGGAAATTTTATTCTTAGTATTTGCGGTATCATATCCATATATTTCCGGGTGTAGTCTTACCCTCTGAGCAAGTGGTTCTATTGCTAATGCAAACAATAAAGGTGATAAAGGGCAACCTTGCCTACAACCTCGTGATAAATTAAATTTAATTGATAACATTCGATTTGTTGTTATTCTAGCTTTTGGATTTGCATATAATAATTTAATCCAAGTAATAAACTCCTCTCCTAATTTAAAAAGCTTCCATCACCGAAAATAAATAGGGCCATTCCACTTGATCAAAAGCTTTTCTGCATCAAGCGAAATAACTACTAAATCTTTTTTTATCACTTCTTTTCGAATATATAATATTAAACAATCGTCTTAGATTATATGAAGAATATCGTTTTTGGTATAAATCCAGTTTGATCCGGATGTATTAATTCATCAACAATTGAACTCAATCTTTTTGCTAATATTGTTGTTAATATCTTTTGATCTGTATTTAATAGAGCTATTGCTCTATATGATCCTGGTTCGTCTAAGTCTTTATTTATTTTAGGTATGAGTGTTATAATCGATTCGTTCAATGTATCTGGAAGCTTCTGTTCTGTATATATCTGTTCATATAGTGATTTTAAATATGGAACTATATATTCATGAAAATGTTTTATAAAATTCCGAACTATATTACCATCAGGTCCTGGTGTTCTACCGTTTTTTTAATGATCTAATAGATTCTTTAATTTCATTTATTGAAATATCAGCATTTAATAATTTTCTATTTTGTAAATCCAGTCCTTTCAAGTTACATTTTTTTTATAAATGCATCTATTTCTATTTTACTTACTGTTGTTTTAGCAGTGTATAAATTTTTATAATATTGCATAAATCTTTCATTAATATCTTTAGGTTGTATTAATAAATCACCATTTTGTGATTTAATCCTATGTATAATTTTTTCCGCTTCAATTTTCCTTAATTGTCGAGCCAGCAGTTTTTGGGGCTTATCCCCAAATTCAAACTGTAATTGTTTAGTATGTTGGTAAAATTTTATCACTTGATCTGTATATATTTTATTTAATTTATATTTCAATATAACAATTTTATTATGTAATGTCGTATCTGGTTTTATTGCATTCTGTATATCTAATTCCTTAATCTCCTTTTCTAGATCTTGTTGTTCTTTCCGAGTCTTTTTATTGTCAAATGCTTGTGAAGAAATCATTATTCCTCGAAGATATGCCTTAAATGTTTCCCACAATAAAGAACGCGATATCTCTGGTTGATCATTTATTTCAAAAAAAGTTTTAATTTGAGTTATGATATATTCCTGAGTGGCTTTGTTTTTTAAAATTTGTGGGTTAAATTTCCACTGTCTTAAATTTTCTATTTTATTATTAATTTTAATTTTAAACGTTACTGGAGCGTGATCTGAGATTATTATATTATCATATTTAGCTTCATAAGTAAGTGAGATAAGTTTTGCATCCACCAAAAAATAATCTATTCTTGAGTAAGTTTTATGTACTGGGGGAGTAAAAAGAATATTCTCGTCCTGTAGGATTTTCTGTTCTCCAAACATCTTTAATGTTGGTTGTTTGCATATATGCATTTAGCAAATCACTAGAACATGATTTGTTTTTCTTTGTTTTGTAGATCTGTCTAAGTAAGGGTCTAATGTACAGTTGAAATCTCCACCAATTATCAAATTATATTGTGTTAATTCCGGAATATTATTAAATACTTTTTTTAAAAACAATGGACTATCAAAATTTGGTCCATATATATTAACAAGAATTACTTTTTCTGTATTTAATTCTCCTATCACAATAATTATATCTACCATCTTTATCATCTATGGTTAATGTATGTTTAAATAAAGTACCTTTACGAAATAATATTGCTACGCCTCTTGATTTATGTGTAAAAGAAGAGTGATATATTTTATCTATCCATTTAGCTTTCAAACCTGTTTTCCGCCTCTTTTTTTAGATGGGTCTCTTGAATGTAAATTACATCAGCTTTACTTGCCTTTAAGTATGTCAATACTTTTCCTCTCTTTATCGGTTCATTAATACCTTTAACATTCCAACTGCAGAATGTTAATCCCTCATTCCCCGTATTTCTTTTTAAGTCTTGCATTTTAGATTTATGGGGGTCTGCAGGATCTAAGGATCAGCGCGATAAACCCAACCTTACACCTGAACCCGAGTGGATGTAGTTTAAATCTCTTTTTTGCCCCTCATGAATATATCTCCTTGGTACATTATATTACTCCAATCAAACCAAAAATTACTATAGATATAAAAGATAGAAAGAAAATAAATAGAAGTACTGTGTGTAAAAGAAAAAAAGAACTACATCTAGAATCGATTGTAGTTTGTGCCAGCCATATTAAGATGACTATATATCTAACGACTTCCGTCATCGATGTTATTAACACGACCAGCTCCTGGAATTAGGGAATTACTATTCCTTAACAATATTTTAACGGGGGTATAATATATATAATGTAAAAAAGGGGGGGGGAGGGGGAATAATAATAAAAAAAAACCAGGAAGGGGAGAGAAAAAGAGAAAAGAGGAAGAATAAAAAAAAAGGTTCTTCCTTTAAAAATATCAATATCTAAAGCTAACTTAGAAATCTAACTAATATTAGACATAAAAAATACAAAGGCTATATAAAAAGATGAATAACATACAATTAATTCAGTTCAAAAAAGGGAAAATTAGTTATTAATTATTAGTAATAGTGATTAGTAATAATAGACATTCCTAATTAATAAAAAATAGGGTGGGAAAAACTGATAATAAAACCGTATTATAATCTTAATGTGTGTATTAATTATTTTTGTTAGTTATATGTTAGAACTAATTATCAATGTCCAGATATCCAGATGACGTTGTCAAATCTTGTTTTATTCCCCTCCATTCCATTCGACATTGTCTATTCCATCAAGTCCAATATCCTCTTGAAGAGTCTCAGTAAATATTAAAAGTTCATGTTGAATATCTGAAGATGGTAAAAGTCAGTATAACTTGCTTGTAGGTATTCTTCAAGTCTTGAACTGCTGAGCAAACTCCAATGCTGTGTTTGGGGTCTTAAAAAAGTACTCCACTTTCTTATAAGAAACTCTTAAAGTCGCTGGGTAGTTCAAACCGTATCTCAGATTTTCTACTCCACGCATAAGACTTTTGGCTTCATTGAATGCTTTTCGTTTCCTGGCGACCTCTGGTGGATAGTCTCGATAAATACTAATCCTTTGACCTTCAAATGTCAAGTTTTTAGTTTTCGAAGCTTTCCGCATTAATCTCATCCAGAACAAAATCAAAACTGTACTTTAATGATCATTTGCCTGGGAGGAGCGCCGGGTCTGGTCTGACGTCTACTGACTCTGTGAGCACGAGCTAATAAAGGCATCTCTTCCAGAGATAAGACTTCTTTGAGTAATTTAGCAGTGAAACTCTCGAGGGCCGTCGATATTCTCTCGACCCTCAGGAATCCCTACAATTCTCAGATTTTGCCTTCTCTGATGTCCTTCTAGCTCAGTACATTTCTCGGCTGTTTTAGTCAGCATACTCATCAGACGTTCATTTTCTGTAATCAAATTCGCTGTAGTCAAAGCATTCGCTTCAGCTGTCTGTTCAAGGTCTTTTATTGCAGCCATCTGTTGTTTCTGCATTTCTTCAATAGGTTTAAATCTGTTGTCAATGTCTTTTTTAATGTCTTTTTTAAACCTTTCCAGTTTTTTATCCAGCTTTTCCTCCATGTCATTAAACGTGTCAATAACTCTTCTTTTAAATCATCCGACATTTTCTTAACCTTTTTTTCAATAATTGTGTTTGTTTCCTTTTTTAACTCCATCAGTTGAGTTTTCATCTGATTCATCTGTATATCAATCGAGCTATTTATTTGACTTATATCTTCCTTTAATTCTTCCTTTAACTTAACTATCTGCTGAGAAATAAAGGATTTCAATTCCTCACCTTCCACTTTTGTCCCTGGTTTCTTGGACACATCTTCCTGGGATCGAGTCCTAGTCGACACATCTTCCTGGGATCGAGTTCTAATCGACTCCCAGGCTTCACTTGGGCCTTCTCCCGGTTTCGGCTTTCGAGCTTTACTCTTATCTGTGGGGCTCCGTGGAACCGACATAGCTCGTCGCGCGCCTGATGACGTCACTCGGTGAGGAAACTACAAACAGCTCGTTGCAGACAGCCGGTAAGTCTTCTAAAACCCCCGTTTTTAACGATTTTTTTGCAGAGCTGGCTGGCACTATACTCTAGGGCTCCATAGCGCCACCGGAAGTTTTGTTTTTTGATGTGGGATTGGCACGTTTGATTGTCATCAACCAGAAATGCACAGCAGATGGTTAAGAAATGTGTTGATAAAAAAAATAATTTTACATCTTGTTCCAGACTCAACAGCTAATGGAAGCTTATAAACTCAGTAAAGGGGCTGTCCCACTTGGGCGACCTAATTGGTGAGTTTAGAAGAGTTTGAAAAAATGACATGTTGAAGACCTCCTTCGATAATGCAGAAGCCCGCCTACAACTAACTTCGGGAAAATTGGACACAGAATAATGGAAAGTAAAGACGACCTTCTTCGATCTCCTTCAACCTCCCTTCGACCTCCCTTAGACTATGACGAAGACTACGACTACCCTCGACTACCTTCGACTACCTACGACTAACATGACGACCTATTACGACCTACTACAACTAAACATACGAGTAAACCATGGCGACCTTTTTGTACTCCCGGGCATTTTTTAACATATTGAAAAAAACGCCACGACCGAGCTGAGGCCTCGAGTACGCGAAGACCACTCTCGAGCATGAAGGAGAGTCACGAAGACCTCCTACGTGTCGACCATGCTGCGAGTATGAGTCGAGGGCAAACCTTTACGTGCAACCACCCCAAAGATTACCAAACCTACACCAAACCCAAACCTAATTAGGAGCAGACAAGTGCATTCTAGCGATGTCACAATACTTACCTTCAGCGGTGCTGGAGTTCTGCCGTTGGCCGTGTGCACGACTTTGGCGCCTTTGAGGGGTGGTGGGGGGGCAGGATTAAACTGCCGTTTTCTTCTGCCTGTCGGAATCGAACATCCTCAGGCTGTTAAGCTGCTGCAGAAAAATCGTTCCGACATCCGTTCTCAGAAGTTTTTTTTTAAATCGCAGGATCATTTAATCCCTGGAGTAAAATAAAAAGCTACTTCTAACGCCGTCAACGCCTACAACGGGACAAATCTCACGTAGAGGACAAAACAAAATGTAAGTCGTATATTTTAAGTATAAACTTGCTTCTTAGGAAGACTTTAATCAAAATCTCCTTGGCGATAATGTGATTTTGGCCCCATACGAATCGGCAGTGTTGTTCCTACCGATATAGGGTTCAAATTCACTGCAACCGCAACGTTCCAATCGATCGAGCACCACAAAATCTCACTCGCAAGATGATTAAAATGGCCATAAATGTTACGGGAATTAAACACTAAATTCCTTCCATTTGGCCTATAAATTCATGACAACGAGAGTTAAAAATCATGTTATATTGTGAATTCTTGTGTGAATGTTATTTGAACACTTAGGCTATTTAAAAATGTTAACCTTTTCTTAAGAAATGGATAGATGTTTAGATCTAGTAATTGAATTTTGTAATTAGCTACAATTAGGTAACTAACTAATAATGTGCTTTAATTTCAGGTCATCCAAGTAAGATATTTGTTTCAGAATGCTTCAATCTATAATAACTGAAAATGTCATTCAGTTTTCTTAATTTTTAAGAAAGTTATGGGCTTTTGATGGTCCTCGATCACAGCTTTTGAGTTAAGTCAACAGAAAAGCAATAGGGAACAAGATGCTAATTTCAGAGTATGAAAATGGCTATAACTTTTTTTAATACTGAAGATATGAACGTGAATTAGGTGTCAAATTAAACTTCTTTTTATGCTTTATCTGATGGGATAAATTGCAGACTTGATTTTTAAAATATCAAAATGTTGTAACATTGCTATGCATTCGATCCAATTTGAGATACCAGCTACCAAGACAGATGTGTACAGCAATTTATTCTTCTCCCGCACAATTAAAGCATGGAATAATCTTCACCCTACCATAGTTACCCAACCAGACGCAACTAAATGTAAGGTAGTTCTTCTTCTCCAAGAACCCTTTTTTGGTTGTCCTCCCTCTGCCACCTCCAGTTTAAATTTCATTTGGAATATTTTTGGAGGACCAAGAAACAAAGAACCAAGAACCATGATCTCTGTCTAGCTAGCCTGAAACAAAGCGCGTGATTGGTCAACAGGCGTCCGACTCAATGTCAAACGTGCTTTGTATGGACAATTATTACTTGGAACATTGGAGTTTTTTCCATATATTAAAAAAATATGTGCAGGATTTGTTCTTGATGAGTTTCAGGTATAATTTCTATAATTTTACACAGTATGCTATAAATACGGGTAGATATGGGATGTGGGTCACGGAATGAAACGAAAAAGCACCTCGGCCCCCAGTCTAGGCCAAAGATTCTAGCATCTTTGGTCTAGGCCGACCTCAGACTTTCTGAAACTGCCGGCTGGAGCTGACCGACCTGCAGCCAATGTCAGCGCTGGGACACTGTGACTGGACAGGACAGCCTGACTTCTTGAAGGTGCTGGGGATCTGGTTCGGGGGGGCTGAGGCATGTAACAAAAATTGGCTAGAGCGGATAGCCAGGGTGGGGAGGAAGCTGGAGCTGTGGAGGCAACGCTCCCTCTCCATAATGGGAAAGAATTTGGTCATCAGGTGTGAGGTGCTCTCGGGGCTGCTGTACTTGGCACAAGTGTGGCCTGTCCCTCCCTCATACGCCACAGGGATCACCCGGGCCATCTTCCACTTCATCTGGGGGTCGAGGATGGACCGGGTGCGACGGGCTACAATGTACAAGTCGGCAGACAACGGGGGTAAAAGCGTGCCCAACGCCACCCTCATTCTGATGGCCACCTTCGTGTGTGGCTGCATCAGGCGGAGTGTAGAGCCAAGGCACGTGGGCACCAAGTGTCACTACCTGCTGAGGTTCTACCTGTCCCCGGTGTTGAGAAGGATGGGCCTGGTGCAGGTGCCACGCAATGTGCCAGTCAGCTGGACATTGCCGCCCCATCTGTCGTCGGTGGAAGGGTTCTTCCGGACCAACACCTTTGACCACATGTCCATCGGGCAGTGGTCAGCACAGAATGTCATGCAGGCACTGCAGGGAAAGGACTCTATGGACCCGGTGGCGTGGTTCCCTGAGCAGACTGCCCAGCTAGTCTGGCAAAATGCCTCATCGCCAGAACTCACCAACAAGCACCAAGACCTGGCTTGGCTGGCGGTGAGGGGAGCCCTCCCAGTCAGATCCTTCCTGCACCGTCGGAACCTCACTACCAGCGCACGCTGCCCTCGGGACGGCTGCTATGGCGAGGAGACGGTTGCCCACCTCTTCACAGAGTGTGGGTTTGCTAAAAGAGTCTGGAGAAAAATGCAAGGGTCCCTGGTACGCTTTATCCCGAACAGCTCCGTCACAGAGGACTCTGTGATTTACGGACTGTTCCCAGGGACACATTCAGAGACTGACATCGAGTGCTGCTGGAGGGTCATCAACTCGGTAAAAGACGCCCTTTGGTCTGCCCGAGCATTGTTCACCACCCAGCAGAGCGAGATGTCCGTCAGGGAATGTTGCCGACTGGCCCGCTGCAGACTGCAGGAGTACGTGCTGAGGGACGCACTGAAGCTCGGTGCAGCCAACGCCAAGGCTTGGTGGGGGAGGGCCACAGTCTAAGGCCCTTCCGCTGCTGGACATGGGGGGTACAGTATTGTGGAGACTCCCCTCAATATAAGGGAAGGTATCCCACGCCATTGTGGCATGAGTGGGGGACTGATTTGTGGAAACTTGGGAAAAAGAAAATGTCTAAACTGTATTGATCTATTGTACAGCCTCCGAAAATGTCGGATGGATTTTCCGCAAGGTTAATGTATTGTATATATTTATCATTCGAATAAAGTATATTTTGAAATTTAAAAAAAAAAGCTGGGACACTGTGATAGACCGCCTATACCCCAGCCAATCAGAAGCTGTGGGCCGGCCCTTCACCAAAGCTTTAAAAGCCGCTCCCAGATCCCACCCCGTCCATCAGTCCCTGTCAAAGATACTAGAGGAGCTCTTCTAGTGTATTTGGTCCCTGTATCACTGAGCTCTCATTGTTGAAGGATAATGGCCCGGACCAAGCAGACAGCGCGTAAATCGACCGGAGGGAAAGCTCCTCGCAAACAGCTGGCGACCAAAGCAGCGAGGAAGAGCGCTCCAGCCACGGGCGGAGTGAAGAAGCCTCACCGCTACAGGCCCGGCACCGTGGCTCTGAGAGAGATCCGGCGCTACCAGAAATCCACCGAGCTGCTCATCCGCAAACTGCCCTTCCAGCGCCTGGTGCGGGAGATCGCTCAGGACTTCAAGACAGACCTGCGCTTCCAGAGCTCGGCCATCATGGCCCTGCAGGAGGCCAGCGAGGCTTACCTGGTGGGGCTCTTTGAGGACACCAATCTGTGCGCCATCCACGCCAAGCGAGTCACTATCATGCCCAAAGACATCCATCTGGCCCGCCGCATCCGTGGGGAACGCGCTTGAACCCGGCCTCTAACACCGATAACGAACGGCTCTTTTAAGAGCCACCGACCCGGCAGCAGAACGAACTGCGACCTTGTCCTATTATATCACTATCTAGAGCGTTAGGTGAAACGGTGGCACTGTCATTGTTGCTGTACGGAGTCTAATCATGTTCTCAAGACTGGTTCTAATGTTATTTACAAACCGCCTGGTGTCTTGGGATTGGTTCGGACTACGGCAGTGTCGGGTAGAATCGGTGGGGTTCCCCGTTTGCATAGGGGGAGAGCCTGAGATCCTTCGAGAAGTGGAGCTGAAATCCGTGGCTGGTCTGAGTGAAGGCGGACGAGAGACAATTGAAGTCGAAGAGTTGTAAAAACCAATAGAGAAGTGGTATGCGATGTGAAGCCGAAGGGCGCGATATCGGGGAAGGGAAATTGGGTGGATTCTGCCTAAATTTGGTGAATTGAGTGTTCATACTGTTTATACTTGGCGGGATATTGAGTGGCATCGAGGAACCGTGACATGTACATCCACAGATTGTAAATGATATCCACACTTAATAGGATTGTTAAGAATAAACGAGACCTATCAATTTAGCATGCCCACCACAGTCTATTGGCGTTTGCCCTTCTGAGCTGACAGATGGTGGATGTCTACATATCCCCTGTATCAGAAGTCACCAAAGCTTGCACGATTAAGTGCGGGAATTTAAAGTTTCAAAGTTCCTCGGGAAGTACAAGACTCGTACATCATTAATGTATTCATGAAGAAGGGTCTGGACCTGAAATGGCACCCATTTTCTCCAGAAATACTTTCTGACCACCTAGTTACTCAAACTTTTTATGTCTATCTTCGGTTTAACCCTTTTCCTTCCTACGCATTTGTAATATCGCCCTATTCGCTCACATATTGGACTGTGCAATTAATGTGTTTTTGGTTATGATCAATGACAAGACCACACAACGTTAGTTTGTGAATTTAACTACCAACATATTGGTGCTACATTTCATTCCTGTGAGCGTCAGCCGCGCAGAGATCAAAGGGGAAAGGGGTTTTATTGAAGACACTGCACGATCGGAGAATGAAGGGCGGCGGACTCAGGAAGTTGGGGAAAAGAAGGTAGCGCCATCCAAATGAGCCGAGAAATCTTGGATGTTCGGGACTGGGTACCGATCTGCTGTGCTTACCGCATTTGAACGCCTGTAATCACCGCAAGGTCTCCATCCCCCTGACACTTTGGGCAACATATGCAGAAGGGCTATCCGACCGCCGGACAATCCCCATGTCACGGACCAAGATGTGTTCATTCAGGCCGATCGCGTTCGCCTCTATGGGCGATCTGCCGATACATTTCCCTGAAACGAGCAGGGGCTTCGATATCTTTTGGCATCCACACCATAACGGAGATGGTAATAACACCAACGGCGTCGGCTGTGCACCTCCGGCTGCGGCGATGCTTCTTCGGCACTGGGCGGATCCTGACCTTCGTCCCGATATCTTCTCGGTTGCGCCCTAGCCGTGACATTGGGGCGGGTGAAATAACAAACGTCCCGCCATCTGAGCGTCCACAGCTCGACGGCTCTCTCTGCGAGGTGCTGGGGATCGCTGAAGTTGGCCCGGGCGAGCATTAAGCGGACTTCGTCCGGCATCTGTTTCAGGAACGCCTGTTCGAACACCAAACACGGATGATGCCCGTCCATCAGGGCCAGCATCTTCGCCATGATGGTGGACGGACGCTGATCCCCGACACTGTCCATGTGGAGGATCTTAGCCGCCCTGTCTCTACGGCTGAGACCGAAGGTATGTAGCAGTAGGGCCTTCAAACCCTTGCATTTGTCTAACGTTGGTGGGTCTCCGATATACTGCAGCAGCCTCGAGGTAGAGCTCCCACCACGTGAAGATACATTGTTTCACCCGCTATGATTCGGTGCAGATGAAACTGTGCCTCTACATGTGCGAACCACACCTGAGGTTGATCGGGCCAATATGAAGGCAGCTTGAAGCCCGGTGAGCCCTGCCTCGTGCCGGCCGATTCTGCTAGTCCTCCTGCATGATCCCTGTCTAACGACGGCTAGACAAGTCGGGGTCACCAATATAGCGGATGCAGAAACGACTATGTTTTCTGAACAGTATTTATTAACCACTCGCTCCTTGGTCAACAGGTCTATGCATACACGTCTGATCACAACGGTGGTCAGCAAAACAACTGTGGCGCGAAAGCGAAACCGCGAGAAAACAGCAGCCCCTCCTGAGTTACTTGACCACAGCTTCCGAACGCCGGGTTCGATATCTGCGTGCGCCAGCAGGCGCTGACACACTGTCGTGATGGAGGCCTCATAGTATAATTATGAATCAGATAGGAGAGACAGAAGTATTTTCCCAGGATGGAACTGTCAAAGACTACATTCTTAAAGTTTTAAGGTGAAAGTTTAAAGGTGTATGGGGTAATGTTTTTCACACAGAAGGGTGTGTGCTTGAAGCGCTTTGCCAGGGGTGGTGGAGCAATTCATTTTTGCAATCGGGCCGACGGCAGTTGAATCGGGTTAGTTTGCCTCCCCATTAAAATAAACCTTAACCCACTGTAAGTATCCGAAACGTGGAATTAAGCCCTGGGAATGAATTAGTAGCGCCGTAATGTACACAACATTAAACGATAAAGGCACAAATAATGCCCCCAGTAATAAATTGAAATATGACACTATGCCTCTACCATTCATCCTTGGTGACGTGATTTCTGCGTTCTAAACTCAGACCATCTTCCCACGATGTTTTAACACGCAGTCCAAATGTTTCTCTGACCATCTGTGGGACGCTGTGTTATTGGAGCATCTAAACAGTCGACATCGACATCCTTTAATTACATTGGTTGATATATGGCAAGGATACAGCTTTCTCATTGGCTGTGACTCTACAGTTTTCAAGTATATTTCGATTCGTCTATGCAAATGAGATGTCCGATTACTCTACAAACGGTTTACTGTTGGCCGTTGGCTGTTTTGAAATTTCAAACCTGCAAATTAAACCGTCATTTTCAGATATGTTAATGATATTAAATAGCCTTAAAATATCATAAAGATTGTTTATTTGGACAATTTCATTTTGAATATTTGATTGACTAAAGGATTTTTTTCTGCTATCCGGTGAGCTAAATTTAGCATTGTATTTTACAATTCTGAATATATTGCACACTCCAGAAAGTTCGTAAAATCATTTTTGCATTCCTTTCTGTTACAAAATCTTGATGTGTAGCATCATTGTTCAATTTGTGCTTGTTTCTTATTTAAATAATTTCATTCAATACGGTGAGCTAACCCTCAAGGTCACCAACATTTAAAATAAATGGCTCAGCCAGCAACGTTAAATTGGCTACAGCTAATTATTTGCATTTAACTTCTTCTCTTCAACTGTTGATTAGCTGTGTCCATGCAATAAAGTGACAAATAATGTAGAACCATCTCTATACTGTGGAAGACCATGTGATTATAATGTTATTTAATTTGTCAAATCAAGTTTATTGTTGGCGTACAGGTACAAATGAAATCTTGTTTGCAGGAGGCAAACCTATGCACCAAATACTAGAGGAACCTTTTAGAATAGTAATCCACCTTTAAGGGCAATAATCACATATGGTTTTACCAATGTCCTATGTCACTGCAGGAAGACGTCTTTATTTCTGCACTCAACACCGCTTACAATACTATTGTCCACCATAACTGTGTGCTACATCTTCTTTGTTTGATGTCCAGATCCATCTGAGCATCAACATTTCTTGTTTGTTATTGAAAAAACTTGGTATTGTGTTTTCCTCTCATTTCTCCATGTTGTAGTGCACCTGCTGTCCCACTGTCCACGTGTTCAGCTTGTCCACTTGAAGCCTGTTTTTATATCTTTGTTAATCATGGTAAAATTCGACCCCTGCAGTAGGATCTCTCCCAGCATGTGTACACCATCTTCTGACATTGTACGTTTAATGGAACATCCTGGCAAACTAGTATTAATCGTTCACAAAGAATATTCCTTAAAAATTTCAATTATGAGTTCAAAATATGATCTCTGCAATTGTTACTATATATAGATTGCAGATTTAGGAAAACCAAGGATATGTGTAAACAAGGAAATAATGGAAATTAGTAATAGCAAAAAAACAGAGACTAATTGACCTCAAAACAGTCAGTCCATCAAACATTGGTGACACCATTTGTTCTGTGATCCTGATCGTCCAACAACTGGCACAGTCAATATGTGAGTCGGGAGATCCAGAGTGCAAGTATAGTGCGTGGTTGGAGTCAGGGTTGAGGATGGGACACCAGGGGTCAGGAATGTGGGTGAATTTGCAGATGGAGCCGGGACACTTGTCTATCTGGTGGAGCTTGTCTATATCCTGCTCCCCTGATTGTCATCGGGTTTACTGGAAAATGTATTATACTGCTGATAACGTTTTAACAAATTAACTCAAAGTAAATTTGGTTATCCATATAAGTAACGTCCATTTGTTCCAAATATCTATCAGTCAAGCACCACTAAAAACTCAACTTCCAGTTTGGGAACAGATGATAACCAGTTTGAGACACTGGTTATCATCTTCCAAAATGTTGTAAGAATCTGAAATCACTTCCCCATAGAGTGAACTACATTGATTAACATTTAGTAGTCTATATCATTCTCTTCCTTGGTGATTTAACAGCTTGTCGAGGTACTTAAACTTTGAGAGAGTCTCTTCCTCCATCACCGCCTCAGTCAGTGAGTTCGAGATTTCAATCATTTTGTTCTAGCATCTCCATCAACTTCCTCCCATGACAGCTTATTCCACACACTATGCTCTGTGGGGTGGGAGATTGCAACCTTCACGTGGTCCGCTCTGTTTCGACTTGGCGTGCACAATCAAATAGAACAAGTTGCCCTAAAACTTTAGGCTGTGCACGCCAATACGCAAGAAGAAGAGACGATGCTCTTTGTCAAAAAGTTGCCCTACCCAGGTACATATTGGGTCAGTTCACTGTCACCTTAAACATTTGTCCCATGGTTATTGAGTGTCCTATTCTGCGTAAATACAGTGCATCCATAATATTCCCCCCCATGATCTTGTACACCTCCATAAAATCATCTCTCAACGCCCTGTGATCCAAGAAATAAAGTCGTAGCCTGCTCAACCTCTCCTTACAGCTCAGACCCTAAAGAACAGGCAACATCCATGTAAATATTGTCTGCATTCCTTACTGCGTAATGTTTTTTTTCATTAAAAAAAAATCGCCTTATATTCACAGAAACATATCAAATAACGCGTTAACAGGCTGCACGGTGGATCCTGATCTCGGGTGCTGCATATGTGGACTTCGCACGTTGTCCGTGACAATGTAAAATCACCCGCTCTCTCGTCTCCTCCCACATCAGAAAGACGAGTGGATTTGTAAAATAATCTCACTTTAAATTACCCCAATGTACATGAGTCGATGATAAATGTGGGATAACGGTTGACCTATACTCGGCATCGAATCGATGGGGCGAAGGGCCTGTTTCCCTGATACATCAATACAGATTTATTTGTTAAAATATATTACACCAGGATAAAACTCTTTAGGGAAAGGTTAAGTGGCTCTTAAAAGAGCCTTTTTGTGCTGTTATGTTGATGTCATTTAGACATAAACTTTGCTCTGGTGGCCGGTTTTCTTCGGCAGCAGTACAGCCTGGATATTGGGCAGAACCCCGCCCTGGGCAATAGTGACCCCACCCAACAGCTTGTTGAGCTCCTCATCGTTGCGGACGGCGAGCTGCAGGTGGCGGGGGATGATCCTGGTCTTCTTATTATCGCGGGCCGCGTTCCCCGCGAGTTCCAAAATCTCCGCTGTCAGGTACTCGAGCACCGCCGCTAAATAAACTGGAGCGCCAGCGCCAATGCGCTCAGCATAGTGACCTTTCCGTAACAGTCGATGGATTCGACCAACAGGGAATTGCAAACCGGCTCGGGAAGAACGGGTCTTTGTTTTGGCGCGAACTTTCCCACCAGTTTTACCTCTTCCCGACATCTTCGCTCTACTCCACAGAAACCAAATGATTCCGAAACAGCGGTCGCAGGTTCTTTTATAGCTTTGTCATGGACAGAAGATGGAACCGTTTTTCATTGGTCAATTGTTTCCCCTTTGTTTCCGATTGGCCTTCTATAGCAGACTAATAGTGAAACGCTCCTAAATTTCAGCCAATGGAAATCCAGATTTTATCTATCCCTAATTAGCATATGGTGTCAATCCGAGAATTTAACACTTCCTCTTTCTTCGACGTCATCTGACCCGTTGAGTATTTCTCAATCTGATTTTATTTCAGGTTCCATTTTGCACATCCAATTAAATTAACTTGTTTAATGGACCATCATTGGACTATAAGTCAACAATTGATTTAAATATGTTTCCTCGGGATTATGCACAATGATAATGCATTGTAGTAGCGTGTCAACCTATAGGGGTTGCACGTAAGGTCACTGTGTCATAGGGCTTGACGCACAGAGCCGCTCAATCCATCTGGAGGACATCCGTAACTTCCGGTATATGTTATTAATGCAAGAAACGCGTACTTTCCTACCTGTTAAAAACCGCCAAAATGTTGAATTTTTGCGCTGTAAAAATTGTGGAAGTCGGGGTAAACGTGAGAGACATTACCCAACTTCAGAAGTCCAAAAGTGAAGCGAAATTGTTGGCAGAGGTGAATTGTGCAGCGATTCTTGCAGCCTACCCAGTGCTAGACCGAAGATAATTCCGGAGGAGTGAAAACACAGTGGGGCATCAGTCTTGCTCAAACTGGAAGAAGAAACTTTATTGACACACATGTGCTTGACACGTCAATAACAGCACCTCTCATTGGCTGTTATCATTGTCAGTTATTCACTACCTGCATCAAGTTTGTCTAACAATACAACAATAAGATTAACTTCTTTACAATTGAGAGCATATTTTTCATATATGTTAACACCCCCACTTGCTCTCGCATTGTTATCTTAACTCAAAATAAAACATCCTAAGGTGTTCTACCTTACATCATGTAGACTTTTACATACATGGTTACTCTCCAAACATAAACTTTGCAAACTCCATCAACTTAAATTTTGTTGCAGGTTTTGTCATCATATCTGATGTAAAACCAGTTTTCCTGTGCTGCTTTTTGCATCATCACTCTGATACTGGTCAGGTTAGCAGTAGGAGAAAATGTCTCCTCATAGTCTACACCCAATTTTTGACTGTATCCTTTAGCTACATACCGTGCCTTGTATTTATCAGATCCATCCTCATTGTTCTTGATTGCATATACCCATTTACCCCCCTACTGCTTTCTTACCCTCAGGCAAGTTGGTTAGGGTAAATGTGTCATTTTCTCTCAGCGACTGCATTTCCTCATCCATTGCGTTAACCCATTCCTTTGAAGTTACAGCTTCCCTGAATGTTAGGGGGATGTTACACATCAATCTGTAGCAATAATCTATGTTAATCATTACATGATCATCACTCGCCTTGCCAGATACATATTCACCTAAGTAACCTGGTTTCTTCCTCACTCTTGAAGGGTAACATGCAGGCTCATGTTTGGTTTCACCTGTCTGTGCTTGGCTATTCACCTCAGGCCTAGTTACTGGATCTTGGCCCTGAGGATGTCCTGGACTTTCATCAGTATTTTTTCTCATCCTACTGGCCCTATTCTGCACATCAAAGTCATCGTCACCGGGGGTCATGTCAGTCTGTGTCTGCCGCTCTACAATTGTTTTGGTCACAAACTTCATCGGTCTGTGCTTCTTTACTTTCCCATTGTCAGGATAGTAAACCATGTAAGCTGGGCTATTCTTGTCGTACCCGACAAAGATTCCCTTCTCACACTTTGAGTCCAGTTTTCTCTTGTCCTGTTTATAGGGATAACACTCTGACCCAAACATTTGCATCCTAGACAGGTTGGGCCGTTTTCTTGTCTGCATCTAGTAAGGCGTCTGCTTTGTGCGCTTGTTAAAGCATCTGTTCCTCACTACAGCTGCTGTCTGCACTGCATAGGTCCAAAACTGTTTAGGTAACTCAATCTCCATTAGCATACACCTGGCCATGTCAAACAGGGTGCACCAATTTCGCTCAGCAGTACCATTCTGGTGTGGTGACTATGGTGCTGAGGTCTCATGTCTAATGCCATTTCTGCTGAGTAGTGCCTTGTAATTCTTTCCCATGAATTCAGTACCATTGTCAGACCTCATACATTTAATCTTCCCGTATGAGGCTGTGTCAGCAAGAAACTTATCGGTGGCATGCACTGTGTCACTCTTATTCTTTAGAAAGTACACAAACACTGCACTGGAATAATCATCAGTGAATGATAGCGCAAACCTGTACCCCTCTCTGGACTCTGGGACTATCGGTCCCGCTAAATCTGTGTGTACCAACTCCAAAGCTGCTTTGGCTCTTACATCAGGGTCCCTGTTCCTAGTTTGGATAAACTTTACCTGAGTACACACTTCACAGTGTAGAGCAGGTTTGTCTGTTTTGTCCTTAATTACCATACCTTCAACAACACTCTGTAATTTTTGAATATCTTCATAATTACAGTGCCCTAGAATCTCATGCCATGTCTGCATATCATAACTGCTCTTACATTGGTCATCACATTCAACGTTTACCGTGTGCAAGTAGTACAGTCTGTTGTACTCATGAATGTGGAATTTGGTACCGTCCTTGTGTTGTAGGACGTCTTCCCCGTCCCTGAAGATTACGGTTGCTCCACTAGAAGTAGCTGCTTTTAGAGAAGATGTCCTGCGGGTAGGAGGGGATGTACAATGCCTGCCTCAGTGTTGTGTTGTGGCGGCGCCCTTGGCTGTCGACCAAGCAAACCTCCGCGTCTCCTCTGCGCTCCGCGACTCCATCACACCTTGTGCCGTCAGCCAACTCCACGCAGTGTGTCTCAGGCTGGAACATATCGTCGAACTTCTTGAACCTAGCTATGTCTAAGATTTAAGAGTGAGTTGGATGTGGCCCTTGTGGCTAAGGGGATCAGAGGGTATGGAGAGAAGGCAGGTACGGGATACTGAGTTGGATGATCAGCCATGATCATATTGAATGGCGGTGCAGGCTCGAAGGGCTTAATGGCCTACTCCTGCACCTAATTTCTATGTCAGTGATGATATGCAAAGTTGCCCCCGTATCGACCATCAGCCCTTTCAACTAGACACCACGCTCTGATTGGATCTCCGCGTGCCCTTCACTCACCAGGAATGCATATTCCTTGTTGTTAGTCTCCTCGGAAATTTGCCGTGCGTCGTCCCGCCGCTGCTTCCGTCTGCAGGTTGCGTCCCGATGTGTGGTGCTTTTACAGTGACTACACTACTGCTTGCGGTGACATGCTCTGGCTTTATGTCCTTTTAGGCTACACCTGAAGCACACAATATCCACGCTCTCCGCACCCTGGTCACTTGCACTTGGCGTGGCGGGTCTCACGCTCGGTTGCACACGTGCCTTCATGACATTGTCATCGGATGCTGCTGCACGCATCTTTTCCGTGTCTTCGTAGCTCCGTAGTTTAGTTTTAAATTCGGCAAAAAGCATTGCCTGCTCACTTTGCGTGACATGGATAGCAAATGGTTTGAAAGATTCAGGCAGTCCCTTCAGAATCAATGCAACTAACAGTCCGTCACTCAACACCTCACCAGCGTTTCTCAATGCTGTGATGGCTGTCTCTGCCCGTATAACATATTCAGTTACACTCTCGCTGCTCAACTTTTGAAGTGAAGTCAGTTCTGTATACAGGCTTATTATACGTGGCTTTCCCTTACCCGCATAATAATCTCTCAAAATAGTTAGCGCTTTCCACCCATCGTCCGCTGCTTCTCGCATTACCAGCGACAAACTTTTGTCATCCAGAAACTGGATTAGCTCAGCATATGCCTCTGCATTTTTGGCCTTGTCTCCTTCTTCATCGTCGGTTCCAAGATGGTATCCTTCAGCCCTTGCAACCGAAGATGGCCCAAAAATTTTGTTTCCCACAGCTCATATTTCTTTTCATCTCCGTCAAAAACTAGCTGAGACCAGCGGCTACTCGACTCGGCACTCCGTCTACTCATGGTGCTAGCATAGCATGTTAACTCTCACCGGACACGCGGAACGTCGCAACGTTTCGTTCGGTGGTAAATTCCTGGATAACTGTCTCTGGGTACCCCTGGGTAACTCTAGGTAACTTTGGGCCCATAACCTGTTGGCAGAGGTGAATTGTGCAGCGATTCTTGCAGCTAACCCAGTGCTAGACCGAAGATAATTCCGGAGGAGTAAAAACACAGTGGGGCATCAGTCTTGCTCAAACTGGAAGAAGAAACTTTATTGACACACATGTGCTTGACACGTCAATAATAGCACCTCTCATTGGCTGTTATCATTGTCAGTTATTCACTACCTGCATCAAGTTTGTCTGAGTAACAATACAACATTAAGATTAATTTCTTTACAATTGAGAGCATATTTTTCATATATGTTAACAGAAATGAAGGTAAAGGGAAGCGAGAGCTGGAGGGACAACAACAGCTAAAGTGCTTGGCGAACATTGGCCGTGCAGATATCAAAATTGAAAATATTAGGAATTATCGCGTTTGCTCACTGCATTTCATCAAGTAATGCATTATTTGTGTTTTTTCTTGATTCCTTTGGTATCTAAAAAGTCTCAGAAGTGATAAATCTGGCTGTAAATTTTGCTTACGAAGCGTTTTCTTTTTGTATGTAAAAACCCACTTGATAACCATGGGCGATTTTAAAATTTTACAGCCAAATTTATCATTTCTGATGATGCCAAAGGAAACACGAAAAAACACAAATAATGCCTTAGTTGATGAAATGCAGTGAGCAAACGACCAATGTTCGCCAAGCACTCTGGCTGTTGTTGTCCCTTCAGCTCTCGCTTCCATCTACCATAATTTCTCCTCACCTTTGGAATTCTGAAGTGGGCTAAATATCTCTCATGCTTATCCCGATTTCCATAATTATTTACAGCGCAAAAATGGACAATTTGCGGCGGGTTTTAACGGGCCCGCTACGCTGGAAACAATGGCCAGTGCTAACCTGCAGTTCATCGTGTGTACTCCACTTGGCGCAGCATAGCCACAGTACGGGTCATGGGTCGTGACCTGACTGCCGTGAAACCTCCCTATATCTGTGTAGAGAACGGCCGGATGACATTTTTTCAAGCAATGTTGAATCTCTGGAATTTTCTCCCCCTAGCAGGTTGTGGAGGCGAGAGTATTTGAAAAAGCCGGAGAAGTTAAAAAAAGGATTTAAAGGCAATGGAGAAGTAGCGTCGAAGAGGAGATGAGTTCCATGACAATATTAAATGGTGTGGTAGACTTGAGGGGTCGAGTGGTGATCAAATTTGGGCCCCATATCTGAGGAAGGATGTGCTGGCTCTGGAGAGGGTCCAGAGGATGTTTACAAGAATGATTCCAGGAATTAGTGGGTTATCATGTGATGAGCATTTGACAGCACAGGGTCAGTACTGGCATGAATTTAGAAGGTTGAGGGGGGCACCTCATTGAAACTTTCAGAATAATGAAAGGCATAGAGTGCAAGTGAAAAAGATGTTTCCACTGGTGGGAGAGTCTGGGACCAGAGGTCACACCTCAGCATTAAAGGGCACTCTTTTGTGATGTGAGGAGGAACTCCTCCTCACAAATGATGTGAGGAGGAACTTCTCTAGTCAGAGGGTTGTTAACCCGTGGAACTCATTGCCACTGAGAGCTGTGGAATGTCAAGTCAAGTTTATTCGTCACATACACATACGCGATGTGCAGTGAAATGAAAAGTGGCAATGCTCGCAGACTTTGTGCAAAAAACAAACAAAAAAGAAACAGCAATTAAAAAAAAAAAAAGTAGAATGCTCCAGTAAAGTTAGTCCCTGGTGAGATAGGAGTTTACAGTTATAATGGCCTCTGGGAAGAAACTCCTTCTCAACCTCTCCATTCTCACAGCATGGCAACGGAGCCATTTGCCTGACCGTCGCAGCTGGAATAGTCCATTGCAGGGGTGGAAGGGGTCTCCCAAGATCTTATTGGCTCTGGAGTTGCACCTTCTGATGTATAGTTCCTGCAGAGGGGCGAATGAAGTTCCCATAGTGCGTTTGGCCGAACTCACTACTCTCTGCAGAGTCATCTTGTCCTGGGCAGAGCAGTTCCCAAACCAAATTGTGATATTTCCGGACAAGATGCTTTCCATAGCTACCGAGGGCGCCTGGGTCAAGACGAGATGGAGAGACCAGTGGAAGTCAGCGGAACCATCTAGGCTACAGCAGTACATCAATGACTCTATTGACGTCCCTGGCCAGGGCCTGCCCCAAAAGCAGTGGACAACCCTCAACCGCTTGAGGACAAGCGTCAGACGCTATGGAGTAACGATGAAGAGTTGGGGCCTCGTGGACAGCGTCTCCTGCGAGTGTGGAGACCCAACACAGACAGTGGAGCACAGTCACCAGTTGCCCCAAACACCGGCCACCGAATGGTGAACGAGGTCTGACTGACCTGGACGATGACACGTTGGCCTGGCTCGCCTCAACGGAGCTGCAGGTCTGAATGACATACGACAGATGAAGACAGCCACTGAGTAGAAGCACTGGAGAATCCTCAGAGACACTCTGAATTTCCTCAATTGCCTGCGGTGGTAAAGGCATTGTCTTGCCTTACTCATGACTGCTGCAGCGTGTGATCTCCATGTCATATCCCAGGTATTTAAAACAGCTCACCCTATCCCCAGTATCCTCATTTTTCCTCAATGTTGTGTACGTCCTCAGATGATGTGCCCTCCTAAAGTCCACGATCAACTCCTTAGTTTTTTTGATGTTCAAGAGGAGGCTGTTGTCCTGACACCAGAGTGCCAATCAGCCACCTCCTCCCGGTAGGCCTTCTCATCGTTGTCTGAGATCAGGCCCACCACCACGGTGTCATCAGCAAACTTGATTATCAAGTTGGAGCTGAACCTAGCCACACAGTCATGTGTGTACAGGGAGTACAATAGGGGGCTGAGGACGCAACCCTGGGGGGAATCCTGTGCTCAGGGTGAGGGACTTCGATGTATTTCCCCTCATCCTGACTACCTGGGGCCTGGTGGAGAGAAAGTCCAGGACCCAGGCACACAGGGGGGTGTTGAGCCCCAATTCCAGTAGCTTCTCGGCCAGTCTGGTGGGGACTATCGTGTTGAAGGCTGAACTGAAGTCTATGAATAGCATCCTCACGTAGCCCCCCACTTCTGGCTGTCAAGATGAGAGAGAGCGGTGTGCAGAACCTGGGAGACCGCATCGTCCGTGGATCTGTTTGGACGGTATGCGAATTGTAATGGGTCCATGTTGCGAGGGAGGAAGGTGCAGATGTGTTTCTTGACCAGCCTCTCAAAGCATTTCATGACTACCGAGGTGAGGGCCACCGGGCGGTAGTCATCCAGACAGGCTGGGAAGCATTATTAGGTACCGGTACAATGATGGATCTTTTGAAGCAGGCAGGGACCACAGACTTGTCCAGGGAGAGGTTGAATATTGTAGTGAGCACCGGAGCTAGCTGTGTAGCAAAGGACTTAAGTACTCTCCCTGAGATGCCATCAGGGCCTACAGCTTTCCTCATGTTCACCCGTGTCGGAGCCCTCCTCACGTCATGCTCGGACAACAAGAATGTGTGCACATTCCTTCCTTCAGCTTCGATAGCCAGCTCGTTGGTCAGCAGATCTGGGGTGATGTTGCCCATCTCAAAACGAGCGTAAAAGGAGTTCAGGTCATCAGCTAGGGAGGTGTCGGTACTTGCAGATGAGGTGGGGTGCTCTTGTAGTTGGTTATAGTCCGTAGCCCCTGCCACAGGCGTCTGGTGTCCTGCTGCTCCATCTGTGACTCCATCTTGTCCCTCCTTTTTGCATCCTTCACCGCCTTTCGCAGTCGGTAGGACTCTATCTTGTAGACGTCCATGTTTCCGGATGCCAGTCCCGAGTTGTAGGCAGCGGTGCGAGCATTCAAGGCAACATGAACGGACCTGTCTACCCAGCGTTTTTGATTCGGAAAGGTGCTTACCCTTACTGTGGGGACGATGTTGTCGGTTATTGTTGCAATGAAGTCCGTGACTAGCTTCCGTGAACTCACTGACATCACTGGAACTTGCTTGGAACATATTCCAGTCGACATCTCTCAGTGCATCTTGCAGCATGGCCTCTGACTGGTCGGACCACAGCTTTACTTCCCTCGTCAGTGCCGCTGCCCAAACTATCCTCTGTTTATACTCCGGCAGCAGGAAATTGGCAGCGTGGTCAGATTTTCCTAAGAGAGGGAGTGAAACCGTCTTGTAGCCATTCCGGAACGGCGTATAGCAGTGGTCCAATGTTCTTTCCTCCCTGGTGGCACACCTGATGTGTTGGTAGAAGTTCGGCATGATCTTCCTGAGATTTGATTTATTATAATCTCCAGCCACCACCATAGTTGCATCCTTGCACTTATTTTGATGTTGACATAGAACATCATGTAGGGCCGATAGTGCCATGTCGGTGTCCGCCTGTGGTGGAATGTAGACGGTTGTGACGATCACTGAGCCGAACTCCCGGGGAAGATAGAATGGGCAGCATGAGATCATCAGGTGCTCCAGGTCCGGCGAGCATAGAAACATAGAAACATAGAAATTAGGTGCAGGAGTAGGCCATTCAGCCCTTCGAGCCTGCACCGCCATTCAATATGATCATGGCTGATCATCCAACTCAGTATCCCGTACCTGCCTTCTCTCCATACCCTCTGATCCCCTTAGCCACAAGGGCCACATCCAACTCACTCTTAAATATAGCCAATGAACTGGCCTCAACTACCCTCTGTGGCAGAGAGTTCCAGAGACTCACCACTCTCTGTGTGAAGAAAGTCTTTCTCATCTCGGTCTTAAAGGATTTCCCCCTTATCCTTAAGCTGTGACCCCTTGTCCTGGACTTCCCCAACATCGGGAACAATCTTCCTGCATCTAGCCTGTCCAACCCCTTAAGAGCAGGAACGGGAAAGCATCTTGATATTTCCAGGGTTGCACCAGTTATATAACCATATAACCATATAACCATATAACAATTACAGCACGGAAACAGGCCCTCTCGGCCCTTCCAGTCCGTGCCGACCATTTGTTTTCCCCTAGTCTCATCCACCTGCACTCAACCATACCCCTCCATTCCCTTCACGTCCATATACCTATCCACTTTACTCTTAAATGTTAAAATCGATCCTGCCTCCACCACTTCTGCTGGAAGCTCATTCCACACAGCCACCACCCTCTGAGTAAAGAAGTTCCCCCTCACGTTACCCCGAAACCTCTGTCCCTTAATTCTCATGTCATGCCCTCTTGTTTGACTCTTCCCTACCCTCAATGGGAAAAAACATATCCACGTTAACTCTGTCTATCCCTTCCATCATTTTAAAGACCTCAGTCAAGTCCCCCCTTAACCTTCTGCGCTCCAAAGAATAAAGACCTAACTTGTTCAAACCTTTCTCTGTAACATAGTTGCTGGAACCCTGGCAACATTCTAGTAAATCTCCTCTGTACTCTCTCTATTTTGTTGACATCCTTCCTATAACTAGGCGACCAAAATTGTACACCATACTCCAGAATTGGTCTTACCAATGCCTTGTACAATTTTAACATTACTTCCCTACTCCTATATTCAATACTCTGATTTATAAAGGCCAGCACACCAAAGGCTTTCTTTACCACCCTATCTACATGTGATTCCACCTTCAGGGAACTATGCACAGTTATTCCTAGATCCCTCTGTTCCACAGCATTCCTCAATTCCCTACCATTTACCATGTACGTCCTATTTTGATTTGTCCTGCCAAGATGTAGCACTTCACACTTAACAGCATTAAACTCCATCTGCCATCTTTCAGCCCACTTTTACAAATGGCCCAAATCTCTCTGTAGACTTTGAAAATCTACTTCATTATCCACAACACCACCTATCTTAGTATCATCTGCATACTTACTTATCCAATTTTCCACCCCATCATCCAGATCATTGATGTACATGACAAACAACAGTGGACCCAACACAGATCCCTGAGGCACCCCACTGGTCACCGGCTTCCAACCTGACAAACAGCCATCCACCATTACTCTCTGACATCTCCCATTCAGCCACTGTTGAATCCATCTTGCTACTCCGCCATTAACACCCAAAGATTGAACCTTCTTAACCAACCTTCCATGGGGAACCTTGTCAAAGGCCTTACTGAAATCCATATAGACAACATCCACTGCTTTACCCTCATCAATTTCCCTAGTTACCGCTTCAAAAAATTGAAGGTTTGTCAAACATGACCTTCCAGGCACAAATCCAGGTTGACTGTTCCTGATCAGACCCTGTTTATCCAGATGCTTATATATATTATCTCTAAGTATCCTTTCCATTAATTTGCCCACCACTGACGTCAAACTAATAGGTCTATAATTGCTAGGTTTATTCTTTGAACCCTTTTTAAACAATGGAACAACATGCGCAGTATGCCAATCCTCCGGCACTATTCCCGTTTCTAATGACTAAGTTGTTATTGGTCATGCAGCAGACTCTCCACCCTTGGATTTCCCAGATGCTTCTGTTCTGTCAGCACGGTGGACAGTGAAGGATTCGGTTACCTGATCCGGAATCAGCGAGGTCAACCATGTTTCGGTCAAACAGAGGATGTTGCAGTCTCTTATGTCCCGCTGGAATCTGATCCTCGCCCTGAGGTCATCCAGCTTGTTCTCCAGGGACTGGATGTTCGCCAGAAGAATGCTGGGCAGAGGAGAACGAAAGGCTTGGGCTCTCAGCCTATTCCAAATCCCCCCCCCCCCCCCCCCCCCCACTTCCTACCGGAGATCGCGGCTTCCAAAGTCCACAGGCCGAGCTGGACGGAGCTCCAACACTGGCTACCCCTGGCAAAAAATCCCAGGCCTTCACGATGTTAAAGTCAGCGTCGTGCCCGCAGCTAGCAGCTCTGCAGACCACAGCTCCATGATGTTAAATTCAGCAGGCCCAACACTCCGGAGCTCCAACACAGCCGATCCCCTGCAAGGTATCGCCCCCCCTCCGCCATGATAATTCAGTGCTGCGCCGCTGCTGAAGCTCTGGCCAGTCTCCAGCAGGAAAGGCCATGACAATCCAGTTGGTAGGCCGCGAGGGGGGCGAAGATGCGACACAGGGAAAAGACGCATCTCCGTCCAGGTAAGTGACTGAAAAACAGTTTCCCCCTATTCCCCTCCACCACCCCCCACGTAAGATAGGTATGTTACAAAACTTACTTCAGCGACGCTGCAGTTCTGCCACTGGCCAGTTGCGCGACGGATTAAAAAGCCGTTTTCACCTGCCTCTCCGAGATATATTTTACACATTTATTTGGACACTTAGGCTATTTAAAAATGTTAACCTATTCTTAAGAAATGGACAGATGTTTAGATCTAGTAATTGAATTTTGTAATAGCTACAATTAGGTAACTAACTAATTAAATGCTTTAATTTCAGGTCATCCAAGTAAGATTGTTCCATATTTGTTTCAGAATGCTTTGATCTATAATCTGAAAATTTCATTCAGATCTCTTAATTTTTAAGAGTATAATGGGCTTTTGACTGTCCTTGATCACAACTTTTGAGTGAAGTCAATGGATAAGCAATAGGGAACAATATGCTAATTTCCAAGCATGAAAATGGCCATAACTTTTTAATACTGAAGATACTGAAGGTGTCAAATTAATTTATGCTTTATGACCGTCTCCGGTACGGGGTTGGTATTGATGGCATTGCCCTGAGCTGGTTCATCTCCTACGTCAAAGGTAGGAGTTTCTCTACTAACAAGGGCAACACTTTCTCCTCCCCAGCTAGCCTCTGCTGTGGGGTTCCACAAGGTTCCATCTGTGGCCCCATTCTCTTCTCCCTGTATATGCTCCCCTTAGGCCAAGTCATTGAAAGGCACGGCATTGCCTTCCATTGCTACGCAGACGATACACAACTGTACCTCTCCCTGAAGCCCAAAAAACAATCAAATCTGCTTAACCTTACCCGCTGCCTCGAGGATATAAAGTGCTGGCATCAGCCAATCTACCCTGTCCCGCCTGCAACTGGTCCAAAACGCCGCAGCAAGACTCCTGACAGGCACCCGAAAAAGGGACCACATCACCCCGATCCTGGTCTCTCTCCACTGGCTCCCTGTGCGGTTCCGAATAAATTTCAAGACCCTCCTCTTTGTCTACAAAGCCCTCAATGGGCTTGCACCCACCTACATTAAAAGTCTTCTCACCCACCACACCACCTCCAGGTCCCTCAGATCGGCCGACTTGAGGTTGCTGAATGTCCCGCAATCTAAGCATAAGCTCAGGGGCCACCGTGCCTTTGCGGTCGCAGCTCCTAGACTGTGGAACAGCATCCCCCTCCCCATTAGAACTGCCCCCTCCATCGACTCCTTTAAGTCTAGTCTAAAAATGTATCTGTTCTCCCAAGCCTTTCCTGAAGTCCTCTGAGTGAGGGTTATTTGTATATATGTATGTAGCCTGCTTGTGTATACTACTCTTATAACAAATGTAAAGCACTTTGGTCAATGAGAGTTGTTTTTTAAATGTTCTATATAAATAAATGTGACTTGACTTGACTTTTTATGCTTTATCTGATGGGATAAATTGCAGATTTGATTTTTAAAATCTCAAAATTTTGTAACATTGCTACATAAGACATACTAAGAAACATTAAAACATACATTTAGACACACTAAAAATAACAAAAAGGGTGAAAGGACTAATAGCTGCTGGCAAGGCAACCATTGCTGGCGCCACCCATTGGTCATAGAATCAGAGTAATACAGCATATAAACCATTCATTCAGCCCATCTTGCTTATGCCAAGCAAGATGCCCCATCTACACTTATCCCATCTATCAGCTTTGGCTGGTATTCCGTTAAAACATTTACCAAGACAAGAGGGATTCTTAAGAAGATAGCCAACTTGAGATATGGACTACTCTACCCTGCAAGATTGAGAGAAACGTATAAGCAGAAAGAACAGATTTTCGCTGATCACAAGGAAGGACTGACGTACGCCCAGAAGATCGTGGACTCGAATGATGACTGAATAATAGTAATATAATATCGTAATCTTGCTGATTTTTAATGTTAATGGAACTTTAATTCGCTTTACTCAAGGACTAATGAACGCTGATAATGACAGCTGAGCAAACCTTCTTGCTCTTGGCATATTATTTTAATATTTTAGTACTAATTTTTACTAATAATTACTAATCATTAAGAATACATTATTATTATTGGAATAATTAGTTAAAAATATGAATTGTAAACAAGATATAATTTAGGTATTTTATTCATTGGAATTTGCTATGCTTTTTCTTTTTTTACACCTGAGTAACATTTGACTAATACTTAGCTAAGAGAGTAATAGTTTCTCACTACATGATTACTAACATTTTGGACCAAAATAGTTCTAATTCAATCCCGTAAATTACTTTTATTGACAATTTTTTTATAGCGTGGAGCTAGGAATAATTTTTTCTAAGTCTACGGAAGTCCTTAGATGGCCAGCCACGCTAGTGTGGCTAGCACCAACTACACTAACTCTAGATGCAGTTCCTTTTTTTCTTCTTGCACTTTATTACCTTTTTATTTTCTTACTTTCTGTATTTTTTAATTAATTACTATTTTGAACTTGAATTAAATTATAAATATTATTTGTGGAGATATATCCGGGAGGAAGATTAATTAGATTTAAAACTCATCTGTCCTCGGAGACACTTCATCTGGAGAGATTGAGGCTTGTCCTAATGGACAGGTTAGATCTCTTCAGAGAGATTTGGTCTCCATTTATTAAATATTTACAGGGTCATAATGGCTCGGCACGAGGGCTTGACTGAGACCTGAATATTAGAATGGATGAAGAAACATATATAATAAAACATGACTATATCTCCAAGGACGGATTAATGATTAATACTCCATTCACCATCATACTTCTTACACTCTTTTTCTCTATCTTTTCCTACCTTTAAAAAAAATTTAGAAAAATGTATAGAAACATATAATCTTAAATTTTTAATACTAATAAGAATATAAACAGTACTAATATCATGAAGGTATTATTAATATCATGTATTTTCAAATATATAAAATATATAGTCTTAAATTTTAAAATCAATGATAATACAAATATTATTAATAGTATGAATATATCTTTAATATCATGAAGGTATTATTAGTATTATGTATTTTCAATTGTATAAAATATATAGTCTTAAATTTTAAAATTAACAATAATACAAATATTACTAACAGTATGAATTTATCATTAATATTATGTATTTTCAATTATATAAAATATATAGTCTTAAATTTTTAAATCGATGATAATACAAATATTATTAAGAGTATGAATATATCATTAATATCATGTATTTTCAGCAATGCAAAATAATGTACTTTGTTATTACTATGTTTCTATAATAAAAATACTTAACAAAAAAAACAAAAAAACTCATCTGTCCTGTGTTCGGGTGGAATGTCTGGTTTACTGTGTTGAGCTATCTGCTCTTTTATAGACCACCCTAACCACAAGATGCAAGACGTTAATAGAAAAAACGGGGGTCAAGGAATTACTATTTGTAATTGGAATGTTAAGGGAATTAATGAATCAATCAAGAGAGGTAAGGTATTAGCACAATGCAGATATAACATTTCTTCAAGAAAATCACCTTAAAAGCGACGCACAACATAGATTGAAACCAAAATGGATGGCTGAAACATATCATTCTTCATTCTCCCATAAGGCCAGAGGTGTCACAATTTTAATCCGTAAAGGTATACCTTTTAAACACATATCAACTATTGCGGACATTAATGGTAGATATATTATACTAGTGTGTGAATTATATCTAAAAAAAATCTTCTTCTCAATGTCTATGGACCAAATTTTGATAACCCTTTGTTTTTTAAGAATAACTTAATACTATCCCGGAACTCACACAACATAATTTGATAATTGGAGGTGATTTAAATTGTACACTAGATTCTTATCTCGATAAATCATCAAGACAAAGAAAAGCAAAATCCAAGACAAGCGAATTATTAAACTTGTACATTAATACTACTAATATCAAAGATGTTTGGAGAATTGAAAACCCATCTGGAAGGGAATACTCATTCTACTCACTGGTACGTAAAACCTATTCAAGGATAGACTACTTTTTAGTAGACTCTAAACTTATCCCACTTACTTATAATTCGAAATATCATAATATTATAATTTCGGACCATGCTCCTTTAACATTTATGATCAAACTAAGTGGAATGACTAATAAGCAGACACAATGGAGACTTAATCCTCAAATTTTACATGATAAAGCATGTTACGAATATCTTATCACACAGATAAACATGTTTTTCGAGACCAACGACTGCCCTGAAATATCTGCCTCCCTTCTTTGGGAAACATTTAAAGCATTTATACGAGGAGTGTTAATCTCCACGCAAGCCTTTCGTAATACAGAGAATCACGCCAAACAACTGGTATTGGAAATGGAAATAAGGCAATTAGATATGGAAAATGCAATCACGCCCTCTATGATAATACATTATAAAATTCCTGCATTCAAATATAAGTTAAACCAAATATATTCAGATCAAATCATAAAACTTTATCAAAAGACTAAATAGCTACTCTTTGAATTCAGTGATAGTCCACAAAAATTACTAGCACGTCAACTCCGGAAACAGGAAGGGGAAAAAACAATATATAAAATCAAATCAGATACGGGAGAAATACTAACATTACCCAAGGATATTAATGATAGATTTTCTCAATACTATCAAACACTTTACTCAACCAAAACGGCAGTGGGTTCTGCAGGAGTGGAATAATTCTTACAGTTTTTTTTTCCCCTTCCTGTTTCCGGAGTTGACGTGCTAGTAATTTTTGTGGACTATCACTGAATTCAAAGAGTAGCTGTTTAGTCTTACAGGTTTAGACCTGAAAGAGGGGGAATTATTAGGGGCTGAAATATCAGTAAAAGATATTGAAAAATCTACCATGAAAGAAGCTCTGGATTTTTTTACCATGGGCACGCTTTGCCAGCCTGATGGCTCGGTTCAGGTTGGCTCTTGTGTCTTTGTCATCACATTTAATGACAATTTCAAGCCGATAATTGTGAGCAAAACATGTCCGTGCCTGCTGCTGCTGGCCGTTCATTTGCTGTGGTGAAAACAGTGTTTTAAATGTTGCCCCCTCCTCTCCACCCGTTTTGTAACTGCCCTGATTCCCACTGCAATTCGCGACGGAAATTAATTAATGATCCTTTCACAAAACAACTGTGCAGTAAAAATAAGGAACTCCAAGGCCCGTATTCCACTAATTGCAAAGTTAGACTTTCCTTAAACTCACCTTAAACCTGCGCTCGGTCTAACTAAACCCAATGCTCGGTTTAAGAAAAATTTGGAATTCTGGTAGCAAGGTTTAGTTAGACTAAAGTCTAAGGTGAGTCTAACTTTAGATTTTGGTTTTAGCCAAAGATACTAGAGGAGCAAGATAGACCACTCCTACGAAATCCAATGGACTGACTTCCGGTGGCGCTATGGAGGGCTAGAGGTTAACGCCAGCCAGCTCCTCGTAAAAAACGTGAAAAAATCGGGGATTATCGGACCTACCTGCTGCCTGCTGCCTGCCGTCTCTACACCGATTGCTGTGAGTGACGTCATCAGGCGCGCAACTTGTTATGGCTACACAGCGCAGCCCACCCGAAAAATCGAAAAGTCGAACTACCAGGCTGAGACCGGGGGACGGCTTGACTGAAGCCTCGGACTCAGGTAGGACATTATCCCAAGAAGATGTGATGAAAAAAACGACAAAAAAAATCGGAAAGTGAAGAACTTTAAAACTTTTATTGTACGTGAAATTGCTGGTTTAAAAGAGGAAATAAACAAGATGAATACAGAAATGAAAGAATTGAAAATTGAAATTAATACCAATATTAATACTAAGACTAAGAAAATATCAGAAGATTTGAAGAAAGAAATCGCAGAAATGATGATTGAAATGTCAAAGGAGATGAATGATAAGATTAAAAATGTGAAAACTGATTTTGAAGAAAGGCTGAATCCTGTGGAGAAGGCACTGGACCAACAGGCGGCTGGCATAAAAAGCCTTGAAGAACTAGCCGAAACAAGTGCTCAGACTACAGCAAAGCTTATCACAGAAAACGGATTTATTGACTAAAATAACCGAGAAATGTACTGAACTAGAAGGTCGCCAGAGAAGACAAAACCTAAGAATTGCGGGTATTCCTGAAGGGGGAGAGAAAGATAAAGATCCCCGTGAATTTACTGCGAATTTACTGCAAAAAGTTTTATCTCTGGAACAAAAGCCTTTGTTCACAGAGTGATGAGACGTCAGACAAGACCAAAAGACCAAGACAAATGATAATAAAAAGGAGATAATGCAAAAACACTGAGAAACGGAAACCTTACATTTGAAGGACACAAGATCAGCATCTATCGAGATTATCCAGCAAAAGTCTCCAGGAAACGAAAAGCGTTTAATGAGACTAAAAGTCTCCTGAGGGGGGTGGAAAACTTGAAATATGGCCTGAATTACCCAGCTACTCTAAGAGTCACTTTCAACAAGAAGGAATATTTCTTCTCCAACACTGTGGAAGCACTGGACTTTGCCCGGAAGATTAAGACTTGAGAAGGCCTCATCATTGAATACACTGACTTTGCAGGACATTGCAGGACTGGATGGAACTGGATAGTACTGGATGGAAGCTGGAGAAAGATGTGGATCGGAAACCCTCTCATGGATACTAATAATTAGTATAACTACACTACTAATACAAATAACTAATAAATACTAAAATTATACCGTGGTATTTTCACTAAGAGTTAATCATTATGACACTACATTATTAAAATAATAACTAATAAATATTAAAATTATACCGTGGTATTTTTACTAATCAGAATTAATCATTATTACTAATGACTAATGTTTACTTATATTGGAATGATTAGAGTCAAATATAGAGTCTGACTTCATTTGTCCTCTTTGGAAACCTTTCTTATGTACCAGTAATTTTCATTTTTATTTTTTATTTTCCTTTCTTTTTGTGTGTTTTTTTAATAATTAGATTTTCAAATAAGTTTTAAATATATGTATTCTCACATTTTTGACTATTATAACCCGAATATTTTAAATTTAATATCCCCGGTAAAATACCATTATGGAATAATAATTCCAAAAAAACAGGGAGCTGGTTAAGTTAGTAACATCAACTACGGAAGTCGGTAGATGGTTAGCCATGCTAGTATGGCTAGCACTAACTACACCAATACTAGATGTAGTTTTTTCCTCCTTTGTGCACTTTACTAATTTCTTAATCTATCCTCTCTTTTTTTCTATTATAAACTATTATTGTTCTTTTCAGTTTGAATGGAGTTATATATTGGATCAAAGGAGATATACACATGAGAGACATTCAAGGGACTTAAAATTCATCTATTCGGTGTTCAGGTGTAAGGTCAGGTCTGTCGAACTGAACCATTGGCTCTATTACAGACCCCCATAGACAAAAGATGCAAGACTTAAAAATGAATACGGGGAATGGAGGAATAACGTTTTGCAGCTGGAATGTTAAAGGTATTAATGAATCAATTAAGAGATGTAAAGTATTAGCACATTTAAAAGCAATTAAAGCTGATGTAATTTTCAATGGAGAGACTCGTTTAAAAAAAGATGCTGAGCATAGGCTGAAAGCTAAATGGATAGATAAAACGTATCATTCTTCTTTTACACACAAATCAAGAGGTGTAGCAATATTATTTTGTAAAGGCATTTTATTCAAACATCAACTATAACTGATAATGATGGCAGATACATTATTGTAATAGGAGAATTAAATGCACAAAAAATGATTTTTGTTAATGTATATGGACCAAACTTTGATAGTCCATTGTTTTTCAAGAAAATATTTAATAACATCCTGGAAATAACACAACATAACTTAATAATTGGGAGAGATTTAAATTGTACATTAGATTCTTACTTAGACAGATCTACAAGACAAAGGAAAATTAAATCCATTCCAGTGACTTATTAAATGCATATATGGAAACTACTAATATTAAAGATGTTTGGAGAGTAGAAAATCCAACTGGACGAGAATATTCCTTTTATTCACCTGTACATAAAACTTACTCAAGAATAGATTACTTTTTGGTCGATGCCAAACTTATCTCACTCACTTATAATTCAAAATACCATAATATTATAATCTCAGATCACGCACCTTTAACATTTAAGATTAAAATAAATGGTAAAATGGAAAAACGGGGACAATGGAAATTTAATCCACAAATTTTAAAAAACAAAGCAACTCAGGAATATATTACAGAACAGATCAAGATTTTCTTTGAAATAAATGATAAACCGGAAATATCTTCTTCCTTATTGTGGGAAACTTTTAAAGCATATCTCCATGGAATTATGATTTCCTCTCAAGCATTTTATAATAAAAAGAATCAGAGGGATCAACAGGAACTGGAAAAGGAGATTAAACAACTAGATACAGAGAATGCAGCTAATCCATTCGTAACAATACATAATAAAATCGCAGCACTGAAATATAAATTTGGCTAGCACAAACTACATCTACTCTAGATGTAGTTCTTTCCACCTTTAAACACAACACTAATTTCTTGAACTATCCTTTATTCTTCTTTTATACCTATTGTATTTTTCAGTTTGAATGGAGTAACACATTGGACAAATGGAGATATATTCGTGAGGGACACAAACGAGATTTAAAATTTATCTATTCAGAGTTCGGGTGTAAGGTTGGGTCTGGCACGCTGATCCTTAGACTCTATTGTAGATCTCTACAAACTTAAAATGCAAGACTTAAAAAGAAATACGGGGAATGAGGGATTAACGTTTTATAGTTGGAATGTTAAAGGCATTAACGAACCGATAAAAAGAGGAAAAGTATTGGCACATTTAAAGGCAAGCAAAGCTGATGTAATCTACATTCAAGAAACTCACTTAAAAAAGACGCGGAAAACAGGTTGAAAGCTAAATGGATAGATAAAATATATCATTCTTCTTTTACGCATAAATCAAGAGGTGTAGCAATATTATTTCGTAAAGGTACTTTATTTAAACATATATCAACCATAGCTGATAAAGAGGGCAGATACATCATTGTGATAGGAGAATTAAATACAGAAAAAATGATTTTTGTTAACATATATGGACCAAATTTTGATAGCCCATTGTTTTTTAAGAAAGTATTTAACAATATTCCTGAATTAACACAATATAATTTGATAATAGGAGGAGATTTTAACTGTACACTAGACCCCTACTTAGACAGATCTACTAAACAAAGAAAAATTAAATCACATTCTAGTGATTTATTAAACGCATATATACAAACGACTAATATTAAAGATGTTTGGAGAACAGAAAACCTACGGGACGAGAATACTCTTTTTACTCGCCAGTACATAAAACTTATTCAAGAATAGATTA
Organism: Okamejei kenojei; assembly: GCA_035221665.1. Lineage (NCBI taxonomy): Eukaryota > Metazoa > Chordata > Chondrichthyes > Rajiformes > Rajidae > Okamejei > Okamejei kenojei. The sequence continues at coordinate 2,531,589 of CM069158.1, forward strand.
TTTCTTGGTGGATGCAAAACTCATTTCACTTACTTATGAATCTAAATATCATAATATTATAATCTCAGATCATGCGCCATTAACATTTAAAATTAAAATAAATGGCAAAACAGAAAAATTCAGGACAGTGGAAACTTAACCACAAATTTTGAAAAATAAAACCACTCAGGAATATATCATAACTCAAATTAAGATTTTCTTTGAAATAAATGTTCAACCAGAAATATCTCGCTCCTTATTATGGGAAACATTTAAAGCATATCTTCGGGGAATCATGATTTCTTCACAAGCATTCCATAACAAAAAGATTCGGAAAGAACAACAAGATTTGGAAAGGGAGATTAAACAATTAGATATACAGAATGCAACAAAACCAGATATAATATTACATAATAAAATTGTAGCATTGAAATATAAATTAAATAAAATATACACAGAGCAAATTATAAAATTTTATCAACATACTAAACAATTACAGTTTGAATTTGGGGACAAACCCCAAAAATTATTGGCTCGACAATTAAGAAAAATTGAAGCGGAAAAAAATCATACATAGGATCAAATCACAAAATGGTGAATTATTAATACAACCTAAAGATATTAATGAAAGATTTATGCAATATTATAAAAACGTATACACTGCTAAAGCAACAGTAAATAAAACAGAAATAGATGCATTCTTAAAAAAATGTAACCTGAAAGGATTGGATTTACAAAATAGAGAATTATTAAATGCTGATATTTCAATAAAAGAAATCCAAGAATCTATTAGATCATTAAAAAATGGTAAAACACCGGGACCCGATGGTATAGGTTCGGAATTTTATAAAATGTTTCATGACTATATGGTTCCGCGTCTGAAATCATTATATGAACAGATATATACACAACAGAAATTACCAGATACGTTGAATGAATCTATTGTAACACTTATACCTAAAATAAATAAAGACTTGGATGAACCAGGATCATATAGAGCAATAGCTCTATTAAATACAGATCAAAAGATACTAACAAAAATATTAGCACAAAGACTGAGTTCAGTCGTTAACGATTTAATCCACCCCGATCAAACAGGATTTATACCAAAAAGATATTCTTCATACAATCTAAGACGGTTATTCAATATTTATATATTCGAAAAGAAGTGATAAAAAAGATTTAGTAGTCATTTCGCTTGATGCAGAAAAAGCTTTTGATCAAGTGGAATGGCCTTATCAATTTTCGGTGATGGAAGCTTTTAAACTGGGAGAGAAATTTACTAATTGGATTAAATTGCTATATGCAAATCCAATAGCTAGAATAACAACAAACCGAATGTTATCAACTAAATTTAGTTTATCTAGAGGTTGTAGACAAGGTTGTCCTCTATCACCTTTATTGTTTGCGTTAGCAATAGAACCTCTTGCCCAGAGGGTGAGATTACACCCGGAAATACATGGATATGATACTAGAGATACTAAGAATAAAATCTCCTTATATGCGGATGATGTATTACTTTACATCACTGAGCCAGAAATAAGTATCCGAAATTTGTTAAAACTAATAACGGAATTTGGATCACTCTCAGGATACAGTATCAATTGGAATAAAAGTGAACTTATGCCAATAACGCTGAATAATTTACATATATTACAACAATTCCCTTTCAAGATAACAAATGAAAATATTAAATATCTTGGGATTTTTGTTACAAAAAGATTTGATTCTTTATTTAAATTTAATTTCCCTCCATTACTGAATAAATTAAATAAGAATATTTTATATTGGAAAAGCTTACCTATTTCAATGATAGGTAAAATTAATGCAATAAAAATGATTTTTCTCCCACAATTATTATACTTATTTCAATTAATTCCGATATATCTTCCTAAAATTTTTTTCAAAAAAGTAGATTCTCTAATTACTAACTTTATCTGGGATTATAAGAGCCATAGAATAAGTAAAAAACATTTATGTAAACCCAAAATAAATGGAGGATTAGCATTACCAAATCTTATGTTCTATTACTGGGCAGTTAATATTAAAAATATGAATTTTTGGTTAGAAGAAATAGATAATAAACCAAATTGGTTAAATATGGAAAAAGAAGACTGTTCTCCATTTGAAATTAGCTCTATAATATTTGCTAACACTAACGTAGCTAAGAAAGTTTATAGTGAAAATCCGATAATAGAAAATGGAATCCGCATCTGGAAACAAATAAAGAAAACACTAAAACTAAAATTCATACCATTAGGTCTTACCATTGCCAATAATTTTACGTTTAAACCTTCAATGTTGGATAAAGCTTTTTTACAATGGAAAAATAAAGGAATTTCTAAGATAGGTGATCTTTATAAGGAAAACTCTTTTCTTTCATTTCAAGAGTTACAACAAACTTATGGACTACATAATAAAGAATATTTTAGATATTTACAAATTAGAAACTATGTTTCTGCAAATACACAAGAATTTAGAAATAGAAAGACAGAAATTTTAGATGAATGCTTGAATAAACATCCAAATACGGAAAAAATGATATCATATATATACAATATTTTATTGGAAAGTGATATCCCATTAACAGAAACATATAGAGAGTCTTGGGAAAATGAATTAGGCCAAATTATAAGACCAGAAATATGGGGTGAAAGTCTACAACATATACATCATTGCTCGTTAAATGCTAAACATTCCCTTATACAATTTAAAACATTACATAGATTACATTACTCTAAATCTAAATTACATAATATTTTCCCAAAAATATCTCCTACATGTGATAAATGCCAAATCTCAGAAGCAAATTTGTCACATTCATTTACTAACTGTATAAAAATTGTAGAATATTGGAACGAAATATTTAAGATAATTTCAAATGTTGTCAATATAAGTATGACCCCTGATCCAAAGTTAATAATACTTGGAATACTTGAAACTGACCAACTAATAACAATGAACCAAAGAATTTTTATCGACTATTGTCTAATAATTGGGAAAAAATTAATATTAAAATTTTGGAAAGGCCCTGCATTCCCAACAATCAAAATGTGGAATACAGAAATGTCGGAGACACTCCATTTGGAGAGACTGAGGCTCGTCCTTATGGATAGGTTAGACTTCTTCAAAGGGATTTGGTCTCCATATATTAAATATTTACAGGGTCATAACGGTTCGGCGCGAGGACCTGACTGAGGCCTGAATATTTGAATGGATGAAGAAATATATATAATAAATCATGAATATATCTCCAAGTACGGACTAATGAGGAATATTTTACTCTCCATCAAACTTTTCTCACTCTTAAAAAAAAAAAATATATATATATATATATAAATTAAATAAAATATATTCAGATCAAATTGTAAAACTCTATCAATACACTAAACAATTACAGTTTGAATTTGGAGATAAACCTCAAAAATTATTGGCTCGCCAATTAAGGAAGATGGAGGGAGAAAAAATTATCCATAGGATTAAATCACATACTGGCGAACTCTTAGTACAACCTAAAGATATTAATGAGAGATTTTTGCAATATTATAAAAGCTTATACTCTGCTAAAACGACAGAAAACAGGATAGGAATAGAAGCATTTTTTTAAAAATGTAATCAGAATGGGTTGGATTCACAAAATAGAGAATCGTTAAATGCTGAAATTTCAGTAAAAGAAATCCAAGAATCTATCAGATCATTAAAAAATGGTAAAACACCAGGACCAGATGGTATTGGCTCGGAATTTTATAAAATATTTTATGATCTGATTGCACCACGCTTGAAGACACTCTATGAATATATTTATACCCAGCAGAAACTACCAGAAACGTTAAATGAATCTATTATAACACTTATACCTAAAATAGACAAAGATCTGGATGACCCAGGATCATTTAGAGCTATAGCTCTTTTAAATACTGATCAAAAGATATTAACTAAAATATTAGCACAAAGGCTAAGTACAGTTATTAATGAATTAATTCATCCCGATCAAACAGGATTTATACCAAAACGATATTCCTCATATAACCTGAGATGTTTATTCAATATTATATACTCGAAAAGAGGTATTAATAGTAAGATTAAACGAGAACTTACCAGTTCGAAGTTTGATCGTTATTTTATGAGGAGTAACGATGAGGGATTACGTGCCCTCCACTCCCGACCCTCATAAAATAAATGATCATCTGGTGGTTCTAAATCTATGTTGAGCCTTACTATCTTACTCCGGCTATTATGTTCTGTGTTTTTCATGCGGCTGCTTTGAAGTATGCCGTTCCAGCGCCAGGCGGGGCTTCTTCACGTAATCCCTCATCGTTACTCCTCATAAAATAACGATCAAACTTCGAACTGGTAAGTTCTCGTTTAATCTTACTATTTTACTTCGGAGTCACGTGAGTGACTACGTGAAGATTTTGAAGCTTTCTGTGTTTTTCATGTCGTAGACTCCTTCCATACGACACTCTGGCTCACACAACACAGTAATGAGCAAAATAACACATTTTTTCCCCCAAACATTGCCTCAAGTTATGTGATAAATTATTTCACATTATAAAAGAATAAAAGTAATGCCCTTTCTATTGAAAGGCAAGTTTATCACAAAATATCAATTGATATATATAATTTGATGGTATGAACAAAGCAACAATTATAGAGAACCCAACACTCCATGTCCAATCGTGACACAATGACTGATTTCATTTAATTTAATATTTATTTTACCCCCTCCTGTGGCCTTGCATCTTTGCTCGAGCGACTCATCCTGTGCCATTCCTGTGAATGTATCTACCTCCTTAACAGAGTAATTTTCCACATTTCAGTGTTTAGTTCCATTGAGTTCAATGTTTAACCATCTAGAATACATTTCTCTAGAACCATCAGTTTTACTGAACGTAATGTGTTTTTTTGTGTGTAATAAATAGTGCTGTCTCATTACCACAGAGACTCTTAGTTACTTTAACATATTTCATCAATGTTCACACACACACAATTTAAGGCCGACAGGATATGCTTATAGGTTTACCTTGGTTCCAGCTCTTCTTGGTCTGCTTTGTTTGGTAAATTCATAAACATATATGATAATGTAATCTGTATCCACATATAATTATAACGTAATATTTACAATATTTGCACTCTTATCTTGATACTAAAGTCATCAGCATTATTACTTTCAATGTTAACTTTTTTGAATCATTGATAGAACTGTAGTCCATTGCCTAAGGCAATTCAGGACTATATTGATCTCCAGACTTATGTATTGCAATTTTGGACAGATTATATATACACATATACATATATATACTTATATTTATATCTACATATATCCCTTTTCATATCGGGATTTTACGAATGAACCTGATTTCATTGGTTAATATATTGTCCGTAAATAGAACGAAAATACTCTGAGCCCTATTATTGGCTCTATCAATTAGATACTCAGAAAAAATGCAATCCACAAGAACTCACATATCTAATATGACAAATAATTTTACTGTATACACAGACTTCCAATTTCTTATAAAATATTGTTGTTTTTTTTTTTCTCTGCAAATTGCAGGTATAACACTTCTTTATACATAATTATTTTATTGTTATGTTGTTATATTAGTTAAACATTCATAGACTTCTTTGACCATTAAACTATTGTAATGGTCTGATCAACCTGCAGATAGTCAATTAATATTTTCATATTATGGATGCCAACAATAATTACTGCAACTATGGATCATCACAAATGGTTCAACATCACTCAATATTTATGAAAACCATGAAGGATCCGTTTTATACCACCAAAATGCGTCTGGCCGTGTTTTGCTATATTTTCATCAGACACTGCCCTATCAGACAAAAATGAGGAACATAAAAAACCAATTTTTCCTCAAGTAATTGAGAGAAAAGCACCCACCTTTCCTGTTCTTGGTTTACCCACGAGAATATTTGAAAAATTGGTTATTTAATCTGTATACAACCAGATTAATTGTAAGTAATCCATATTAATGACAATGTATTTCCCCCCCTTAATGTGTAGTCTGTGATAACATTGTCTCTTTCTTAGAGATAAACAGCTGGACTAAACATTTTAGAATATGCCACATCTGTTTACTCAGATAATCACATGATTATTATTTTACTTATCTTATGTGATTTAATATACGCCACATCTGTAGTATTGTACACCTTGTTATGACCTGGACACTTCCATAATAGAACAATCGATATTTAATCCATAATTCTATAATTATAATTCAATAATTAATACAAATGTTTGGAGAACTTCTTAGGACAATTCATTTGCATTTACCTGGTATTATTGTCCGTAGTCCCAACAAAGAGACGTATCAATTATCTTTATAAGAATAGATAATATTTTTATCTTACCCAAATATTCACAGAAACTGTCCATCATCTGTTAATACTTGCTTCAGCTTGCAACAGCTGCTAAGTTTATAGTTGAAGCAACTTGTGAACCCCTTTTTTTTCTTTTTTTTTTAATCCATTACTTTAATAATGATAATGTATCATTTGGTATTTGTATAAGCCTCTCACAAAGGCATACATATTCTTATAATCTTCTGTATTTCTTCTTTTGGAGCTTTATTACTCTTACCTAGGCTCCTTTCTAATGGAGGAACAAAGTATGTCAACAAAACCATAAGACATATTTGTATCATGGAACAATTTTCCCCCTCTTATGGTGCTGAATTACTCTTAAATAGTAATTTGTGAATATTTATGAATGCCTAAAACATAGGCTTTATGTGATGGGTCATGTCTTTGCCTTTCAACAGACTTGTAATTGCAGCACTAATTTGCAGCTGACTCTAATTTAAATGTGATCAAGATAATCATGACCATGTCCTCATTAGTGCAAGTGCTGATCTTATCAGTGCAATTGTTCTTCCAGTATTCTGTTTAACAGCCTTAAACTGGATTTAATCCTTTAGACAATGTTTTAACTTGCACTGCTTGACCCATTTTAATTAATTTCAAGCACCTGTAATATTTGATTAACACTTTGTTAATAACAACTGTATTTCAATGTTGAAGATGTTCCATTTTAATAAAATATTCTTACACTGTGAAAGTGTATATAAAACGATGTTTTGTATGGTTTATATCATCACATCTGTACACTGAGGTAATTTATAATATATGTATATGTACGTACCCCTTGTTTATTGGAGTTACTTTTGGTGCAAACCTAAAATCAAATTTTTACGTTGTCTTATACAGGTGAACCAATCCTTTCTAATTTTTTTTTTTTATTTTTTTTTTGTAGTCCTTAGTTATATTAAATTAATGATCATAATACACCCGTAATCCCCCACAATCGGAGATTTCATGAATTTATTTTGTAACAGTTGTTTGCACCTCTTCCACGTACTTCAGGCCTTCTTTTCCCAATTATATGGGTTCGGATAAGGCTATGTTTGATTATGTTTATTTATCATACTTCTGCCTTAGTTTTGATCCATTATCAAATCTTTATATTGGATCATAATTTTTTCCCCCCAAAGTTTAAAGACCAATAGTCTGTTCTTTTGTAATCAATACTTTGAATAATCATAAGGCAGGTTTTATTCCATAATAATCAGGATTTTAACATAACCTGATTTGATCTGCAACTCTAGAGTGCAGATTTGGTCCCTAAATATTATATATTTCTTCCCAATGAGCTCCACAAACTGATGGCAATTAATTTTCCTTTAAATGTATTGGTTATTTTGCACAATATTTTATTTGTTTTCCATTGAATGGAAATGCCATGCACCAGTTTGAAATACTTTTAAAATCGTATTTCCTTATATCTCATCTAATTGAGACATGGATATCATAACCGGATTCACCGTTGATATCTTTATAACTTAAAAGTTTTATCATATTCTGCTGTTTCACTATAACAGCTTTGGTGAGGGGGTGAGGCCAAAATTTTTTTTTTTTTTTTTTTCATATTTATTTTTCATGGTCCCACTCATACATTCAGGTATCAAACCTAGTACACTTATATATTTTTGTTTTTTTTTTTTAATTTTGTGCTGAAGTGTACTTTAAAATAAAACATAAAAAGTTTTATTATTATTCTGCTGTTTTAATCATAACAGCTTTAGTGAGAGACCAATTAATTTTTGTTTTCCATGGTTATTTTCCATGGCCTCACTTCTTATTCAGGTGTTGTACTTACACCTGTATATATTATATATATATATATATATTTTTTTTTTTCTTTTTCTGGTGCTGTGGTGGGTACTTCATGACCAGCCACCACTATCAGTGCATTTTTTAGGGTCAGTTTTCCATTTTATTTTTACTGCCCTTATTACTCCTGGGTTTTTCCTCAAGGAGACTACCTTCAAATCTCTGAGGTAGATATTCCCACCATAATTCATCATATATATTAATATATGAAACCCCTTTAGGGTAGGTTAGGGAATGTTTTGGGGCCTTTTTAACCCTTTTTGGCTTGAATTCTTTATTTACTTTATTTTTGGAACTTTTTTTTTCCATTATTTTTTCAAGCCATAACCTTTTTTAGTCCGAAGGCCTTTTATTGAATTTTTTAAACTATGGCCTTTCTGACTATAAAATGTCCCCCCCCCCCCCTGTGCCAAAAGTTTGTGGAGCGACTAAAAAACCTTTCTAACGTAATTTTGACGGCCACCGGTATCGGAACCGGCTCCGTAATCTCCCGTTCCGATCGCTCCCCTTAGGACGCTCTTTTTTAAAACTCCGTTGTTTTCCAACTTATTTTTTACTTTTAAATTAGTTTTAAATTCTGGTATTCAGTACCAGCCACGGAGTTTTTTAGACCCTGAAAGTGTTTTTCCCCTGCACTTACCTGCGGGCCCGTACCTACTGCTGTCGAGGAGCTGCCTCTGCAGCTCTTGCTCTGCCGTCAGCGCCGACGTAATGCCGTTCCAGCGCCAGGTGGGGCTTCTTCACGTAGTAAAATAAAGATCTAGTAGTTATTTTGTTAGATGCGGAGAAAGCCTTCGACCAGGTGGAATGGTATTACTTGTTTTCGGTTATGGAAACTTTTAAATTGGCAGAGAAGTTTATTACTTGGGTCAAATTGTTATACACTAACCCAACAGCCAGAATAATAACAAATCAAACGCTATCAACTAAATTCAGTCTATCTCGAGGCTGTAGACAAGGTTGCCCTTTATCCCCATTATTATTTACACTTGCAATAGAACCATTAGCTCAACACGTGAGATCACATCCTGAAATATATAGGTATGATACCAGAGATACTGAAAATAAAATCTCTTTATATGCGGATTATGTATTACTTTACATTACAAAACCGGAAATTAGTATCCAAAATTTATTAAAATTAATAACTGAATTTGGATCTTTTTCAGGATATAGTATTAATTGGAATAAAAGTGAACTCATGCCAATAATGGTAAATAACTTACATATATTACAACAATTTCCTTTTAAGATAACAAACGAAAAAATTAAATATCTTGGAATTTATGTAACAAAAATATTTGATTCTTTATTTAAATCCAACTTCCCACTCTTATTGAATAAATTAAATAAGAACATTTTATATTGGAAAAATCTACCCATCTCAATGCTAGATAAAATTAATGTAATAAAAATGAATTTTCTTCCGCCATTACTATATCTTTTCCAATTAATTCTGATATATCTTCCTTAAACTTTCTTTAGGAAGGTTGACTCTTTAGTTACCAACTTTATCCGGGATTATAAGAACCACAGAATAAATAAAAAACATTTATGTAAATCAAAAATAAATGGAGGTTTAGCACTACCAAACTTTATGTTTTATTACTGGGCAGTTAATATTAAAAATATGAATTTTTGGATAGTAGAGACAGACAAACAACAAATTTGGTTAAAAATGGAAAAAGAAGATTGTTCGCCTTTTGAAATTAGTTCGATAATATTTGCCAATATTAATTTAGGTAAGAAAACCTATAGTGAAAACGTTATAATAGAAAGTGGAATACGTATCTGGAAACAAATAAAGAAAACATTAAAATTGGAATCCATACCACTAGCCCTTACCATTGTAAATAATGTTATATTTAAACCTTCAATGATGGATAAAGGCTTTTTACAATGGAAAAGTAAGTGAGTTAATAAGACGGGAGATCTCTACAGGGAAAATTCTTTCCTTTCATTTCAAGAATTACAACAAATTTATGGATTACATTCAAAAGATTATTTTAGATACTTACAAATTAGAGATTATGTAAAAGCAAACACACAAGAAATTAGAAATAGAAAGACAGAAATTTTACATGAATGTCTAAATAAACATCCGAACACAGAAAAATTGATATCATACATTTTTAATACCCTATTGGAAAATGATGTCCCATTGACAGAAATATATAGACAATCATGGGAAAACGAATTAGGTCAAATTATTAGACCAGAAGTATGGGATGAAAGTTTACAACACATACACCACTGTTCGTTAAATGCTAGACACTCTCTTATACAATTTAAAATATTACGTAGACTACATTACTCAAAATCCAAACTACATAACATTTTTTTCAAATGTATCTGCCATATGTGATAAATGTCAGCACTTAGAAGCTAACTTGACACACTCATTTACAAATTGTGTAAAAATTACAAAATTTTGGATAGAAATATTTAGGATAATTTCGAATGGTGTTAATATGAATCTGACTCCTGACTCAAAGTAAATAATATTGGGAATACTGGAAACAGATCAATTAATAACAACGAATCAATTTTTAATTGATTATCGTTTAATAATTGGGAAAAAATTAATATTAAAATTCTGGAAAGGTCCTACATCCCCCACAATCAAAATGTAGATTACAGGAATGTCGGAGACACTCCATCTGGAAAGATTGAGGCTCGTCCTAATGGACAGGTTGGATCTTTTCAGAGGAATATGGTCTCCATACATTGAATATATAAAGGGTCAAAATGGCTCCATGCGAGAGCCTGACTGAAGCCTGAATAATGGAATAGATGAAGAAATACGTATAACGGATATATCTCCAACGATGGATAACTTTTTAATACTCCATTCACTTCTTTATTTTTGATTTCTTATCCCTATATTATTTTTCTCTATCTTTTCTTACTTATTAAAAAAAAAATGTATAGAAAAATAAATAATTCTTAAATGTTAATATTAATAATATTACGAATGTGTGTAAGAAGTATTTTCTATTAATATGTATTTACAACTAATAAAAAATATTCATCAAAAAAAAAGAGATCCAATGGACTGACGTGTAGTACGCATCGGAATGCAATGGAACGTCACTTCCGCCATTTTAGGAATAACACCCCAATCCCCGTTATGCCTCTCGCAGTTTAATCCACATCAGTCAGGGCCGGATTTATGTATAAGCTTGACAAGTTTAAGCTTAGGGCCTCAATATCTAGGGGGGCCTCACAGAGCCGGATTTACCACGAGACTTCATAGGGTACAGCCTAGGTCCTCGAAATCTAGGGGGCCTCCAGCCAAGGCAGGACACCTGCCGTTCAACTCTGAGCGGGCCCCCTCTCTATCTCTCCCCGTCACTCTCCGTCTCCACCCGCCATCCGTATCTGTGTCCGGGCCGCCGGGTCTCCGCTCTTCGCTCGCTCCTCATCCGCCGGTATGGCAGGCCGCCTTGCACATGCGCACTGCAATGACCAGCACATCCTCCCCCCCTGCACATGCGCACAACCATGGCCAGCACATCGTCGGCTGCCCTGCGCATGCGCACTGCCATGGCAACTGGTCAGCGCTGGGCACTTTCTCCCTCGCTTTGAATTGTGGGAGATCTGGCCGCCATTGCTGTCTGGTCGCCGCCTTGCCGCAACCGCTGAAAACCAATGCAGAATCACTCCCTGACCCTGGATCTGGAGTAACTCACTGGAGTAACTCTTGCTTCTGGTTTCCTGGTACTCCATAAATATTCTAAATGGAATTTAAACTTGAGGTGGTTGAGGGCTGAACAATAACAGCCTATTGAATTTTATCAGTTTATTTATTGTGTATATGGTCTCTGGTATATAAACACACTGAACTTTTATCTCTTGTTCTGTATTATGTTTACATATTCTGTTGTGCTACAGCAAGCAAGAATTTCATTGTCCTATCTGGGACACATGACAATAAAACTCTCTTGACTTGGACATGGGTTCTTGGGGAAAAAAAGAGGTACCTTAGTTGGTTGGGTAACTATGGTAGGGTGAAGACTATTCCATGCTTTAATTGTGTGGATGAACTCCATGGAGCAGCCAGCAACTCTGGATAGAAGAAATTGGGTGAAGTTACGGGTAGAGAACCTTCTTTAGACTCCCTCTGATTTTAGTGTACACAAAAGGCTGGAGAAACTCAGCGGGTGCAGCAGCATCTAAGGAGCGAAGGAGATAGGCGACGTTTCGGGTCGAGACCCTTCTTCAGACTGGAGGTAGTGTTTTTAGTTTAATTTAAAGATACAGCATGGAAACAGGCCCTTCGGCCCACCGAATCCACACCGACCACCAATCACCCATACACTAGTTCTATCCCACACATTAGCGGAGTAAATCAAGAGTCAAAAGTGTTTTATTCTCTCACGTCCCAGTTAGAACAATGAAATCCTTACTTGCAGCAGCACAACAAAATATATAAACACTTGACTAAAAGGGACCTGTTGGGTCCCAGCTTCACATGGGAGGGCTGGTCCCCCAATGCAATATTCCACCTCTCCACCAATTCCAATATTGCTGGCCAGTGGGGGGGGGGGTTCTGGAGCGCTAGTATGTGTGTTGTGGGTCAAAGGGACTGGTGTCCAGAGGGATAGTATGGACATTGTGAGCCGAATGGATTCTTGGCGCTGGCAGCTCAGTCACACAGGCCAGGCAGCTCAGTCACTCAGGCCAGGCAGCTCAGTCACTCTGGCCAGGCAGCATTTTAGAACCAATAGAGACACTTTTTGGAAGCATTTTAGAACCAATAGAGACAGTTTTTGCAAGCATTTTAGAACCGATCGAGACACGTTTTGCAAGCATTTTAGAACCAATAGAGACAGTTTTTGAAGGCATTTTAGAACCAATGGACACACTTTTTGCAAGCATTTTAGAAACAATAGACACACTTTTCGCAAGCATTTGGAACCAATAAAGGCACTTTTTGCAAGCGTTTTAGAACCAATAGAGACATTTTACAAGCATTTTAGAGCCAATAGAGACACTTTTTGCAAGCATTTTAGAACCAATAGACACTTTTTGCAAGCATTTTAGAACCAATAGACACCTTGTGCAAATATTTTAGAACCAATAGGCACTCTTTCTGCAAGCATTCTAGAACCAATCAATACACTCTTTCTGCAAGCATTTTAGAACCAATAGAGACACTCTTTCTGCAAGCATTTTAGAACTAATCGAGACACTCTTTCTGCAACCATTTTAGAACCAATAGAGACACCTTTTGCAAGCATTTTAGAACTGATAGAGACAGTTTTTGCAAGCATTTCAGAACCAATAGAGACACTTTTTGCAAGCATTTATAGAACCATATTAAGGGCACTCACAGTTGAGTAGATATGTGTTCAGTGCTATTCAGAACTCAGAGAGACGTGACCCTCTGGCTTCCTCCATCTTGCAGAGACTGAGTGAGGCACACCACTTACTGGTTTTATAGTCCCACCCCTTCCTCCAGCGGAGCAGACGAGAGAATGGCGAATTTTTAAAAAACATTAATATCTCTCTGATTTTTCATCGATGGGAAAAATCCTCTTGTCCAGGAAGGCAGAGGGGGGAGGCTCTGAACGAGCTGGCAAAAAATGCCGGCCATAGGTGGCGGCAATATCTCGGAAATCTCACCACAGTGAGCCAAAAGCGGTCAAGATCAGACTTTTAGTAATATAACATAGTACTCTGTAAACAATGTTACAAACGAGAAAAAAACGGTGTATATTTATATATGAATATATAACTATATAAATAAGTGTGTGTGTGTGTGTGTGATATGTATACCCCCACACACACACACGCACACACACACACACACGCACGCACACACACACACACACACACACACACACACACACACACACACACACACACACACACACACACACACACACACAATTTCCCTCCTGGGATTAATAAAGTTCTATCGTATATTATAGTGTGTGTAGGAACTGCAGATGCTGGTTTAAACTGAAGATAGACACAAAAAGCTGGAGTAAGTCAACAGGTCAGACAGAATCTCTGGACAAAAGGAAAATATTATGTTTTTGGTTGGGTCTGAAATAGGTCGCTGCACACCGTTGGAATGTGGAAGGAAACAAGAGCACCCGGAGAAAGCCCATGCAATCAAAGGGAAAAGGAGTAAACTCCATACAGACAGCACCCATATTCAAGATCAGTCCGGGTCTCTGGCAATTTTAGGCAGCAACATTATGGCCAATGTACTGCCCCATAGTCTTGAACTCAATTAAAACATACAGTAGCTGTAAAGTGGGACATAAGTGGGACTTGGAGATTTAAAAATGAAAATGGATATTTTAATTTTTTTAGTAACCAAATTATCAACGTATAATTTTTTGTGTATTGGAAAACAAAATATAGTGGCACAGCTGGTAAACTTGCTGCCTCACACGCCAGAGATCTGTGTCCAATCCTGTCCTCGGGCACTGTCTGTGTTGAATTTGCACATTCTCCTTGCAAGCGTGTGGGTTTCCTCCAACATCCCAAAGACGCATTGGCTTTGTAGGTTAACCTGTCTCTGTAAAATTGCCCCTAATGTACAGGGAGTGGGTGAGGAAAGTGGGATACCAGAACTTGTGTGAATGGGTAGACAAAAATGCTGGAGAAACTCAGCGGGTGAGGCAGCATCTATGGAGCAAAGGAAATAGGCGACGTTTTGGGTTGAGACCCTTCTTCAGACTGATGTGAGGGTGGGGGGGACAAGAAGAAGAAAGGAAGAGGCGGAGACAGTGGGCTGAGGGAGAGCTGGGAAGGGGAGGAGAAAGCAGGGATGACCTGAAATTGAAGAAGTCAATGTTCATACTGCTGGGGTGTAAAATGCCCAAGCGAAATATGAGGTGTTGCTCCTCCAATTTACTGCCACACACCCACCCTGCCACACAGCGGTAGGCCACGGCAGCCGTAGACCACGACTGTGGTAGGCCATTTTTTAAAGTTTAAAATGAGGGAGGGTGAATAAAGGGAAATGAGCCGCCCTTGCACAGTTGGGGGCTATGGGTGAGTGATGGAATATTGTGTTGTGGGAATGAGTTGCGATGGGGTAACAGGTGAGTGGTGGAATATTGTGTTGGGGAACGGGTTGTACTGGGGGACGAGGCCTCCCCTGTGACAGGGAGGCAACGGGTTCCACTTGGTCTAGTGTATATATAAATCTGCATATATATTTATTTTTGTGTAGTTTCGACTTCTCAGGATAATACCTTATGCTAATTAGGAATGGGAACGCAGTAATTCCCATGCCATTCTATGGGAAGGCTGCATTGGCGAACAAAACACAACAGCAATAGTTGGGTAGACCCACTGCCGCTATTTGCGCACAAACATTACAGACAAGGTGATGATTGGCTCACAGAGGGGGCATGGCATGGCCTGCTCTGATAAAAGCTGCCATAAACATTGGACCGTGTCGTGAACGTTGCCAGGTAATCTTGAACAGAAACATCCTGCGGCGTGCTCTGCCGTGTACTCGGGGTTTGCGAGTGAGTTAGGGGATATTCGGGGATATTGAGTGTATTTAGTATAAATTACTGAGTGAATCAAAACTGTTATCTGAATCCAATGATTTATCGAACACAGCAGTTGGGAATTTATCGCAAATAGATGCGACCGTAGTTTCAAGTTCAATAACGTTTCTGAGGAATGGAGCGCAAGTCTGGACATGGCAAATCTGGCGGTGAAGGGCATTCCAATGCTTAGACCTGTTCCTCCTGAGCTGGTTTGCAAAACCCCGTTGGTGAATCCATCAACTGTTACAGAAGGGTCATGCTGCTGAATTGTGCTGATGTTCTGGTTTATTTAGCGGCAGTGCTCGAGTACCTGATAACTGAGAACCTGGCCATAGGCGGGCAATGAGGACCTCGATAAGGCGAAGACCAGGATCATCCCCCGCCACCTGCAGCTCGCCATCCGCAGCAATGACAAGCTGTGGCTATCAAACTGTAGAACGCCTCTCCCTTCTGTCATGTGGTACAGACTGAGACTGACTCCCCTCCACCCCACCCAATCTTTGCACATCCCCTATCCTTTCCACTCCTCGCTTTAATTTCATATTTCTTGTATTTTGTGTTTTTATGACTGTTGGCAAATGAATTTCCCTCCTGGGATAAATAAAGTTCTATCGTATCATATTTCGACTTATTCTGAATAAAGTTTTTTTTGGAGAGAATTGCATGCTGACAGCACCCATGGTCAGGATGAAATCTTGGTCATAAGAAGCTGTAAAGTTACCTCAATAGTTGCTCCATCACAGTGCAGATCTTTGCAATTTCATAGAAGCACTCAGTCATGAGACAGCGAAACCTGGACGTCAAGCACAGCCTAATAATGGGAGCAGCAACGACACTGCCAGTGTGGAACATCTACAGAACACACTGCAGTTACTAGGATGGTTTAATCCTAACAAAATCTTCAAAACTTATGACCGCTATGACCAAGAAGGGACTAGGGTAGCTGGAACAGAGGAATAACACCACTCTTCTTCTTATCGAGTCCACACACAAGATTCGAGTTGTTCAGCCAGAGTCGTTTCTTGTGCCTGGTGGTGGAAAGATTGGTGGAAACAGGGATGCAATGTGAATGCTCTTTTCTTGACCACATAGCGGGGCGGAAGATTGCAATGTTCACGTGGTCCGCCCTGTCAATCTGGTGTGCACAATCAAATAAAATCAAATAGAACAAGTTGTCCTACAACTTTAGGCTGTACACGCAATACGCAATAAGAAGACTCCATAACACCACTGACAGGCTTCCTTCCAAGTCATGAACCATCCTGATTCGGAAATATATTGCTGGTTCTCAATCATCATTGAGTCCAAATACTGGAACACCCTCTCCAAGAATATCATAGGGTAGACGGTCATAACCTTTATCGTTGAGTGGAAATATTGGAATAAGTTGAAAGGCTACGTTTAAAGGGAATTTACAGGGCAAAATGTTTACAGTGGCTTCCTGGAACATGCTGCCAGTGGTGGTGGTGAAGGCAGATACAATAGTGGTCTTCAGGAGGCTTTGAGATAGCCACATGAATATGCGTGGGATAGAGGGATATTGATCATGGAGCAGGTAGATGAGATTAGTTTACTTTAGCATGTTGCTTGGCACAAATATTGTGAGCCGATGGGCCTGTTCCTGTGCTGTATTGTTCTGTGATCTATATTGTAAGATTGCAACTGTTGAAGAAGGCATCTCACCACTATCTTTGTAAAGGGTGTTTCGCGTGAGGAAATAAATACTAGCTTTGCTGGTGCTGCCCACATTCCAAATTGCAGTCAATTTCCAACAAATAGCCCTACTACCTATTCATTAGCATTGTCAGATGGCTCACCATCAATAGATGAATAGTAAAAATCTGGTTAAAAACAAACCTTCAACCATTTGTAAGAGCCTAAATCAAGAATGGTGGGATTACATTCCACGTCAGAATGATTGCAGCTCCAACATTTAAGAAGTGTAAAATCATTCAGGGAAGGATATTGCCGATTGGCACGGCACCCACAACAGCGCCGTGGATCATTTACTGCAACTTTCCAAGATATCTTCAGCAGCATTTCCCAAAATTGGCGCAAAAGGACAGCAAGTTCAAAATAGATGTGGCAAAGACCGAAAGAAGAACAATGACTGTGAATGGTTGAACGTTCAAGGCCCTTGTTGTCTAGTTGAAAACATTTAAATCCCTGATGCCCCATAAGAGTTGGCAGTACAGCTAGCTGTTTGTAAAATCAAACTAGTTTGTAAAATCAAACTCTTTCTACTCAATTTGTCTGATTCACATCCCTGTGAGATGCTATGCAGCAGAGGCCTTTCTAAGGTGCCGCAGCTGCGGTACCCGGCTGGATGTTTCGTTAGTCAGCAGGAACTCATCTGAAGGCTCGTTAGTCGGCAGCAAAGATACTGGTCGGCAGGAAACAGCAACCTGCCCGAAGGCTTGTTGGACGGAGTAACCGGGAGGGAGCTGGAGATGTCGGACACGAGAAGCAAGGGTTAGTTGGAGGTACACAAAAAGCTGGAGAAACTCAGCGGGTGCAGCAGCATCTAAGGAGCGAAGGAGATAGGCGACGTTTCGGGTCGAGACCCTTGTTGGAGGTAATGCCTCCAATGTCTTAAAGTTCAGTTGCAGGAGGTGCCTCCGGGACACAAAGATGACCGGAAGAAAGAGCCGAGAGAGACGTCAGTTCATGGGAACTGCTCCAGTACACGGAATGGGAGGGATGACAGGACATTAGACTTTGATTAATGGCGCCAAAAATGTCAGAGCCTGCACGTGTAATATATGAAAAAATAATTTCATTGTGCAGTTGCATGTGTGACAATTAAAGCATCATTGAACAATTGCACCACATCCACCCTACTTCTTTGAATTAAATTCCTTCTGCTATTTCTCTACCCATGTTTACATCTGATCTCTAAACTACTGTATTTGTTTTTACAACATTTCTCTCTATCCACAATTCTGCGAATGTTCGTGTGGTCTGCAATCTTAGTAACTATTCCACTTGCTAGATTATATATACATACATATATATATATTATATATGTACACATATATATACATATATATATATATATATGTACACATATATATACACATATATATAATCATATATATATAATATATAAGCAAATAATAACGATTAATAAAGATGCCTTGCAACCTACCACTGGACTCTGATCGTCAGTAAATGTTCCAACAACCATCGAAGACAGAGGGTAGTGGTGCAGGAGTGTTATTTTGATTGGAGGTCTGTGAACACTGGTGTTCCACAAGGAACAGTGCTGGGACCTCTGTTGCATGTTATATGTATAAACAATTTGAATTAGGCTAAAAACGCAAGTGGAATGATTAGTAACTTTGCAGACAACACAGAAGTTGGCAGAATTGTCAAAAGATATAGCAAGTTATAGATCAGATGGAAACATAGATAGATAAATGGCAGATGGAATTTAATTCAAATTGTGATTAATTGTAGGTTGAGAGGTTAAATAAAAAAGGGTCATACCGTGAATAGCGGAACCTATTTGAGCATTGATACACAGACAGAGACATTGTGTGGTGCGTCCATAGCTGCCTGAATGAGCGATGGAGCAGGAACATTGTGTGGTGCTTCGCTTTCAAATGTGGCCTCTAAACGATTGTTTCTCCAGAGATGCTTCCTGCCCCGCTTGTATAGGAAAACCTGGGAACTATCGACCAGGAGGGGGTTCTGAAGGATAAGATATAACTGCATCTGGTAAAACAGAGGAGGTTGACCATCGCCGATTCCCAGTCCGCAGTGTGACCCGGACACAACACGGGGCAGTGGGAGCGGCTTCCGATTGGTGGAGGGAGGGATTGTGACGTTTCCCCTCAGATATCCAATCAGAACGTCTAAAGAGAAAGGTAATTATTCATCTCTCCGATCTGCCAATGAGATCCGTTCCTGCTCCATCGCTCATTAGCATAGGGCGACGGCGCTGCCTATTTAATCCGCGCTCCGAGCGACCTCCTACTTGACCGTTCCCGTCAAGACCACCTGTGTTTGAAATCTGAGAAAATGCTGGAGCAGCAGAAAGCAGCTCCCAAGAAGGGCGCGAAGAAAACCTTACCGAAACCAGTGAGCAAAAAGCGCAAGAAGTCGAGGAAACAGAGTTACTCCAGTTACATCTACAAAGTGAAGAAGCAGGTTCACCCTGACACCGGCATCTCTTCCAAGGCCATGGACATTATGAGCTCATTCGTGAACGATATTTTTGAGCGCATCACGGGCGAGGCGTGCCGCCTGGCCTATCACAACAAACGATCCACCATCAGCTCCAGAGAGATCCAGACCGCCGTGCGCCTGCTTCTGCCCGGTGAGCTGGCGAAACACGCGGTGTCGGAAGGGACAAAGGCGGTGACAAAGTACACCAGTTCCAAATAAAGAGTTCCAGAGCACAGACAAAACCGAAAACGGTTCTTTTAAGAACCACTCATATTTTCGGTAAAGATTTACTATTTCGACAATTAATCTTGGCACGTGTTGCTTTCGGCATCTTGCGTGCTCCAATTCATTTCTCCTCGACTTTCATCATGAATGGGGGAAATGGTCTTCAATTTGTAGAATGGCTGCACTAAACCCAGAGGTTCCCAATGAGGGGGAAGGGAGTGGGGAGATGGTGATCAAAGACGCGGCTGAGTGGCGTTAGGAGCAACGGATTGGGCAGCTCCACTGGGGTTATAGGAGCAGCCCTACGTGCTGCCGGTCCCCTGTCCGGCTTTCGTTTTTATAAACAGTGGTCCTGCTCAGAGCTGCCACTTCCGGAGCGGTGTCCATCAGTCTGGAAGTGATGATGGCCGAGCCGGTTCCCGTCAAGACGAATGTCCACGCCCCTGTCCCTCCTGATCTCGCCGGTGGCCCCTGTTCCCCCCCCACTATACTTGCTGCCGCCAAGAAGAAGGCGGCCTATCGCGGCCGAGCAGATCCTGTAGTAGCCACCACCAAGGAGCTCCCAAGCTGGGGGCCGGCTACGGGATGGACAAGGCGGGCGCCCGGCCCAACCAGTCGGTCAGCGTTACAATTAACACGAGCGCTCCAGCAAAGGACAGCACCAGCACTTCCGCGACCGCTCTCCGCCAGACATCTGCCAGAGCTGCCGCCCAGAAAAGTGCAAAGAAGCGGGCGGCCGACACCCCCTGCGAGCTCACGGCGGCCAGGAAAGCGTCCAAGCCAGCGCCTGGGGGGGGGGGGGGGGGGGGGGCAAAGACGCGTAACCATAAAGAGATATGACAGAACCGGACACTAAAAAGGCTCTTTGAAGCTCTTTTACCATTGTTTCCAGCATAGCAGGCCCGTTAACACCCGTCGAAATTGTGAATTTTTGCGCTCTAAATAATTATGGAAATCGGGATAAGCGTGAGTGACATTTAGTCTACATCAGAATTCCGAAAGTGAGGAGAAATGATGGTAGATAGAAGCGAGAGCTGAAGGGACAACAACAGCCAGAGTGCTTAGCGAACATTTGGCCGTTTGCTCGCTACATTTCATCAACTAAGGCATTATTTGTGTTTTTTCTTAATTCCTTTGACATCTAAAACTTTCAGAAGTGATAAATCTGACTAAAATTTTAAAATCGCCCATGGTTCTCAAGTGAGCTTTTACATACAAAAATAAAACGCCTCTGAAGCAAAATTTACAGCCAGGTTTATCGCTTCTGACATTTTTTATATACAACAGGAATCAAGAAAAAACACAAATAATGCCTTAGTGTTAATGAAATGCAATGAGCAAACGCGATTCCCAATATTTTCAATTCCGATATCTGCACGGCCAATGTTCACCAAGCACTTTAGCTGTAGTTGTCCCTTCAGCTCTCGCTTCTCGTTACCTTCATTTCACTTCACTTTTGGAATTCTGAAGTTGGGTATGTCTCTCACGCTTACCCCGACATCCACAATTTTTTACAGCGCAAAAATCCAACATTTGGGCGGTTTTTAACAGGTAGGAAAGTACGCATTTCTTGTATTAATAGCATATACCGGAAGTTACGGATGTCCTCCAGGTGGATTGAGCGGCTCCGTGCATCAAGCCCAATGACCCAGTGACCTTATGTGCAACCCCCCTATTGCGATCAGTCTGAAGAAGGGACCCGAATCAAAACATCCTCTGTCCATCCCCTCCCCCGATTCTGTCTGACCTGCTGAATTACTCCTGTACTTCGGGTTTGCGCAGAAAAGGCCCCTCATTCCAACTAGTCCATGCCGACCAAGCTGCCCAACCGTGCTCGTCCCATTTGCCTGCACCTGAGCCACATCCCACCAAACCTTTTAAATCCATGTACCTGCCTTTTGAATATTGTATTTGCACCCACCTCTACACAGCACAAAAACAGGCCCTTTGGCCCAATTTTCCCAAAGTAGCTTGTTCCATGTGCACATCAACCTCTTTGTAGAAGAGACCCTCGAGTGTCTTTTAAATAATTCCCCACTACTGCTCACAAACTAAAGTCTATGTTTATACTCTATCATGGGGAGAAAAATGACTATTCTTAGTGTTATGAACCTCAAAGGTCGCCAGTCAATCCCCTGCTGTGCAGGGACAAAAAATCCAGCTTCATTATATCTCAAACCCTCCAGGCCTGGTAACACCTTTGTAATTCCTGTTAGCACTATCTCCAGTCGAATTACACACTTCCTAAAGTAGACTGACCAGAGCGGTATGCACTTCTCCAAATATGATCTTACCGATTTCAGGTAAAGGCATGACACGGTATTCCAACTCCTGTACTCAGTATCCTGAAACATATATATTTTGCAACGTCACTGAATTAAAAAAAAAAATCATAATTGGGCAGCTAAATCATCTATATTGCTAAATGTCTGATCTTGACTTTTGGCTCGCTGTGCTGTAATTTCCGAGAGAACGCCGCCACCTACAGCCGTCATTTTTGGCCAGCTCGCACAGAGCCCCCCTCCGCCTTCCTGGACCAAAGGATTTTTCCCATAGGTGAAAAATCAGATATTTATGTTTTTAACAAATTCCCCATTTTCTCTGCTGCCCCTGCTGGAGGGAGGGGGAGGGGGAGAGACTATAAAACCAGGAAGTGGTGTGCCTCACTCGGTCTCTGCAAGATGGAGGAACCAGAGGGTCAAGTCTCTCTGAGCTCTGAATAGCACTGAACACATGCCTACTCAACTGTGAGTGCCCTTAATGTGGTTTGAAAATGAAAATATGGTTGGTTTGAAGTAAAAAGGCACTGCCTGCAAATGTTTGTTTGGTGGGTTTTGGTTGAAGTTTAAAGGCAAATGGTGTCTTGGGTGCTTTGGGTTGAAGCAAAAAGGCACTACTGCAAATGGTGGCTTGGGTGCTTTGGCTTGAAGTGAAAAGGCACTACTGCAAATGGTGGCTTGGGTGCTTTGGCTTGAAGTGAAAAGGCACTACTACAAATGGTGGCGTGGGTGCTTTGGCTAACTTCCTGTTTGCACTGTGTATTGATTTTAGATAAAACGCTACCATGTACGGCTGTGATTTTTGGCCATCTTACTCGGTCCCTCTCCGCTCAGCAGGGTCAGAGGATTCTTCCTATCAATAAAAAATAAAAGTTATTTTTAGTGTTTAAAAAATGTTGAGAATCTCTCTCCTGTCATGAAGGCCATACCTTTTCCGGGGGGAGGGGTTATAAAACCCGAAGAGTGTGTGTGGCGTTTTCCTTGCTTGCTGGTTCCATTTTCTTTATCCACTTTTGGCCAATTTCCCTCCAAACCTTCCCTGTATATTTAGCTGCCTGCGAGCCTTGTTATAACTGTACCTGCCTCTACTGCCTCCCCAGGGAGCTAATTCCACAGTCCACCCTCTGTGTAAAATAATTGCTCCACCAATCCCCTTAAAATATTTCCCTTTTCACCTTAAACCCAGGCCCAGTGCTTTTGGCCTCACTTACGAAAATACTGTGGGCATTAAACGTATCAATGCCCCTTATGATTTATGAACCTGTCGGGTGTAATATTTGTGAGGTTCGTCAGTGGCTGCATGAAGTTTGCTGCATTTATTTTTCGGAAGAAAGTAAAAGATTAATCTTATTTGAATATCACTGCAAAAGGAAAAGCAAAAACATGTGGCTGAATATTGCAACCTGGGAGAGATTGAGAGGGAATGCAGGAGCTACCTGAAGTGAGAGAAATCAATATTTATGCCACTGGGCTGCAAGCTGCCCAAGCAAAATATGAGATGCTGTTCCTCCAATTTGGATGTAGCCTCATTCTGACAATGGAGGAGACAGGACATAAAGGTCTGTGTAGGAATAGGAAGGAGAATTAAAGTGTCCAGCAACTGGGTGATCAGGTTGGTGTAGGTGGGATGAGCGAAGGTGTTCCGCGAAACAATTGGCCAGACTGCACTTGGTCTCGTCGACGTATGAGTCGACATCTTGAACAATGGATACAGTTGTTGCGGTTGGAGGATGTGCAAGTGAACATCTGCATAACCTGAAGGA
The DNA here is from genome assembly GCA_035221665.1 of Okamejei kenojei. NCBI lineage: Eukaryota > Metazoa > Chordata > Chondrichthyes > Rajiformes > Rajidae > Okamejei > Okamejei kenojei. Next base: position 2,555,724 of record CM069158.1, read on the forward strand.
ACTGTCAGAGTACCTTGTTTTTGCTTTTCCTTTCGCAGTGATATTCAAATAAGATTAATCTTTTACTTTCTTCCGAAAAATAAATGCAGCAAATATTTTTGTAAAGTTAAAAATGTCAATAACTTGTAAAATATAACAACAGTCTGAACGAAACTTGGTAGTTCACATCACAGGACAATGGTGAGTAAGATGGACCTAAAATTGCAGCTCTATCATGTACCATTTTGGTGGGGTTACGATAAAACACGGTACAGCAAGTGGAATATATTTTTAAGATGAAAATGTCAATAACTTGTAAAATATATAATGTTTAAAATGTCAATAACTTTTAAAATATAATATCAATCTGAATGAACCTTTGCTCATGCACACCCCAGGGTAATGGCTGTAAGGTGGGCCAAAAATTGTAGTGTTATTATATACTGTTTTGGCAGAGTTTCTGGGACATGCGGCGCAGCAAGTGGAAAATAGATTTTTTTTTTTTAAAGTTTAAAATGTCAATAACTGGTAAAATATAACATTAATCTGAACGAAACCTGTTTCATTTACATTGCAGGACAATGGTGAGTAAGTTGGACCAAAAACTGTGGTGCTGTTGTTAATATTGAACAAATTAAAGAACCATTAAATGGAGGATCCCTGCATTTCTAAGATTTGCTTAACCTTTGTCAGTGGAAAAATACAGGCTGTGAATGGCGTCGGCTAGTCTGAACCCTAGATTGATATGCAGGTTGGTAATATGCATGAAAACTCTGTGAAGGTACTTAAATGCATTGCTTCGATTGAATTGCTGCAAAGAAATTGTAAATGTAAATGTTGCAAGACAGTTACCCTGCTGTTTGTTGATTGGTCAAAGTGTGAATCCCTGGCAGAATTGCTTTGTGTTCCAGGATAAATGTTGCAACATTCAATTAAACTGACTTCCTTCCAGAAGCTTCTGTAAGAAACATTGAGACTCTTTGTAATTGAGTTGGAGAACTGTCAATAATGTATTGATGTGATTGATATGTATGATTGGATTGTAAAGGGAACCACCCCTTTGTAGTTTGCTCCTCAAGGTTTGTGAACCTATAAAAGGTAGCCCCCATTTTTAGATCGGTGTCAATCTTCTGGAAGGGTGCTTGGGACTGCTGTTAAACTGAGTTATTTTGTCAGTCCAATTCAAGAAAACTTGATTCAAACCATTGCTGCTAAAATCAATTCTTTATTCTGATAGTGCTGGATAATTCTTTAAACCTTCCAACACAGAGCTAGAAACTCTAGGGCAGGTCAAAAGAACTACTGACTTTGGTATAAATGTAACATTATATAGGTATTAAACAATTATAATACAAAAGGAGTAGCAAACTATTAACGGATTATTATGGTTTACCATACATTTAACCTATTTCCATTAACCAATCAACTAAATCCTTTCCAGTGATTAACAACATGTATAGTCACATGATTTTCCCTTTTCCAGCCCCTTTACAACCTTTTTCCCTTCTGTGGTTTTCTTTAACCTCTTTGCTCAAAATCATTTCATTTCAATGATGTAAAACCACAGAGATATAAAACTAACTTTACTTCGGAGTCACGTGAGTGACTACGTGAAGAAGCCCCGCCTGGCGCTGGAACGGCATTACGTCGACGCTGACGGCAGAAGCAAGAGTTGCAGAGCGCAGCTCCTCGCAGCGGCCGGAACGGACCCGCAGGTAAGTGTAAGGAAAAAAGGGGACGTTCTTAAAAAAGACGTTACGCTGGTAAAACCAGCAAAAGAGAAAGTAAAAGTTAAAATCAGAGTCACGCTGGCGTACTGATTTAGCCAGGTAATGGAAAAGAAAAATGGAGAAGTCTCAAAGGAAAATTTCGCGGGTAAAAAGATCGTCCCGGGGTGAAGCTAAAGAATCGGGACAAGAGTTTAGTGCGGATCCGGTTCCGATACCAGTGGCCGCTGATTCACCCGTTAGTGAGACTATAATTTCTCCTGAAATACAAACCACGGAGGAAAATGTTCTTAGAAAAAGTAAAAAGAAATCCGTGAGGCCCGTGGTTTCTGATAATGACTCTGATAATGAAAGTCCTCCGGATAATAAAGCTATAAGGCTAAAAATGGAACATATGGAGAAAGTGCTCCAAAATGTAATGAGACAAGGGTCACAGTACCCAGAAGTTTCCCAAAATGACCCTGAGGGGTTTGAATATACAGAATATGGCTATGTGCCAAATTGGGAATTTGAAACTCCGGACCCAGGATTAAGGGCGGAGGAAGTCTCATTGGATATAATTCCAAGTGTATCACGGCTGCAAAAGACAGACCCTGCAAGTGGTGATGTGGATTATGAGTGCACACCACGAATAAAAAAGAGGAGGCCAGATGTGCCTTGAGATGGCAAAAGATTTTCTGTGATGATTGAAACAGCAAAATTATATAAAACACCGGAAAATTGCACCTCATTGAAGGTACCTACGGTTAATCCGTCTATATGGACGCCTATGATTCCAGGCATGAGAGGACAAGAAATAAGATTTCAAAGAATCCTCAAATTGGTTTCTGCTACCATTACTGCTTTTGGAAGGCAAATTGAGGGGTTGGAGATGGATAAAATCCAAAAAGATACTTTGGGCTTATTATGCAATTCCTTCTATGAAATTAATTGTATGAGAAAAATTGCGATTCGGCCCATATTTCATCCAAGGTTTGCAGGTCTGTGTCGATCAAGTGGTGTTCATGCTCCTGGTTATCTATTTGGAGAAAACCTGCCTAAACAAATAAGAGAAATGGATGAAGAGGCTAAATCTATTAGCCACATGAGACCTTTCGTCTTTGGACAAAAAAGGTATTTTTCGTCAAGCAGGGGATTTGATTTTGGAAACAGAGGCAGGAGTATGATAAGAAAATATTATCATCCGACACAGCCTAATGTTCACCCGTATACGGGGAGAAGGAGACCACCACGTTCATATGGAGAGGTACAAAAAAATTATTCTATGCTTAAAGAAACTGTGGACAAATCTCCAGTTGGAGGGAGATTACAAATGTTTTATGATGAATGGCTTGCCATCACATCTGATCGGTTTATTTTACAAACAGTTTCAGGAGCTACTATTACATTCAAAGAAGGTGTTAATTCTCCGGTACAAAATAAACCTGCTTATGGTTTCATGTTTTCTGCAATTGAAGAGGCAGAAATTAATGTGGAAATTGACAAATTGTTTAAAAAAGGTGTTATTAAAACTGTTGAACATGAGCATCAATTTGTGTCAAATATATTTCCAAGAAATAAAAAAGATGGTGGTTGCAGAATTATTCTGGACCTTACAAATCTTAATAAATTTGTCGAATATAAACATTTTAAAATGGAAACATTTAACACTGCAAGACATTTGATATCAGCAGGTTGTTATATGGCTACAATTGATTTAAAGGATGCGTACTATTTGGTACCAATACATCAGTTCTTTCGAAGGTATTTAAAATTTAATTTGCTGGGACAGCTGTGGCAATTCAAAGCTTTACCAAATGGGTTAAGTTCAGCTCCCAGGCTCTTTACTAAGCTGTTGAAGCCAGCTTTAGCACAATTAAGAGCACAAAAACACATAATTATGGCTTACCTGGATGACATTTTAATCATCAATAGTAATCAGGAAACTAAAGCTTTATTTGAGAAGTTAGGTTTCTTGATTCATCCAATTAAGTCCCAGCTGCAGCCAGCACAGTCAATTAACTATTAACTGATTAATTCAGTTACTATGTTAGTAACTGATTAATTCAGTTACTATGTTAGTAACTTTGCCAACAGATAAGATTGATGATATTTTAGTGACCTGTAGGGGTCTCATTCACAAACCTTATCCCTCCATCCGAGAAGTAGCAAAGGTTATTGGTAAATTAGTGGCAGCATTTCCTGCAGTAGAATTTGGTCCATTACATTACCAAAACCTTCAAAGGGACAAAATAAGAGCTCTAAAAAAGAGAGCTGGCCATTTTGATAGGCCTATGCAATTAACAAAAGAAGCTTTATTAGAATTACAATGGTGGATTGAAAATGTCCCACAAGCTGCTAAAAATATTCTGATACAGCAGCCTGAAGTAATTTTACAAACAGATGCTAGTGCTCTCGGATGGGGGGGGTGACAGATTCATTCACCAGCTGTGGGGGCAGATGGACTGTCCAAGAGGAAATGTTTCTCCAAACATATGGTATTAACTATTTAGAATTATTAGGTGCATTTTATGGGTTGAAGGCATATTGTTCTACAAAAAAGAATCTGCATGTACTGATACAATTAGACAATAAAACAGCTGTTGCATATATTAATCACATGAGTGGAGTCAGATCGGTATCATGTGATTGTTTGGTCAATCAGATATGGCAATGGTGTATTAAGCACCAAATTTGGATTTCGGCAAATTACATCCCAGGTAAAGACAATGTGGTGGCAGACAATAGATCAAGGATGTTTAAAGACAACACAGAATGGATGTTGAACCCAGTGATTTTCAGTAAAATTGTGACTCAATATGGGTTACCAGACATTGATCTGTTTGCATCAAGACTAAATCATCAATTGCCTAAATATGTGTCTTGGGAACCAGATCCAGATGCAGTAGCAGTAGATGCTTTTTCACTAAACTGGGGGAATATGTTCTTCTTTTATGCTTTTCCGCCATTTGCTCTGGTTCAGCAATGTCTGAAGAAAATAGAACAAGATTCTGCCACAGGATTATTGGTGATTCCAAATTGGCCGACACAACCATGGTTCCCATTGATGTTAAACATGATTAAAGAACCATATATGTCAATTCCTAGCAGCAGTGATTTATTGATAAAACCAGTAACCAAAGAAATTCATCCATTACATGCTTATATGAATTTGTTAATCTGCAGGTTTTGACCAGACCACTACAGGAGCTTGGATTGTCGGATTGAACTATGGCTATTATAGTCGCATCATGGCGAGATAGCAATCAGAGATAATATATGACACATATAAAGAAATGGGAAAATTTTTGCAGACAGTCAACTATATCCTATCATACTGTGAACATTGCAAACATACTGGAGTTCCTTGCTGAGTTGCATTTTGAACAACATTTAAGTTATAGTGCCATTAATAGTGCACGTAGTGCCTTATCTTATTTAGGACAAATCTCTGATCAGAAATCAATTGGATCACATCCATTAATATTCAGATATATGTAAGGAATCTTTAACAAAAATCCACCCAAACCAAGATATACAGAAATTTGGGATATTAGCATTGTACTTACCTTACTTAGGCAATGGACTCCAATCGAAGTTTTGTCATTGGAAAAGTTAACATTTAAATTAGTAATGTTAATGGCATTGGTTTCAGCTCAAAGGGTGCAAACATTACAAATGTTACATTTAGACTGTATGCATGTGACTGCAGATAACATTGTGTTCTATGTTTACGATCTTATCAAACAAAGCAGACCAGGGAGAACTGGAGCGAAGGTAATGTTTCAAGCTTATCCCATTGATCCAACGTTGTGTGTAGTGAATCATTATGTAAAAGTTACCAAAACTCTTCGAGGTGATGAAAAAACATTAATGATTACACATAAGAAACCACACACAAAAGCTTCAGTGCAAACAATCTCAAGGTGGTTAAAACAGGTGTTACTTTTAGCAGGTATAGACACTGATGTGTTCAAATCTCACTCCACCAGGGCTGCAGCTACATCCGCGGCGAAGTTACAGGACATACCACTCGAACATATTTTAGAAACCGCAGGGTGGTGTAAAGAAGAAACTTTTTCAAAGTTCTACAATAAACCTGTTCACACAATGACAGGCTTTGGACATGCGGTGTTGGGTTCACTATAATCACCTGCTTTGTTTCACTATTAATTGATATTATCAATTATGTTATCACTTATATCTTTTATCACTTTGTAATGGTTCCCTCAGGTGTAAAAGAGGGTTATTATATGTTCTTTTATCATTAAAAGATTTATGGAAAGAACTAAAACTAGTCTGGTTTTTCTTATGTATGTGTTGACCTAGCCGGACTGTCGTATGGAAGAATTCTACGACATGAAAAACACAGAAGCTTCAAAATCTTCACGTAGTCACTCACGTGACTCCGAAGTAAAATAGTAAGATTAAACGAGAACTTACCAGTTCGAAGTTTGATCATGATTTTATGAGGAGTAACGATGAGGGATTACGTGCCCTCCACTCCATACCCTCATAAAATAAATGATCACCTGGTAGTTCTAAATCTATGATGAGCCTTACTATCTTATTCCAGCTATTGTGTTCTGTGTATTTCATGCCGCTGCTTTGAAGTATGCCGTTCCAGCGCCAGGCGGGGCTTCTTCACGTAATCCCTCATCGTTACTCCTCATAAAATAAAGATCACACTTCGAACTGGTAAGTTCTCATTTAATCTTACTATTCTCAGAGAACACCTCTCAGAATATAAAATACACATCATACATCAATAGCACAATTATAGTGAACCCAATTTATCTGGAATATGCAAAGGCTCACAAAAAGCTCATTTCTTACTTAATTAGCTAAAACAACTATTCACTCAATTTAAATGTCCTTCAGTCAGTCCAGTAATCAGTCGCATATTCTTAATCATATAGCAAAATAAGGATTCAAAAACTAAACTTATTAAGATTCAAAACTAAAACTTATAAGGATACTAAACCTATAAGGATACAACACTAAACTTATAAGGTTACAACCCCCAAGCAAAGCAGAAATGTAAAAATTAAAATACTTTAAATTAAAAATAGAATTATCCTTCTCCCCCCTTTTGATTGGGCTCCCCAATCAATTTGCAGTGGTTCAGGCGAACCCATGCACCGCGACCCTCAACTTTGGCAGAGGTCAGAGTTGTGAGGAGAACCTGGAAAGGTCCATCCCACGTGGGTCGAGGTGCTTACACTTCCAGTTCCTGATCAGCACATAGCAACCTGGCTCAATATTAGATGGAACTTTGAGCGCTGGCGCCTCACCATATGCAGCCCTGACCTGTAAATGAGAAGTTTGCAAAGCACAGGTTAAAGTTAATGCATAGGATGTCATTTCTTCAGTCATCTGGTGGAAATGGACCATCATGGGGGCATGGTCATTCCATGGCGTTTGTAAGGGTCGACACTATATCATTTCCGCAGGCATTATTCATGCTGTACCAGAAGGAGTGGTCCGTATTCTTATCTGCCCCCCTTCTATAGTTCTCCATACTATCCTATACACTGTCTGTTTCTGAAAATTGCAGCAAACAATCAAATCAATCCACTTCGAAATCTCAGCTGGATTGTCACATGATACTGTTTGCATCTTGAAAACAGGTAAAATACTTTACATAAAATACTTTTGCATCTTGAAAACAGGTAAAATAGATTAAAATAAAACCTACAAACTTTCAATTTTTCTGTGAAACAGGAGTGATCAAAGATGTTATTATATTCCAGTGGTTTAGCAAAAATCACTAACTCGTGACTAACCCATTATCAGTCAGTTCCCTTCTTCCCTGGCTCCATTGATTTATTACCCTTCTCCAACCAGAATGTTTATCTAAACAAACCATAAAAGCTGGTCGTGTTTCAGCAATTAACTTATTTCCCCTTTTAAAATGAGAGGTTAACCTTACAGCCGAGGGTAGCTGTAAAAAACTTTACCCCCTGCTTACAGATACTTAAAGGGGCACACACACCTAAGCTTATAACATGTGGTTTACAACAAACAAAAGACTTGTCACATATATGAACTTCACATTCATTCAAAAACATAATGCTACCACACACATGAGAGGCGTTTACCCTAAACACTCTACTAAAACATTTACTAAAAACATCAATAATTACAAGAACATACTTATAACACTGACATCTTTCCAACTCAATGTAGTCCATTTGCAAAGCCACAAAGGGGCCTGCTGGTAAAGGGGTCTTACCTGGTTCACAGGGAAAACCTTTACCTGGATTATGCTGCTGGCAAATCAGACAGTTTCTGATGCCACCAGGTCTCTAAAAGCATATCACTTACGGCCTTGTCCCCACAATGAGTTGCAAAGTGTACAAATTCAATAACCCACAATGCAAGCTCGTTAGACGTGCACGTCTGTCCGGCAGGCGTAACCCATAAGCTAGTGACAGGGTCGTACACACAACCCTGGTCCTGCCACAGCTGTTTTACCTGTGCAGGCGCGTCCTCCTATATTTGAGGTACTTCTTGGATGGTTGGCATTTCTTTTTCCGAGGGAGACTTAATCCTAGTATAATTTTTTTGTCTGCTTCATCATGTGGGGCACAACAATTTGGTGACTCCAAAAACGTTCTTAGCTGCCTCGTCAGCAAGGCGATTTCCTATGTCTCTGGGCTTTAAACATAGAAATTAGGTGCAGGAGTAGGCCATTCTGCCCTTCGAGCCTGCACCGCCATTCAATATGATCATGGCTGATCATCCAACTCAGTATCCCGTACCTGCCTTCTCTCCATACCCTCTGATCCCCTTAGCCACAAGGGCCACATCCAACTCACTCTTAAATATAGCCAATGAACTGGCCTCAACTACCCTCTGTGGCAGAGAGTTCCAGAGACTCACCACTCTCTGTGTGAAAAAAAGTCTTTTCTCATCTCGGTCTTAAAGGATTTCCCCCTTATCCTTAAGCTGTGACCCCTTGTCCTGGACTTCCCCAACATCGGGAACAATCTTCCTGCATCTAGCCTGTCCAACCCCTTAAGAATTTTGTAAGTTTCTATAAGATCCCCTCTTAATCTCCTAAATTCAGAGAGTATAAACCGAGTCTATCCAGTCTTTCTTCATAAGACAGTCCTGACATCCCAGGAATCAGTCTGGTGAAACCTTCTCTGCACTCCCTCTATGGCAATAATGTCCTTCCTCAGATTTGGAGACCAAAACTGCACGCAATACTCCAGGTGTGGTCTCACCAAGACCCTGTACAACCTGAAGTAGAACCTCCCTGCTCCTGTACTCAAATCCTTTTGCTATGAAAGCTAACATACCATTCGCTTTTTTCACTGCCTGCTGCACCTGCATGCCTACTTTCAATGACTGGTGTACCATGACACCCAGGTCTCGCTGCATCTCCCCTTTTCCTAATCGGCCACCATTTAAATAATAGTCTGCTTTCCTGTTTTTGCACCAAGTGGGATAACCTCACATTTATCACATTATACTGCATCTGCCAAACATTTTGCCCACTCACCAGCCTATCCAAGTCACCTTGCAGTCTCCTAGCATCCTCCTCACAGCGAACACTGCCCCCAGCTTAGTGTCATCCGCAAACTTGGAGATATTGCCTTCAATTCCCTCATCCAGATCATTAATATATATTGTAAATAGCTGGGGTCCCAGCACTGAGCCCTGCGGTACCCCACTAGTTACTGCCTGCCATTGTGAAAAGACCCGTTTACTCCTACTCTTTGCTTCCTGTTTGCCAGCCAGTTCTCTATCCACACCAATACTGAACCCCTAATACCGTATGCTTTAAGTTTGTATACTAATCTCTTATGTGGGACCTTGTCGAAAGCCTTCTGGAAGTCCAGATATACCACATCCACTGGTTCTCCCTTATCCACGCTACTAGTTACATCCTCGAAAAAATTCCACAAGATTCGTCAGACATGATTTACCTTTTGTAAATCCATGCTGACTTTGTCCAATGATTTAACCACTTTCAAATGTGCTGCTATCCATCTTTAATAACTGACTCTAGCAGTTTCCCCACTACCGATGTTAGACTAACTGGTCTGTAATTCCCCGTTTTCTCTCTCCCTCCCTTCTTAAAAAGAGGGGTTACATTTGCTACCCGCCAATCCTCAGGAACTAACTCCAGAATCTAAAGAGTTTTGAAAGATTATCACTAATGCATCCACTATTTCCTGAGCTACTTCCTTAAGTACTCTGGGATGCAGCCTATCTGGCCCTGGGGATTTATCGGCCTTTAATCTATTCAATTTACCCAACACCACTTCCCGACTGACCTGGATTTCACTCAATTCCTCCTTTGACCCACAGTCCCCTGCTATTTCAGGCAGATTATTTATGTCTTCCTTAGTGAAGACGGAACCAAAGTAGTTATTGCTTTAACCTACAGAATGGGCTCTAACTTTGACAACAGCATGCTGACCTGGTAACAATGGCCTGTAGCAAATTAGAAATCAATTTTTGTGAGATATCACTGTCACTGAAGAGGTTAGAAACCCCCCCCCCATTCTTACATAATTGTCCATATCATGAACCACTCCAACAGCATATTGGGAGTCCATGTAAATATTTGCAGTAAGTCCTTTGGCCGGGTGCAGGCTCTAGTCAGCGCAAATAGTTCGGCTTGCTCACATATTCACTTTTTTTTTTAACCTTTACCTGGGCTTCCCCGTCTCCAATAGGACAGTTTTTCCAAAAAGCTTTCACAGCTATTGACATGCGGGCCGGTGAAGACTCTGACCAGTCCATATTATTGGTTTTAATAGCCATTGAGACGCTGGAAGGCAAACAGTTCATAACCAGAGCACAAAACTGTGGCGAGTTATTTCCTTGCTGATACTGAGTGTCACCTGACTGGTTATGGTAGATGGTTTTAAACCTTTCCAGATAATCTTCTGCAGCCTCTCCTGCCCATGGTTTCATATTCAAAACCTTTGATACATCGATTGGCTGCTGGAGAGTGAGGCCCACGGCTACCAACATAAGCTGTAATCTATCCTCATTGTTACCTGCCCCTGCGTGCGCCGTCTCTAGGGCTGCGTGGTTATTATAGGTTAAATGAACCAAGAATCTGGTATACTAAATCGCTGTTAAGACTTGCTGAACTAGTACCCATAAATATCAGGAATCGGCGAGATATACGGATATGTCACAAAGTGACTTTGTGACTTTGGGCCTGGAGCGGGGCCGTACATCACCCGGCGCGGCCTCAATGGACATGGGACTTAACATCGCCCGCCTGGGGCTTCGACATCGGGAGAGAGATGGTGCGGGGGAGAGAGAAGAACTTTGCCTTCCATCACAGTGAGGAGGGATCCACTGTGATGGATGTTTGTGTGAATTTAATTATTTGCGTGTTTTTTTATGAATTGTTCTGTTTGTTTGTTTGTATGGCTTGTAGAAACGGAGTTTCGTTCGAGCCTCTCTGAGGTTCGAATGACAAGTAATAAAATCAAATCAAATCAAATCAAATATCGTTGTTCTTAAAAATTAAATAAAAGCTTGTGGATTCCCATTTTTATTAGCCACTCCCAACAAAATTGCCATAATCTCTTTTGGTTTCCACGGCAGCCACACATTATTCATGGCTGTTTCGCCATTGTCTTGTTGGTTGGGTGGAGGAGGTATAAGGGCTCTGGGGTTAGGGACCGTTCTGACAGGATATTGGTGCCTGGAGGATGCTTTCTTATTCCGTCTATTTCAGCACCTTCCCTGTTGTTTCTGGGGGTTGGCTTTCTCAGCCAAGTGCCCCCTTCTATAGTCCCTACTGTGTGACCTCCTTTCCTCTCGACCTTCTTGCGCCTGGTCTCTAGACTGGGAACTGGTACGCCATGCTATAGAGTCTGTAAACTAGGGCTTCTCCTTTTTTTTTCCTCTGGTGTCTGGGTTGAGTGCACTATCGGTTCCTGATTCTGTTCTAGGTAAATTTGGGTAAATTCCTATCAACACTGACAGGGGCTTGGACTGTGGTGTAGGTGGAGTTTGACCCAAGGGCTGATAGGGGAGTGGAGATGCGCTAGGAGCCAAATTCCAATCATTTTCCCATGTCTCCCTTTCGTCTTCCTCTGCTAATTGAAGGCCAACCATTTAAACTGCGCAGTCCTTTTTTTTTTTTACCTTTTTCCTTCTCTCTCTCTCTCTCTCTCTCTCTCTCTTTCTCCTGTCGTTTATTCCTTTCGTGTGCACACTCTCATCTCAATACCTCCACTTATTAAATTTATATTTAATTTAACTACATTATCTTGCCAATTGGCCAAATAGGTTTTATCTCATTCCTCCTCACACCACTTTCTCCATAATTCAATCAATTTATTACTACTATATTCACAACCACTTATTCCATACATAGTATTAATATTCTTATACTTTATTCTTACAGCAATATAATTACGTTAACGTTTTACTATTTCTTATTTAGCAACCGTGACTTTTCACTGGATCTGAATTCAATTGTTTTTAATTACTTCTCACCATTACAAATGGGCGAGATTAATTTAGGACTGTAGGTATTTAGCCGACCCTGTTTCCAAATCTTTAACTATCTCCTGCCATTCCAAATGGTCAGGATAAATTTATCCATTCCCAATGACCGAGTCTCTCCATTCCAAATGGCCAAGTCTTTCCATTTCCAATGGACCAGTCTGTTTAAAAGTCTATCTTACCAATCAACAAGGTTTGTTAGGCTGGCCTGATTCTGTCTGGATCCCGTTCAACACAAGAACGAAGGGTCGACTACGCAGCGATATGTGGAGAAGGGGAAAAACAGAATGGTGTTTAACTACTCACTTCTGCTTGGCCAACTCCTCTCTTTGAAGCAGTGCGCAGTTTGACTCCTGTTTTTATTCCTCAAGTTGTTGGTGAACTGTCTGAATCCCATCCTCATTGCCAAATGTTATACTGAGTTCTTTTGTCAGTCCAATTCAAGAAAACTTGATTCAAACCATTGCTGCTAAAATCAATTCTTTATTCTGATAGCGCTGGATAATTCTTTAAACGTTCCAACACCTCTCAGAATATAAAATACACATCATACAGTAATCACACAATACCTACACACAAAACATATTTTTGCTTTTGGAAAATAAAGTTATTTCTAAAACTTCAGGTTTAAACAAAGTCTAATACTCACAATCCTAATTAAACACAATACATTTCACAAATAATTTCCCTACTTCATAGTTAAAATAGTTACTTATGGATTAAATATGAATTTTTCCCCATTCTTACATAGTAAAGTTATTTCTACAATCCCCAACCAAAGGCCACTAATTGTCACACTTGATTGCTTCTTCCCAAGCTCAGTCTAGTTTAATTACAACCTCCCCCTTCTATCTCTGGACGAAAGGAATGTAAGGCCTCCTCACTAATAGCATTCCACACAGCAAATGGAAGATGGCCAAACAGAGTTACTTTCTCAGTTTTCTATAAACATAAGAAACCACCCTTTTACAAAGGTCACACAACCATCACCTATGCCTTATCTCTTATCTTAACATAAATACATTTAAACAGCACAAACCAGATTACAGGCTAGTATCTAGCCTTGGTGCCCACAACCCAATATAGACAACCATAAATCCCCTTTATAACACAGCCGAGCTCAAGGATGTGCCATAAAGAAGGGACACATGGTGCCTATGTCTTGAGAAAATCCCATCAATAACTGATACTCTAAACACCAACTAAACCAAATACAACTTCTAACAGCGTTATAGCCACTTCAAAGCAAACAAAGATATGTGTATTTACATCAACATCTCCATGTTATAACAAGCCATCTGTTCTCCTATGTGTGCCTCTCCTAAGTCCAACCTCACAGCACTCCAAGCAGAGTGGAGGCAGCAAGTCCAACCTCACAGCGCTCCAAGCAGTGTGCAGGCAGCAAGTCCAACCTCACAGCAAGCAGGGTACGGGCAGCAAGTCAAACCTCACAGCAAGCAGAGGGCAGGCAGCAAGTCCAACCTCAAAGCAAGCAGAGTGCAGGCAGCAAGTCCAACCTCACAGCAAGCAGGGTACGGGCAGCAAGTCAAACCTCACAGCAAGCAGAGGGCAGGCAGCAAGTCCAACCTCAAAGCAAGCAGAGTGCAGGCAGTAAGTCCAACCTTACAGCACTCCAAGCAGAGTGCAGGCAGCAAATGCAACCTCACAGCACTCCAAGCAGAGAGTGGGCAGCAAGTCCACCTCACAGCACTCCAAGCAGGGTGTGGTCTGCAAGTCCAACCTCACAACACTCCAAGCACTCCAACAGACTTGCGCACAGAGACGCACACACAGGGACACACACACACAAAAACAAACACCTATACACACAAAAAGACACACACACACACATGCACACTCACATGCACACACAAACACACTCACATACACACTGACACACACATACAAAGACACAGAAACACAAATGCATGCACACAAATACAAAGACACACACCTATACAGGCACACACACAGAAACACTCTCACAAAGCAACAATACTAAAATGCCAAGTAACTTCAGAACGTGGTATGCATACTGAATCGTGTTACTAACCATATACTCTATGTAAGTAGTTAGAAAATAAGAACACAGGTTTGTCTAAACCAAATGATTCAAATGTTTAAAGCCTTTTTTATTCTGAAACACTCCTCTAGAGCTGTTGCTACTGCAAAAACGTGCTTTAAATATCTTTCAACAAACACACACACACTCACCATATGTATGTCACTAAGCTCTCTTGAATTACTCAAACGGTTCAGGGCGTCGTCTCCACTTGGGCCTTCTGCACTCAGCGCCACCTCTGAACTCACCGGAAATTACGCAATTAGCACCACCTCTCCACCAAGCGGAAATGACGCAATCAGCGCCACCTCTCCACCAAGAGAATGTCACGGAATGATCGGCAATTTTGCATTAAACACAGTCCTGATCTAATAACACTTTTATTCACAGTTTTTCCTTCTAAAAACTGTTGCACAGCAAGCCACATTTGAAAAGCAAAACACATTTTAAAATAAACCACACCGTGCTTGCTTTTCCAACCACCCACACCGTGCTTCCTTTTCCAACCACCCACACTGTGCTTGCTTTTCAAACCAGCCACGCCTTGTTTGCTTTTGAAACCAACCACATTTTGCTAGCTTTTCAAACTTAATTAAATGTATTTATTTATTTATTTATTTATTTATTTATTTATTATAAGCCATGTACAGTAGTATAAACCGCGGCCTATGACAAAATACTTTTTGCGTACAACTTCTATTTTAAATTAAACAAGAAAGGGGTAGAACAAGAGAGAAAGAATGAGAAAAAGAAAGAGTGAAGGAGGTAGTGATGTGTAAACCCCTAGACTACCGGATGTGCAGTCCAGGGGTGAACAAGTGATAGCCTATAGAAAAATAAAGACCAAAACCCATAAAATAATTTTTAAAAAAGAAAGAAACAAAAAGGGACACTTATGTGTGGATATACCTGCTTCATATTGTGAGGGATAAAGTGATTAAACCCTATTAAAGAAAGGAGTTTTAAAGAGAATTCCAACAGAGAGGGGCTGGAGAGGAGATTCTGACAGCAGTGTCTGAAAATTGCCAGACCCATCCTTGAGGCCTTGAGTAAGAAGAGATAGCTTTGTCTCGCTAGAGAAGGGGGTGATGTAGAGAGATCCCTATCAGTGGAAAGGAGTGATGGATGGGACCCTAGTCACTATAGCTTAGCTTTAGTGCTGATATAGGAAAACTGAGAGGGTTCACTAGGAGGTGAGCGAAAGTGGGCCAGGTCATGAGCGATTGAGCATGCTTAATAGAAAAAAATGAATATTACAAACACACCCCTGGTCAAGAAATTGCTCATTACCATGAACATGCAATGTATGATGTGGGAGGTATGAGGGGATGAACGGTGGGTTGTACCTACAGATTGTGCACCTCCGACTCTGATTGGAGAGAGGTCCGGAGGAGAAATTGAATGTAAGATTTTGTGTATAAAGGGGGATGATCTCCCTGGCTTCAGTGTGTCTCGAGTTGGAGAGGCACCGGTCTGCAGGGACTCGTAAAATAAAGAAATCTCTTGCTTCAGGATTTAGTCTTTGAGTATTTATTGTGAGCATAAAGGGTATCTCACAAATTGGGGGCTCGTCCGGTGATCGCCATCCGGCTGCTTGGTGGAGGCAAGGAAGGAGGGGAAGTGCACCTGCTGATTTCAGCAGTCTCTGATCTCCTTGCTTGCCATCAGCAGTTTGAGCGAGTGATATCCGCTGGGAAAAGACTCCGGAAGCAAGAGGGGGTGTAAGGTAAATACGTACGGGACGGTCGAGTGATTCTTGTGCACAGGACCCAGGTAAGAAAAACGACTATTAAGTATTGCCTGGGCGATCGGGATTTGTCGGACGGGAATAGTCCGACAAGGTAATGGGAAACCGGAACGGGAGAAGTAAGGGTCCGGGGAACCGGGATGAGGCTCATACTGATATGGAGCCTAACATTCCGCCCGATAGTCCGTTGGGGCGAATGTTGTATGGATGGGGTGAAGGGAACACCCGGGGGTAAGAGTAGAGAAACTATGATAAAGTTTTGTTATTTTGAGTGGCCAAAGGAGCCTATTCGAGGGAGCGCAGTGTGGTGGCCGCGGTTGGGTTCAAATGAGGACTGGGTGAGGACAGGCGTTGAATGTTTTTGTGAATGAGAGACAAACGCTGAATCAAATAGAAAAGGAATATGCCCAGTGCTGGAAAACCCAATAATGGGATGTTTCCGTTAAAGACGGAAAAGAGCAGGATGAACCTGACTGGCCACCAATTGGTGATGATCACCTACGGAGACTGTCCCCGCCATATGAATCCCAGCCCCCAAATATACCCCCATCAGCGCCGGCTGCATCTGCCCAGGAGGTCCCACTAAGCCAGAGTCAGGCAGGCGCACTAAGCCAGGCAGTAAACCTGTCCGCTTCTGTCTCAGGGATTAGGGCAGTCTGTTCGAATGAAGCCCCTCAGGGAGGTCCCGTTAGGGGGAAATGTCGGGGGGATGGGATTTGTAAATGTGCCTCTCACCAGTATGGAGGTGAGAAACTTTAAAAGGGAGATGAAAAGTTTATTGGACGACCTCTTGGGACTGGCTGAACAAATAGATCAGTTCCTAGGGCCAAAAACGTTTTTATGAAAAATATTAAGTTGTTTCAAACAATCTCATTGAAGTAAGAATGGAACTAATGTAAAAACCGGTTTTGTATGAATGAGGAAGTTTGTATATGTGATAGGTTTGTTTGCTGTGGGCCATGTTGTAAGGGTGTCTGTGTGTGTTCCTTTAAGGAATTGTAAGCAATGGGGGAGGTTATTGTAAGGTAACGGACAATGCTTTGAATCATCGCAACTTAAAAAGGGGAAGTTGGAAAATGTAGGTTGCTTGGCTTCTATAGATTTCTTTTCAGTAAAGTTAATTTGGCAAATTGTTAGTCGTATGTATTTGTAGGGGGAATGGTTTGAACAAAATTAGAAATAAGTTAATTGCTGAACAACAAGCAGCTTTTATGGTTTGTTTAGATAAAAATTTTTTGGTTGGAGAAGGGTAATAAATTAATGGGGCCCAGAAAAACAAAAAGGAGTTGGCAGACAATGATGTCAATAAGGGGAAGTTTGTTTACTTCAGAAGAAGACAGATGGTCAGACAGGCAGGAGAAGGAGTTGCAGGCTGATGCGCCGACTTGAAATAACCAAACAGGGGAAGGAAGAAAAAGTATGAGAGATCTCAGGGAGATAATAATCAAGGGAATTAGAGAAGCCGTTCCCAGGGGACAGAATTTCGAACGGGCTTTTGAAAATCAGCAGAACAAGGACGAACTTCCGACAGTGTTTTTACAAAGGTTAAGGAAAAAATGTCCAGCAGTATTCGGGGATAGACCCTGATAAGACTGCAGGTCAGCAGTTGTTGAAGGTTAATTTTGTAACAAAATCATGGCCAGATATTAGAAAGAAATTGGAAAATTGGAAGATTGGAATTAAAAACCATTGAATCAGTTGTTAACAGAGTCTCAAAAGATATATGTAAGACGGGATGAGGAGAAACAGAAGGGAAAGGCAAAAATGATGTTGCAAGCAGTACAGCAAGTAGTATTAGAGGACGAGGAAGAGGTGAACGGAGGGACCGAAGTTTGGGTCCCCGGGAAAACAAGGAACAAGGATCAGAAGGGTGGTATACGGGGCCACCCCGGTGTTATTATTGTAAAGAGCCGGGTCATATCAAAAGGGAATGTCCTAAGCTACGACGGGAGGTGAAGTCGTACGCACTCATGGAGGAAGAATAGGGGAGTCAGGGGTTCCGCTCCCTGGGGTGTATGGGATACACACGGGAACCTCTGGTAAACTTGAAATTAGGACCCCAGGGAGAGGATATGATATTTATGGTAGATTCGGGAGCAGAAAGATCGAGTATAACTAAGGTACCAGAAGGAATGAGATTGGGTAAAAAAAACAGGTTAGAATCTCAGGGGTAGAAGGGAAAGTGATGACATTACCCGAGGTAGAAGAGGTGGTGGTAAAATATGAGGATCGAGAAGTCAGTGGAAGATTTTAAAAGGAAGGTGAATAAATTTGCAAAGGAGGATAAACTATCTGAGAAGTAAGACATTGAGTTTAGAATGAGAAAGAAGGCAGATCAGAAAGGATTAAAGTGGAAAGCAGAGGGATGAATTGATGAGACTGCTTCAGAAAGAAAGAGCGTGAAAAAGGAAAGACAATGTTGTCAGTAACAACAGACTGGTTGAAGTCTGGAATAAGTGATGCACCGACACACAGTGAGTCCTATGACAGAGCCAAACAGGGGCCAGAGATTCCATGCCAATAATAAATGTATTTGGGAGAGTGTTTTCTCAAATGCCCTAGCGGGAGTGAAATAAATCTGGATCTGAGCCCAGACAAGGCTAGTAAGGAGATAGGTAATGGATAAGGTGTGTTGGGGATGTGAACAGGTACGATAATCAGGAAATAATAATAATAATAATAATAATAATAATAATAAATAATAATAATAATAATGATAATGATCTTAATAATAATATTAAGATAATGGTGAACATAGCTATGGTAAGAACATTAAGAAGAGGTATTAAATACACCTAGGCTAGGATGCGGCAGCGTTTTAAATACTAGCGCCGTGTTTTTAATCAGATGTTGTAGGCAGATTTGGAAGGTGTTGATATAGTATGTGAATGATTTGTTGGTTTGTTCCACAAGTGAGGAGCAACGTGAGAAAGAGACATTGTAATTATCTTGGAAAAGATGGCACAGGAGGTCATGATGTATCAAGGAAGAAGCTTTTGTTTTGTCAGCAGCAGGTAGAAAATTTTGGACGAGTAATATCTAAAGAAGTAAAAGCGATAGCGCAGGATCAAATTGGAAGCTTGCCTACAATCTTGCTTAGCTCAATTGGCAGAAATTAAGGCTTTAAGAGCAGCATATGTACATGGAGTCAGGCATATGTTTGGGGCAGTAGGGAAACAGAAAGGCTTTGAGAAAAGCAACGGAGACCCCATGCAAAGTTAGCAGTGTTCCCCTATGGAATGTTGTTTGGGTTACCTTATTTGGGAAAGATAAAAGGAATACCCACCATAGAGGGCAGTGATGTATTCTCAAGGAACTATTTACTGGCTGTATCTCGTTCCCTTACAGAATTAAAAGCGAAAGGATTATTGGCTCAAAGCCCGCCACTTGACTTTCCAATACATGCTGTAAAGGCCGGCGATGGGTACTGGTCAAAAATTGGAAGGAGGAGAAAACTCCAGCCCAGGTGGACTGGACCGTACCTAGTATTGCTGACAACCGAGACAGCAATACGAACAAAAGAGAAAGGGTGGACCCACGCGATCCGGGTTAAAGGACCCGTCGATCCACCCGTTCCTGAGGAGGAGGAACAGTGGACGGTGAAGCCGGGAAGTAAACCCCTAACAGTAATTTTAAAAAGAAAAGCATTGAATGTATAACTGACAGTATGAAAGGAGCAGTCGTGGTATTGTTTGCTTTGTATGTAATTGTGGTAAAAAGGTATTAATAATTGTGATAAATGTTATCATCCTATTCAATACAGAGGGGTAATAACGAGATCATTTACCTATCATTCCCATGTGAATAAAGCATGCCATGACCGAAAGAATAGAATCATTTGTAAAGAGGGGGGAAAGGAGTATTTGATGGCAGCAATAGGGGGTATATAGGGAAGTTTGGGGCCGTTACCTGCCAAGGGGAGAGAGATGGGTTTGTGTACAGTTAGTTTTCCCTTCTCAGATCATAAAAGGGGCAATAGATAAGACGAAGGAGGAAGTAGTGAATGAGATTACTAAGGTAGTAGTCACGAAGCCTCCCTCCCCCCACATATTCAGCCTCAAGTGCACCAGACACTGTACGAAGAAATCAAGAAGCAGATCGAAATCCCTGAAGGAGGAAAAAAACTGTTTGTGGACTTGGCCACCCGGATAGCTGGGACCCTGAATGTGACTAACTGTTGGGTCTGCGGAGGACCGCTGATGAATTCACGTTGGCCGTGGAGAGGATCCATTGTTGAAATATGGGACCTGATGGGGTGGAACCTGACAATTGGACAAGACCGAGATCCCAGGTATGGGTCCTGACAGATGCTCCGGTCGGGACTGAGTGTATCGCTAGGCCCTGGGCAAAGGATGCCGTCCTAGTAGGCAGCAGCCCCTGCCAGCGCATCGTCACCCAGTGGCCAAATCAGTCCCGAGTGTGGTGGCCAGAGGAGCCTAAATGGTATCTAACTAAGAAATATGGGGAAAAAACTGCGCTATCCGGATGGAGATTGATGGAGTGGAATCAGCCGGACTATGGAACTGCACGGGAATAACCCTTATCAGGGGATCCCAGTATTGCAAAATATATGGAACAAGGTTGCCTCTAGTGGACCGGCCCCTGAAGGATTGTTATGGATATGCGGATACAAGGCATACTCGGTGTTACCGATGAATTGGAGTGGGACTTGTTTTATTGGACTGGTACAACCTGGATTCTTCCTGTTAAACCCCAAAGAAGGCCAGTCGTTAGGAACACCTGTATTTGATGACCTATATCGGAAAAAGAGGAAAATAGACATTGGAGAATGGGAAGATGATGAGTGGCCACCAGCAAGAATCATCTCATACTACGGACCAGCCACTTGGGCACAAGATGGATCCTGGGACTACCGAACACCAGTATATATGTTAAACCGGATCATAAGGCTACAGGCAGTACTGGAGGTAATTACCAACCAAACTGCGGGGGCGCTGGAGATGCTGGCAAAGCAGCAGACGCAGATGAGAGCAGCGATATACCAGAACAGGTTAGCCCTGGATTACCTCCTGGCAGAAGAAGGAGGGGTATGCGGGAAATTCAACCTCTCTAATTGCTGTTTGAACATCGATGAAAATGGACAGGCAGTGATGGACATATCAGAAGGGATCCGGAAGTTGGCGCATGTTCCAATACAAAAATGGAATTCGATTATGGGAACCCAATGGTGGGATTCTATCCTCGGAGGAACATGGTGGAGAACGGTGGGACTTGTGTTTCTATGTGCAGTGGCTGGACTGATCTTTTATCCCTGTTGTATCCCTTGTTTTAGGGAACTTATAACCAGAAGTATAAGTCAGATGCAGGCTGTAGTCATGCCTATGGGAGAGAAAGGGGGAAATACAGAAAATAATGATAATGCGGCCAGGGGAAGTTTATGATTTACAGGAGGAGAAGGTTAGGACGATGTTACGTCAGTTCGAATTGAAGGAACTTAAAATGAGGGTTTAATCAGTGTATGTGTAGCAAAAGAAAAAGGGAGGATTGTGAGGGATAAAGTGATTAAACCCTATTAAAGAAAGGAGTTTTAAAGAGAATTCAAACAGAGAGGGGCTGGAGAGGAGATTCTGACAGCAGTGTCTGAAAATTGCCAGACCCATCCTTGAGGCCTTGAGTAAGAAGAGATAGCTTTGTCTCGCTAGAGAAGGGGGTGATGTAGAGAGATCCCTATCAGTGGAAAGGAGTGATGGATGGGACCCTAGTCACTATAGCTTAGCTTTAGTGCTGATATAGGAAAACTGAGAGGGTTCACTAGGAGGTGAGCGAAAGTGGGCCAGGTCATGAGCAATTGAGCATGCTTAATGGAAAAAAGTGAATATTACAACACACCCTTGGTCAAGAAATTGCTCATTACCATGAACGTGCAATGTATGATGTGGGAGGTACGAGGGGATGAACGGTGGGTTGTACCTACAGATTGTGCACCTCCGACTCTGATTGGAGAGAGGTCCGGAGGAGAAATTGAATGTAAGATTTTGTGTATAAAGGGGGATGATCTCCCTGGCTTCAGTGTGTCTCGAGTTGGAGAGGCACCCGGTCTGCAGACTCGTAAAATAAAGAAATCTCTTGCTTCCAGGATTTAGTCTTTGAGTATTTATTGTGAGCATAAAGGGTATCTCACAATATGTCACCACACCCATCACCCAGTTCATGAATCGGTTTATTTCCAAAGTTGTGTTGCACCATACTATACTTGTAATGAATCAATAAAAGGAGACCATGTCTTTAAAAATTGTTCTGATTTTCCTGCTAAGACGAGTCTCATATCATCAGGATGTAGCGTCTCAGACATGCTTGTGATCCACATTTTAAGCTTCGGGGTGGATGCATTTTTCCAAAATTTAAGTATACTTTTTTTGCCATTATCAGACCGTTGTTAATAGATAACTCAGAGCAGGCACCTGTTGTTCCAAGAATAATGAATTCTGTACGGGGGTCCAGTTTTGTTTTTAATAATTTTGTGACGATTTCAAAGATTTATTTCCAAAATTTATCGAGTTTTATGCAGGAGGCGAAGGAGTGTGTTATAGTTGCTTCGTGAGATAAAGATTTGTCACAGATGGGGGATACATTTGGAAAAATGTTGTTCAGTTTAGTTTTTGAGTAATATAGTCTATGTAGTATTTTAAATTGGATTTGAATATGTCTTACATTAATCGAGCAGTTATGTACATATAGAAGATATTTATCCCATCTGTCTTTGGGAATTTTTAAACAATTCCTGTTCTCACTCTCTTCTAATTGCATCTGAGGATGGAATTTCTATATTTAGAATGATATTATACAGGTATGATATTAAATTATTTGACTCTGCATTTTTATTCATACCTTCAACTAATATATCTGGCATCAGAGTTTGATATTCGTGTGTATATTTTTTTCAAATAATCTCGAATTTGAAGATATCTAAAATATTGATTACCTCTCGATTGTATTTGGATTGTAATTTCTGAAATGATAAAAGATTTCCCATTTCGTACAAATCCCCAATCTTTTTGATTCCTAGTCTTTCCCAGTGAGTAAATGTTTTATCTATAATGGATGGTTTCAATGACGGATTATTAGCTATAGGAGAAAGAAGAGATAAATTTCTTAATTTAAGAGTAAGTTTTACTTGTCTCCAAATTCATACGGTGCTATGAATAATCGGATTTTTCTTGTAAATTGTATTCTTCAACTTTATTGCGGAGAGAAGGATCGTGCCTATGTTAAAAGGCGATCAATCCTCTCTCTCTCTCTCCATTGTTAACCACTCTATCTGTTGGGCTGAATTGTCCAACCAGTAAATTACATTTTTAATATTCACTGCCCAGTAATAGTACAAGAAATTGGGGAGCGCCAGTTCACCAAATTCTTTGGGTTTACATAGCTGTCGTCTATAAATTCTGTGTGATTTATAATCCGAAAAAATAAAATTTGTGATGTTGGAGTCAAGTTGGAGAAAGAACCGAATTCCTCTATTAGATTTAATGTATTTGGTATACACATTTGCGATTTTGTAATATATAGTATTATTACCCATATCACACATCTGAGCTATGCTTTTACAAAATTGTATTCCCTTCGTTTTGAGTGCCTGCAGGGTTAACAGGGGAATATTTTCTTGTATTCCCCTTTCTTGCGAACGCCTATGGACTTTACGTGTTAAAACAGCGGTAAATATAGTCTTATATTCCCCTGGTCTCACATCCGGGAACTTGGCAATGTGGCGCTGCATGGGAAATTTAGAATTTGTTCTCGACAAAACAAGCAAAATGGCAGCCTCCTGCGAGAAGAGGTTCGCGTCTTTTGACGAACAGCAATTTGACGAGATTTTACAAAACAAAGACGCGCAGAACACGAAGAAGGCAACGAAACAAGCAGTAACAATATTCAAGGAATATTTGATGGAGAAGGGTCTAGATGTCGATATTCAAACGGCAGACAGGAAGACTTTGGCGTCCATTTTGGCTAAATTTTACGTGGAAGTCCGCCGAGCTGAGATGTTGAGATTTTCCTCTAGATGTCTGATATGGGTAATAATAACAATATTGACTGTCCTCTTTCGGGAGATACGACATATATTGCCCTCACTAGATCCATATTGCCCTCGTCTTCGACTCGGGCAATATGAATCTACTTCAGGCAATATATGTCGTATCCCCCTCAAGGCCAGTCAATATTCTATTAATATGTCATCTGCATATAATGATATTTTATTATTGGAAGGATATTAGTATTATATCTGTGAATATCTTATACTTTCCGCTAAGTGCTCTATTGCACGAGCAAATAGCACGTGTGATAATGCACAACCCTGTCTATTGCCCCTGTATAGGTGAAATTTCAGAGAAAGTATGTGGTTGGTCAATATTCTAGCAGTTGACCTGTGTATAGTAATTTTATCCATGAAATAAAATTCTCTCCTATTTGTATTTTTTGCAATACTTTGAAGAAGTATTCCCAAACTACTTGGTCTAATGCTTTTTCTGCATCCAATGAAATAATTGATAAGTCTTCCTCAATTTTGTGTGAATACATTATATTAAAAAGATGTCTCAGGTTATTAAATGAATGTCTCTTGGGTATAAACCCCGTTTGATCTGCATTTATTAATTTACTAAGGTATTTGCTTAATCTTCTTGCCAGAGTTTTTGCTAGTATTTACTGATCTGTATTTAATAATGCAATAGCTCTGTATGAACCTGGATCTTCTAGGTCTTTATCTTTTTTGGGTATGGGTGTAATAGTTGATTCCGCTAGTGTTTCTGGTAGTGTCTGTTCTTTAAATGCATATGTATAAAGCTTGTGTAAATGTGGTGAGATTATCTCGTAAAATCTTTTATAAAATTCTTTATTGAATCCATCTGGTCCCGGTGTTTTACCATTCTTCAGTGAATTTATTGTCTCTTCTATTTCTTTAATTGTAACCTGTGCTCCTAATTCCTCTTGTTCCAACGGATTGAGTTTTGGGAGATTGCAGTTGTCCAGAAAGTTTATAATTTTAATGCTGTCTGTTGTTGTTTTGGATGTGTATACATTTTGATAGAATTGAGCAAATATTTTATTAATGTCTTTAGGCAGCATTAACAATTCACCTTTATCTGGATTTGATTTTTAGAATAGTATGATCCTTTTCCACTTTTTTCAGCCGACGTGCCAGACGCTTATGTGGCTTATCGCCGAATTCAAAAGTTTCCTGTTTTGTAATTTAAAATAATCTGAAGACTCTTGCAGATAGAATTCAGTTTAGTTTAAATTTCAGTATTGTTATCTTGATGTGTTTATCTATAGTTGGCTCTTTCGCGTTTTCTATGTCCAGTTGTCTTCTAGTTGCAATTGTTCAATCCTATTATTTTTATTTTTAAAACCTTGGTATGAAATAATAGAACCTCTGATAATGCCTTAAAAGATTCCCATAATAGGGAGGGTGAGATGTCTGGGGTACCGTTAGTCTCAAAGAAAAGTTCCATCTGGTGTTTTAAGTATATACAACTGTCCGGGTTGTTTAAAATTTGGGGATTGAGCCTCCAAAACGATTTTTTATTGAACATTCCTTCTAGCTTTAGAAAAAAAGTTAACTGAGCGTGATCAGAGATGACACTATTATGATATTTAGGATTAGTTATAAAGGGAATTAATTTTGTGTCCACTAGGAAATAATCAATGTGTGTATAGGTTTTATGTACCATTGAATAAAAGGAATACTCCTTTCCAGCTGGGTTTACGATCCTCCATACATCTGTTATATTTGAGTTTTTTAATGTATGTATTTAAAAGTTCACTGGATTTTTATTTTATATTAAATCTCTTTTATTAAGTCTCTATATTAATATAATATCCAGAACACAATTGAAATCTCCCCCATTTATCACATTTTGATAATTGAACTCAGAGATTATATTCAGGATTTTATTAAAAAATTATGGATTATCCAAATTATGGGCATAAATATTTACCATGGTGAGTGAGTGGAGTGCTGCTGCTGTCTAAAGCTGTCATGGCCTACCGCTGCCGTGGCCCACCGCTGCCATGTCCTACCCCTGCCTACCCATGTTGCTGCCGTGGCCTACATCTGATGTGGCCTACCTCTGCTGCAGCCTACCACTGCCATGGCCTATTGCTGTCTTGGCCTCACACTGCTGCTCCCCATCGGCTTCAGGCAGGGACCGGTGAAGAGCATCCTACAGCTGGGGACGGGACGGCTTCAGGCGGGAGCCGGTGGGGGCAGAGTGTCCTGCAGCGGGACAGGGGAACGGCTTCAGGAGGGGGTTGTCGGGGGCCGGGGGAGAAGCATGCTTGACACGGGGGAGTGGGGTGATTTCAGGCAGGGGTGCCGGTGGGGTAGGGGGAATTGTCCTACAGCCGGGGGAGGGAGATGGCTTCAGGCGGGGGTTACCGTGACCTATTGCTCTCATGGCCTGTCGTGGGCTACCGATGTCGTGGGCTACTGCTGCCACTCCCCACCAGACCGGTGGGGGTGGGGGGGAGCGTCCTGCACGCACTCCATCCGCTCTCAACCGCCCCCCCATCCACTCTTCGCTGCTCTCTGACGGCACAGCCATTCCTGCCCATTCGGTTCCCATTGTGACGAAGAACACGGGAGTATAACTACGAAGGTGCAGCTGACGGGCACGGTAAGTGGAAAAGGGATTTATTAAAGCTTAAAGTGTGAATAGCTTAAAATGTAACAACAATTTAAACGTTAAAGATGAGATTTATTTAGTCCATTCTTTCTTGTTGCGTCTCTTGTTCTGTTCTGCAGTCAGGGAGGGGGATGGCTACAGGCGGGGTGCTGTCAAGGGCCGGTGGGGGGAGTATCCTGCAGCCTGGGAGAGGCACGGCTTCAGACGGCTTGTCCAGGGCTAGTGAGTAGGGGGGAAGCACTGGCCTACTTCTGCCATAGCCTACCGCTGCTTAGCGTTGCTGTGGCCTACCAGTGCTGCTGCCTATCACTGTCGTGGCCTATTGCTACCGTGGCCTACCACCGTTGTCCACCCCTACCGCTGCCGTAGCCTACTGCTGCCTATGCTGCCGTGGCCTATTGCTTTTATGGCCTACCACCAGTGGCAGATTGGCCAGGGTGTCAGCTTGCCCGATGGCAAGTGGGCCCCTGATGAAATGGGCCCCCTTTGTCTCCTGGCAACCAATATTTTTAGACCCAGTCCGCCACCGCCTGCCACTGCTGCCTCCCACCGGCGCCATGCGTGGACCAGGCGGGAGCTGGTGGGGGGGAGGGAGAGCATCCAGTAGCTGAGGGAGGGGGCGGCTTCTGGCGGGGGGCGGCGGGAGCGTTCTGTAGCTGGGGGGTGGGTACTGCTTCAGGAGGGGGCTGGCGGGGAGCATCCTGCAGTGGGGGAGGGGGAGGGCTTCAGGAGGGGGTTGCCAGGGAGCATCCTATAGCTGGGGAAGGAGGATGATTTCAGGCTGGGACTGTCAGAGCTGGTGGGGGGAGAGCATCCTGCAGCAGGGAGAGAGGGACGGCTTCAGGTAGGGGCTGCCAGGGAGCATCCTATAGCTGGGGAAGGGGGATGACTTCAGGCTGGGACTGTCAGGGTCTGGGTGGTGGGGGAGCGTCCTGCACTCACTCCATCCCCCGTCAACCACACCCCCCCAGCCCTAATCCACTCTTCGCGACTATCTTGCCGCGCAGCCATTCCCGCCCATTGGATTCCCATTGTAGAACACGTAGGTATTACTGCGCAGGTACAGCTGATGGGCAGGCAAGTGGAAAATCGATTTATTAAAGCTTAAAATGTGAATAACTTAAAATATAACAATTTAAACGTTAAAGATGAGATTTATTCAGTCCATTCTATCTTGTGCGTCTCTTGTTGCATTGTGCACCGGGGTAGGGAGACGGGGGGGAAGGTGTGTGGGTGGGGGAGAGCGGTGGGTGGATTTTTGATCGGGATGGGTTGTGGGGGGAGTGGGTGTGTGGCTCGTTCTTTCTGCATCTTTTCAATAACCGGGGGAGTGGTAGAGGGGGTGACGTGACTCGCAGCGCGAGGAAGACGGCGCACACAGCAGACACATTGTGACATCATCACAAGACAGTCATTTTTAAATTCAAAGTTTTGTCAGATTTTTGAACATTTTCAGTAATAAGTAGAGAAATAAAGCATGACATTTTCAAATGAGCCAATTTTGGACTCCACAGGAAAAATGTGTATCAGAATATGTAAAAATGTTACCTTTACTGCGTTGTTTTTTTGCGAAGAAGTGATTATTCCCGCACGCTAACACACACGCACGTGCACACACACACAAGATCAGACTTTTAGTTATGTAGATCTTTTAGTTATATAGATATGATAGATATATTGTAGCAGCACCTAGTGGTGTTGCTGGGAAGTCAGAACCCTCGTCATTCGTTTGCACTGTCACATAACCGCAGGGGTTTCGTTCGCAGGTTTTTAGTTAGCTACTAGCACTCCTCCCATCACAGGAGCTGTGTCCTTTAGTTAGACTAGGCCTGCTTTTTTGCGAGTTTGTTTGTTTTTGTCACCATTTCGCTCAACCTGTCTGGTCTCACCACAGTGGTGACCCCGACGAATATCACTACAATATATATATTTATTTATAGATCAAAGATATACATATAGATATATAGATACATACTAGACTAAGTGCGACCCATTGGATCCCATGTTCACACGGGTCCCCGATGCAATATTCCACCTCTCCACCAATTCCAATATTGGTGGCCAGTGGGGGGGACTTTCTGGAGTGCTGGTATGGGTTCTTGGGGTGGCAGCTCAGTCCCTCAAGCCTGATGTGCTGACAGCTCACTCATGGCTGGTGGACAGGCAGTTGATGCATGGCTATTCCTTGAAATTCCATTTCAAGCAGGGTGCAAGGCCACCCACCAAATTCAAATCCATTTTCCTTCCATTTCAAGCAGGGTGCAAAGCCACCAAATTCAAGTGCAGTTTCCTACCACTTCAAGCAGGGTGCAAGGCCACCAAATTCAAATGCAGTTTCATACCACTTCAAGCACGGTGTAAGGCCAAACCATTCAAATGCAGTTTCATACCACTTCAAGCAGGGAGCAAGGCCACCAAATTCAAGTGCAGTTTCATAACACGTTAAGCTGGATCTAAGGCCACCAAATTCAAGTGCAGTTTCATACCACTTCAAGCAGGGTGCAAGGCCACCAAATTCAAATGCAGCTTCATACCATTTCTTGCAGGGTGCAACGCCACCACATTCAAATGCTGTTTCATACCATTTCACGCAGGGTGCAAGGCCACCACATTCAAATGCAGTTTCATACCATTTCAAGCAGGGTGAAACCACCATAAATCCAGACAAAACACCAAACTCACAGTTCAGTAGACATTCAGTGTGTTCAGTTTATTCACAGCTCAGTCATGACCTCTCCCTCCCCCAACATGCAGAGACCAAGCCACAGCCACACTTATGGGTATTATAACCCCTCCCCCTCCCACTTTAAAAGGTGTGGCCTTCATGACAGGAGAGAGATTCTCAACAATTTTTACACTAATAACACTTTTATTTTTCATTGATGGGAAGAATCCTCTGCACCTGCTGAGCGGAGGGGGACTGAGTAAGGTGGCCAAAAACACAGCCGTGATGGTAGCGTTTTATCTAAAATCAATATACAGTGCAAACAGGAAGTTAGCCAAAGCATCCAAGCCACCATTTGCAGTAGTGCCTTTTCACTTCAAGCCAAAGCACCCGAGCCACCATTTGTAGTAGTGCCTTTTAACTTCAACCCAAACCACCCAAGCAAACATTTGCAGGCAGTGCCTTTTTACTTCAAACCAACCATATTTTCATTTTCAAACCACATTAAGGGCACTCACAGTTGAGTAGACATGAGTTCAGTGCTATTCAGAACTCAGAGAGACTTGACCCTCTGGTTCTTCCATCTTGCAGAGACTGAGCGAGGCACACCACTTCCTGGTTTTATAGTCCCTCTCCCTCCAGCAGGGGCAGCAGAGAGAATGGGGAATTTGTTAAAAACATTAATATCTCTTTTTTCGTCCATGGGAAAAATGCTCTGGTCCAGGAAGGTGGAGGGGGGCTCTGTGCGTGCTGGCCAAAAATGACGGCCGGAGGTGGCGGAGTTCTCTCGGAAATCACAGCACAGCGAGCCAAAAGTGGTCAAGATCAGACTTTTAGTAATATAGCTAGATATATATATTAACTAATATAGAGTGATGGCAAGAGCAAAGTATAGAGGAGCAAAGAAACTGCCCAAGATCTAAACTATGCCACTTAATCTGTGAAACACAGTGCTGGGGGTGTTATGCCTTGGGCATGTATGGCTGCTTAAGGTATTTGCTCACTTATATTCATTGATGATAGAACTGCTGATGGTAGTAGCATAATGAATTCTGAAGTGTATAGATACATCCTATGTGCTCAAGTTCAAACAAATGCCTCAAAACTTATTGGCCGGTGGTTCATTCTACAGCAAGACAATGATCCCAAACATATTGCTAAAGCAACAAAGGAGTTTTTCAAAGCTATAAATTGGTCGTCAATCACCCGATCTGAGCCCAATTGAGCTTTCCTTTTATATGCTGAAGAG
This sequence comes from Okamejei kenojei, assembly GCA_035221665.1. Taxonomy (NCBI): domain Eukaryota; kingdom Metazoa; phylum Chordata; class Chondrichthyes; order Rajiformes; family Rajidae; genus Okamejei; species Okamejei kenojei. Next base: position 2,586,269 of record CM069158.1, read on the forward strand.
AAAACTGAAGGGTACTAGCCCTCAAAACAATCATTAGCTAAAAATGGCTGCAATACTGCCCTCTCTGCAACTTTACCCCTAATGGCCCAGCCAAGTTTGCTACTTTGTACAGCCCAGTCCGTGCAGACCCGGGCCAGACTTCCCACATGCTGTGGAAAGGAACTCTCCTTCCCTCCCACCCTCCAGCGACGCTGTCCTTTTACAGCCAACTTCCGCTTTACACATTGCTCGGCGAACTCCACTCCAGCGGATGGCCACTGTCCCTGCTGCCCCGATGGAAAGCTGTTCCATCTTCCCGAACTCGGGACCAGACCTGAGTCCTGGTAGAATGTCGCCATCAGCAAAGTGTCTGCAAGGGTGACACTGGATCCAACCACCAGGTCAGAGAATGTAAATCAGCTGCCAGCAATTCGATTTCGTTCTTGATGTTGCTGTACTGAGGGATAGCCGAGTCAATTTTGGCTAATAACCTAACCCTCAGCCTCCAAGACGCAGGTAAATTTTCAGGAGACAGACAGACGGACGGACGTCTGTGGGGTCCGTTGAGTCCCTGTCACAAGAGAGTTGGTCCCCCAACGCAATATTCCACCACTCACCCATAGCCCACAACTGCACAGGCGCACCTCATTTCCCCTTATCCAAAGCACTTTCTCCCCTTCATCTTCACCCTCCATAACTCCTCTCCCCTCCCACCCCCCAACTATCGCACTATCCCCCCACCTCTGCCACTCCTCACCTCCCCTATCCCCCCCACTATCCTTCCTCACCTCCCCCACTGCCCTCCTCTCCCTCTATTCAGCACTCCCTACCTCGCCCACTACCCCCTCCTCTACCACCCTCTCTTCTCCCTCTATTCCCCCTCCTCCCCCACTCTCCCTCCTCATCTCCTCCCTCGTCTTTTCCCTCTCCTACCCTACCACAATCACTCCCTCACCTCTCCTTTTCCCTACCCTCAGTTACATGCTCCATAACTCCTCTCCCCTCCCTACTCTCCTCCTCCCCCACTCTTCCTCCCCAGGATCTCGAGGTTGCTGCTCTTGTCCCTTCTTGAGTGCCCCGGAGAAGCACCAGCCTCCGACGTCCTCAGAGCCAGGCCTCGGGTAGGTCCAGAAGCACCAGCAGCTACGGTCACTCCGGTGTGGGGGGGGAAGGGGGAGATTGGTGGGAGAGTTCGGAGAAAAGATGCGGAAGAGCCATGGGGGGGGGAGGGAGCAGGAGCCAACAAGGGGTACCAGAGGGGAAGGGGGCTGGAGCTGCGGGGCGTTTGGGCTGTTTTTAAAATTTCATGTATCGAAAAGTACAGAAATATAGGTGGAATTGCGACGGGAAGATGTTTATCGCCTCCAGGGGGAAAATGTGCGTAGGATGTGTGAAAATGCGAAGGCTGAAAGAAAATTGCGTTTGGAAGAAAATTGGAATTAACCAGATGCAGATGACACAAACACATATACACACACACAAACCAGAGAAGTGTTTTAGTAATAACACCAGCCAATCCCCGTCTACAGATACTCTCCTCCGCCTAGCGGAGCTGGTCCTTACCCTCAATAACTTTTCGTTTAGCTCCTCCCATTTTTTCCAAATACAAGGCGTAGCTATGGGCACACGCATGGGCCCCAGCTATGCCTGCCTCTTTGTAGGGTACGTCAAACAATCCTTGTGCGAGACGTACCAGGGCCCCATCCCCAACCTCTACCTCCGCTACATCGACGATAGCATTGGTGCTACCTCCTGCACCCAAATAGAACTCACTGACTTCATCAACTTCACCACTAACTTCCATCCGGCACTTAAATACACCTGGACTATTTCCGACACTTCCCTACCATTTCTTGACCTCACTATCTCCATTGCAGGTGATAGACTTCTGACTGACATCCACTATAAACCCACTGACTCCCATGGCTAGATAGACTACGTTTCTTCTCACCCTGCTTCCAGTAAGGATTCCATCCCCTACTCCCAATTCCTCTGTCTAGGCCGCATCTACTCCCAGGATGAGGTGTTCCACACCAGGGCATCGGAACTGTCATCATACTTCAGGGAACGGGGGTTTTCCTCCCCTACGCACCAGGGTATCTTCAATACCCTGCAACACTGCTCTCTCTCCCCACCCCCCACTCGGAACAAGGGCAGAGTCCCCCCAGTCCTCGCCTTCCACCCCACTAGCCGTCATATACAACAAATAGTCCTCCATCAATTTCGCCACCTCCAACGTGACCCCACCACTCGCCACATCTTCCGCTGAGTATCTGCCGCACTTTTGTCTACCATCTGTTTTAGTAATAAAATATGTGTAGATAGTGTCAACATATTCTGGAATTTACATTTGGGCGAGAGCTGAGCGCTGTTCCTGTTAACCTGGGTCATCCCATTATCTCTTCAAGTGATTACAAATCCCCAAATATACACTTTCTTCAGTTTATTTTTCTCTGAAGAATATGTTAGTTTCCATGACCCAGAAATTCTGGTAAAAATGCCTGTTGTGTGTTTGATTGGATGCTCGTGTTTTCGGCAAGCGGCTTCACTAACAAATGTTGAATTTATGAATTGATTGTATTATTTCGATGCTCTCAGGTATTTTGTTCCTTTCGTTTGTGGTCTTATGCTCTTCATTTATTGATTTTATTGATTCCCCCTGCAAGACGCCTAACCACCCAGTTAGTAAAATAAAAATAAGAGTAAAAATTAAGATTCAATTACAAGTGAAATTTAATCAGAAATCCTATTTTATATGTTATAAAGAGTAATCTGACATGTTGTGAAAGGCGCGTTACATTTATGGATGCATTCAAATTCTGAAATAATTGATATGTGCATTTTCAGCAAAATTGTTTTTCTCCAACATTTGTTACTTGTGAAAGTTTTTTTTCCCATCCAAGAAATGATTTAGGGGCAGACTGCATTACGTGTTGTTTATATTTATATATTTAGTGAGAGGAAACCCTGAGACCGATATCGTTGAGCTGCCTTGACTCTACAGCGTCCGGCACACCCAATTAAGTACTGGCAGCGGATAGAAACATTTCACTCCTACCAAGTGAGTCAGACACGCTGAGACCGAAGGCGGAAAAGGGTTTTTATTACAACCATGACCGACACAGTACGCGGCAAATGTATCCGGGGGAAAGCCAAGCCCCCGAAGGCCGCTAAAAAGAACGCCGTGTCCAAGTTAATCTTACTGGTGGTGGCGGCTACGAAGGGGCGTCGCAGGCTCTTGTTAGTTAGTGTCAAAAAGATATTGTTGGGTAGCAGCTACGATGTGGCGAAGAATAATTCTCAGATCAACCAGGCAGTCAGAACCAAAGATACAGAACCCTAGTGAACAAGGGCTCGTCAAGGGGCTCTGCCAATTGGACGACATTTTTGGCGACAGTCTAAAAACAGGTTGTCATGTCATGGTCGGGTTGTGATGCGTAGTGACTCATGTAGTGATGCGCTGTGACACGCAGGTGATGTGCGGTATCTCCCTGTCACCCCTGGATTTTGCAATGATCAAAATCCTGGGGCGACATCTGGGTGTCTCATTATGTCGTGCACCCTGTCACACGTTGATGTATGCTCTCCTGCGGGTGATGCCAGGTTAGGGTTAGGGTTAGGGACCATAGATAGGCTTTAAAACATTCGTCCTTCAATGCATGGATTTTAAACATCTATATAATTAAAAGTCTCCTTTTGACCACTTCCTGTCTGCGCTCTATATTGATTTTTTTAAAAATGCTACAATATATCGCTACGATTTTTGGCCATGTTACTCACAGTCCTCTTCCACTGAGCAGGCCCCGAGGACTTTTCCCATTGATGAAAGATAAATAAATAATGTATGAGTGTTTTAAAAAACCTTGAGATCCTCTTGCCTGTCAATCACTGCAATTAAGGTAACGCCCCTTCCGGGGGGGGGGGGGGGGTTCAGGACTGATCATGACAGTCACTCTGCTAGATCACGAGAGAAAGGCCACAACTGTCATTCTAGGCTGTGAATCAACTGAACTATGAGTCTGCAATGTACTTGCAATTAGGTCACCGTTGACGTCAGGGAAAACCGGCAGAGTTACACACCACTTCACATCAATGACAGCGATGTGGAGTTGGTTAGTAACACTAAGTTCCTGGGAGTGCAGATCACTAACAGTCTGACCTGGTCAAATAACATCACATCAATAGTTAAGAGAGCGCGGCAGTGGTTGCACTTTCTGCAGCGGATGAGAAGAACTCACCTCCGCCATCCCATCCTCACCAATTTCTACAGGGGCACCATTGAGAGTATTCTGACCAGCTGCATCTCTGTCTGGTTTGGGGACCGTAAAGCCTCCAACTGGAAGTCCATGCAGAGAGTGGTGAGGACGGCTGAAAAAAATCATCGGGACTTCTCTCCCCTCAATCGGGGACATTGCGACCAAACGTTGCTTGTCTAAGGCCAGCAATATTATAAAGGACCCCACATAACAATTTTGTTCAGACCGTAAGGTCTGAATGACAATAAAGGAATCTAATCTAATCTAACATCTCCATCATGGACTGTTCACTCTGCTGCCCTCGGGCAAAAGATATCGTAGCATAAGGAGCAGAACGTCAAGGTTTTGCAACAGCTTCTTGTCACGAGCCATCAGACTCCTGAATGCCGTGTAATTGACCATTGTCTATTTTATCTTTTTATCCATTTTATCCATTTTATCCTTCTGTTTGTTATTGTGTTGCACGGGGAGCCAAATGCAACGGAATTTCGTTTGGAATTGCATATATCGATGTATTTCTAAATGACAATAAAGTTTGATTGATTGATTGAATGATTTGTTCGCCCTAAGTGAAAATGCAATCAGCTGCTTGGCTCGGCCTGCACCATACTTGAAACTGCAATGGCAATGGAGTTGAAGTGAAAATGCAATCAGCTGCTTGGCTCGGCCTGCCCCCTGCTCGAAATTGCAACGGCAATGGAAGTGAGATGAAAATGCAATGAGCTGTTTGGCCTGCCCCGTGCTTGAAACTGCAGTGGAATTGGAAATTAAATGATAATGTAACGAGCTGTTTGGCCTGCCCTGTGCTTGAAATTAAATGGAAATGAAATGAAATGAGTGGATTGGCCTGCCTGAAACCACTCATTTCGGCCCACAAGGCCCCTATTAGCTGAGCCCAAAATGCCCGGATTATCCCAGGAGGAGCCTTTTGGCTCAAAACTCCCCTGCCAGGCCAGGAAAAGTCCAGAAAAAGTGCCTTTCACTGAGATTTCACTCAGACTTTTTTTTTTTTAAAGAACCCGTTTGGCCCATCAGGCCTGCACTATCTCAGGAGGAGTCCCTTCAGCCCATTAGTAAGTAGTCCCCCTGCAAATATCTCCCTCCCTTCATTGGCTCCCTGTGAGATCCAGGCTAGAATACTTTCCTCCTTCATTGCAGTGATCTGCAGGAAAAAGATGAAAAATGTCTAAAATTGATTCTCCACCCTCTCCCCTTCACTCTCAGTGTCTCTCACCTGCTTTGGGCAATATTTCTGGCAGTTTCTGAGCTGCCAGCCCACCAGGCCTGAGTGACTGAGATGCCAGCCCACCAGGCCTGAGTGACTGAGTGCCAACCCAAGAATCCTTTCGGCCCACAATGTCTATACTAGCCCTCTGGAAACCAGTACCTTCGGCCCACAACACCCATACTAGCGCTCCAGAAAGTCCCCCCACTGGCCAGCAATATTGGAATTGGTGGAGAGGTGGAATATTGAGTTGGGGGACCAGCCTCCTGTGTGAAGCTGGGACCCAACGGGTCCCACTTAGTCTAGTAATTTATATAATCTTATATCTCTATGGGATCTCCCTTCAACCTCTGGTCTAGTTAATATATCAAAAATCAAAAATCAAAATCAAATAGTAGCATTGACTATGGGATAAATGCAGACTTTGGGAACATCCCTCCCCTCCGCCCCTTCGCCTTGCTTCAAAATGGGTGGCGGGTATTTAGATTCAGTGGCCGGAGCAGGTGGGTGGCACTGGTACATTGACAACATTGCCTGTACCCAGTTGAAAAGCCCGCTGCGGGGGTTTGGAGATACCATTGGAAGAGAGATCTGCCTCTGGGACAACTCGTGGCTAACAGTTTAGTTGATTTAGAGTCCTCCTAATAATAACCTCACACAATGTCAGGTTATACACAGTTTATTAGGAATAAGCAACTACAAGTTCTCATTTGAGAGTTCACTTTTAGACTAACGGAGTGCAGTAGACCGCGATGCTAACAAATGCATGACTCGTAGCATGAGCCACTAATCTACACATGAGGAGCAGGCAGAATATTGGGGGTTCGAGTCCAACCCTTGGGGCCCCTGTGCCACATTCAGTTCAGAGACTAGACTAAGTGGATCCGTTGGGTCCCAGTCAAATGCGAGGCCTGGTCCCCCAATGTAACCCATTCCCCAATGCAATATTCCACCATGGTGTGGAAGAGTGGATGGTGCTAGAGAGGCGGGGTTGTGTGGGAGAGGGGAGGGGGGGTGGTGTGGGAGGGGGGGGTGGTGCGGGGAGGCGGGGGTGGTGCGGGAGAGGGGAGGTGGTGTGGGGGAGGGGGGGTGGTGGGGGAGGGGGGTGTTGGTGCGGGAGAGGGGGGTGGTGCAGAAGAGGGGGTGTAGGAGAAGGGGCATGGTGTGGGAGAGCGGGCAGTGTGGGACAGGGAGGGATTGGTGTGGGAGAGGGGGGGTTGGTGTGGGAGGGTGGGGTGTTGCGGGAGAGGGGGTGTGGTGCAGGAGAAGGGGGATGTGTAGGAGAAGGGGGCCTGGTGTGGGGGAGGGGTGTCGTGGGAGAGGGCGGTGGCATGAGGGGGAGGGTGGTGGTGTGGCGTGGTGGGGGGTTGGAGTGGGAGTGGTGTGGGGGAGGAGGGGGTGGTGTGGGGAAAGGTTTTTTTTAAACCTTCATAGTTTTAGGGATAGATAGATAGATAGAGAGAGAGATAGATAGACAGACAGACAGACAGACAGCCCTTGTGCCCACCAAGTTTGCACCAACAAGCGATCCCCCGCACACGCTAGGGACAATTTATGCTTATATCAAGCCTATCAACGTAGAGTTCGGGCTAGGGCTAGGGTTAACGTTATGGTTTCCTCCCGCACTCCAATGGTGCACAGGTTTGTATAAATTGGCCCTAGCATGTGTGGGAAAGTGTGCGGGGGGGATCATTGGTCGCAGGCTGGGTCCACAAATAGGGGGGGGTGCGGGGAAAGTGGATGGGTGCGTGGAGAATGGAAGGGAGGGAGTGGGGGAAGGGAAGAAGCGGGGGGAGAGGGGAGGGGATAAGGGTAAGGGGTAGTGGAGAAGGAGGGATAGGGGCGAGGGGGGGGGGAGAGGGGGGTGGTAGGGAGAGTGGATTTCAGTCTACACTCACTGAATCCATCCCTGTGAAAAGTTAGAGACGGGATTGGATCTGGAAGCAGACAAATACATCAATACATAACTAAAACTCTGATCTTGTTATTTTCCGGTTTGGTGGTCTTTCTATTTGCGTAAAAATGATTCAAGATAGCGCTACGATTTTTCACCGGTTCACTCACCGATCTTCTGTGCTACGAGTCCACCAAGTTTCATTCCGATCGGTTGAATGGCGTAAAAGTTAGCGAGGTTTAAAATACATAAAAAATGATCGATCTCTTCTCCTGCCAGTCAGCGCTGCATGGATTAGTCTCTTCCCCTGTCATTCTCTGGGACGGTTTGCCCCTTCCTGCACCATTGTGTCTTTACTGGAGTTGAGGATGGCCAGTAGATGTTTCCAACCGGACTTTTAGAGGGACCCGAAGCAGCCCAGCCAAGCCCCAAGCAGCGGCCTTGAGCAGCAGCCCTGCCATGCGCAACCACCCTGCCCCAAGCAGCAGCCTAGCCCCATGCAGCAGCCCAGCGTCAGAGAGCTGACCCAGCCCAGCTCAGCGTGGGAGGCCCAGCCCAGCCCAGAGTCAGAGACCCAGCCCAGCCGATGCCGCCAAATGGAAAGCGGAGACTCTGATCCCATAGGAGAACGACTAGCACCCACTGTGAGTCCCCAATGCACTGCCAATTACAGCCACTACCACTCTGGTCCCCCTCGTTGGCCCCTCCCCCTCCCCCTCCCCTGTGATGCCCCACTCTCCCCATGACACCTCCCTGTCTTTTCTCTTTCACTCCCCCCAGCCCACACACCCCTCTCACCCCACAACACCCCACTGACACAACCCTCTCCCCCCACAACACCCCCCACTCACACACCCCTCTCCCTCCACAACATCCCCAGCCCACACACCCTCTCCCCCCACAACACCCCCCACAACACCCCGCACAACACCCCCCAGCCCACACACCCCTGTCCCCCCACAACTCCCCCCCGCTCACACACCCCTCTCCCCCCACAACTCCCCCCTGCCAACACACCCCTCTCCCCCCACAACTCCCCCCTGCCCACACACCCCTCTCCCCCCACAACTCCCCCCTGCCCACACACCCCTCTCCCCCCACAACCCCCCCCCTGCCCACACACCCCTCTCCCCCCACACAAATGAAAAGATCAGAGCATTTAGTTTTATTTATAGATGCATTGGTCCGCTTCCAGATCCGATCACCATCTCTTTTCACAGGGATGGATTCAGTGTGTGTAGACTGAACTCCCCACTCTGCTCTTCCTCCCACCCACCCCCATCCTTCCTTCTCCACTTTCCCCGACCCTTCCCCCTCCCCTCCCCCCCCCTTCTTCCCTTCCCCCCTCTCCCTCCCTTCTCCCATTCTCCACACACCCACCCACTTTCCCCGACGTCCCTCCCATTTGTGGACCGAGCCTGCAACCAGTGATCCCCCACACTATCCCACATACGCTAAGGACAATTTATACAAACCTGTGCGGCTTTGGAGTGAGGGAGGAAACCCAAACCCTAGTCCTAACGCTAGGTCTAGCCATAACCCTAGCTTCTGCCTGTTCCTCATGGAACTAAACTGTTGGCCACGAGTTGTTAGTGCGATCAAGTAGTCGCAGGCTGGGTCCACAAATGGGGGGTGTCTCCCTCTCCTCCCTTCTCCCCGCTCCACTCTTCTCCCCCTTATCCACTACCCCCTCCCCTCACATCTGCTCTCCCCCACCCTCCCTTCTCCCATTCCCCAAAGCACCCCCCCCCCACCTTCCCCGTGCACCCCATTTGTGGACCCAGTCTGTGACAGCTAGATCCACTGATAGTACTGCACAAAGGCCACATCATTTGTTTTAGTAACATTGACTGTGGGATAAATGCAGTCGCCCAAATGTCGCCCAAGTGGGACAGGCCCTTTAAGTGTCTCTGTGATGACCGTTAAGGACAGTGTCAATTCATTTGATCTGGCAGCTGTTAGACAAGCTCTTGAGCAAAACACGGCTGCTGAGCACACTAGGGTTAAGTTTGTGGTACGGAAGGTGTGTGCATTGGATCCCCAGCTGTTACCTGTAAGTTTCCTGATGATGTTGACCCTTGCTTTCAGTTTATCACGATAGGTGAGGGTGCGATTCAGGGTGACTCCAAGGTACTTGGGAAATTTTTCATTCTTCAATGGCTTACCAGAAAAAGACACTCAGAGCTTTCCATTGGGAATCATTAACAACACCCAATTATTCATAGTAACAGGACACCACGAGGATGGGATTCAAACCCACGCATGCAGAGGATAGTGGATTAGTAGTCGTCGGTAGGAAATTGCAACCTTCACATGGTCCACCTTGTGTCGACTAATGCAATCAACCCGACGTGCACTAACAAATAGATGTAGTGTTTTGACCATTTAGGAAGTGTTTATGCATGGCATAGCTGCAGGGAGTAAAGATAAAGATAAACATAGGAGGTTGTAAACTAGTCTGAGGTAATAAAACTGATAGGGGGGTGTAGCGGTGTCCTTTATTGCACCCATTTGTCGCACATGTGGAGAATGAATAACAGGAAACTGAAAGATAAAGATAAGTCTCGGGAAAAAAACACTTTGAACATAATGAATGACCAGCAGCAGCTGCCTCACCCACATACTGTCTTTTCTGTTATTTTTAGTATGTTAAAAGTATGTTTTGGTGTTCCTTGGTTTGTTTTATGTGGGGGTGTGGGGCAGTGGGGAAAACTTTTTTTCAAACACTTACCTCGACGGAGATGTGATTTATTTTCCGTATTGTATCTCCGTCCCCACTACGACCTAACATTGTGGAATTGGTGACCTTTCCTGGAGACCGATGGGTGTTCCAACCGCGGGGCCTGTGGATTTTAACATCGTGAAGCCCGTGGTCTCTGATAAGAAGAGTCCGATTCGGGAGCTCCAAGCCGCGGAGAGTTTCAATCACCCCGAAGTGGGAGTTTTGATCACCCTGATGGGGACTTCAAGCGTCGGCTACAGGGGCTTTGATGGCCCCAACTGCCGATGGTTTGACTGCCCTGACCGCGGGAGAAAAAAGAGGGTAGATTGAACTTTATTGCCTTCCATCACAATGAGGAATGTGGAATCCACCGTGGTGGATGTTTATGTTAACTTTTTTGAGGTTGTGTGTCTTGTTACATTTCACTTAGTATGGCTGTATGGTAACTCAAATTTCACTGCAACCTTAACTGGTACACATGACAAAAAACTAACCTTCAAACCTTGAAATGAAGATTAATTATTTCAAAAATATAAAGTCCCATTGCGATCAATGTGTTGGTAGGCATAAAAAGCTTGCCAGTGCTGGGAGTCATTGAAACACTTTGGGTTCTCTCAGATCGTTTCCAACCTACACTTTCAAGGCCTTAAATAAAGCAACTTGTTTGAGAAACTCACCACTGCTTTACGAGATTCCCTTTGTGTTGTCCCAATCTGAGTTGTAAATAAGCAGTCACTACCACACACATTATAGCCAGATGAGGGTACAAGTTAAACACACAATTCCCTATACAGTCCCATTTACTATCCATGCACCCAACACCCTACATCGCTGTCCGAAGGGGTGGGGGGGTGCGTTGGGTACGGTCGCACACCCCTTTTTTTCCCAGCGAGTAAGAAAAAATCCAGAGGAAAAAAAAAATTGGAGCGCAATCAGCTTTTCCACTTTGACGGAAATTACCTAAAATTTTGATTCGGCCTGCTGGATGATTAGGGGGGAGGGGAATTACGACCATCCACCCCAGCGCAGTTGGAGGAAGCTGGTGACGCAGTAGCAACACAAATTGACGCTGCCTCTCCGCTCGTGGGACCGGGAGGGATCAGATTTCATTTGCACTCCACATAATCAGTGATCGCCTCGATGCCTTGTGTCTACTCTGGGTAAGTAGTAGAATATTGTGTTGCTGGAAGGGGAATCTGTGTTTTATCCTAGGTGGCAGACTAGGTCTAAGAGGTCTAATCCGGCCCATGGGATGATTTGCAAAAAAGGAGTGCCCGTTTCTCTCTGGGGGGGGGGGGGGGGGGGGGTGGGGGGGGTGGGGGGGCTGCGGTGTCTGCCCGCATGGTTCATCATCTCCATCTGCGGTGTTGAGACCTTGCCGCTGGTCAGCCTGGTGTCCAGGAGACCGTTCTCCCATCACCAGGCAACACCGCTTTGGCTGGGCCTTCGCTCCCCCGCCGCCGTGACACCACCCCCTCTCCTGGACTCACGCCATCTTATGCCCGCTCCCCCCTCCACTACCACCGCGTCCACGCCACCCTGCTGGCCCCACGCCTCTCTTCCTCCCCATCACCACCCGCCACAGGCCCTCTCTTCTCCGCCCCCCCCCCCCCCGCCACAGTTCAGAGATGTGAATTAATTCGATAATTATTTTAATTCCCATGTTCAAATTACGGCATATTTGCAGATCAACCCGTTCTATCTTATAACTAAAGTACTGAACCAATTTTAATAAACTTATTATAAAATATTGGAAATTTATAAAATATACATTTTAATGGGATCATTATATACAGATGTAACATTTCCATTTCGAGATTTGGGGGGGGGGGGTCAAATATGCGTCAAGCCGATAGCCTAATCGTTAAAAGGATAAAAGATAGCCTAATTGTTAAAAGGATAAAAGATAGCCAAATCGATAAAGAGCTGAGAAGAGGAATTAGAGCTGCCAAGGAAAGGTACTCTGAGATGTTGAGGAGCAAGTTCTCAGCTAGTGACTTTTCTTCAGTTTGGAAGGGCAAGAATTAAATTACCAGCTATAAGAGAAAGCCAGCCGCTCATTGGACAATCATCAGCTGACCAACGACCTGAATTCGTTTTCCTGCAGGTTTTAAATTCAGAAACGTAGCCCTGGATCCCTCTCCCTCCCTCCCCAACAAACACAGCCAGACCCCAGTCTGCAAAGAATTGACCTTGCAGACCTTACTCCTCCTCATTCACCACTTCACACCTACTTTAGGCAAGGCTCCATTATGAAAAGACTGGACCCGTTCACACCCCAACCAACACTTTACACCCATTGACAGCCTGACCTCAGTCTGCAAAGACTGGGCCCTTCTACACCCACTCCTCTCCAATCACCACTTCACACCCAATTACCCACTGAACAATTCTGAACAACATCACTTCATCAACAATAAAACTAGAGGAGGTGGAGAGGTGAAGCCAGAAAAGCCTGAAATCTCCAGGAACTGACAAATTTTCCCCCTCTACTCTCAAGCTCTATGCCAAACAACTGGCACTGGTCTACACGGAAAATTTTAACCAGTCCCTGCAAACATGTACTGTCCCTGCCTGCATCAAAGTCTCCACTATTGTCCCTGTACCCAAAAAGGCAAGATTACCTGTCTTAATGACTACAGACCTGTCGCACTGACCTCAGTAATCATGAAGTCTCTTGAAAGGCTTGTGCTGGCCAAGCTGACAAATATCACAATCTTTCAGCTGGACCAATAGATCTGTGGGTGGCACAGCCAACGTGGGCCTGCACTTCATCCTCCAGCACCTAGACCGCCAGGGGATCTATGTGAGGATTTTGTTTGTTGATTTTAGCTCTGCATTCAACACCATTGTGCCAGAGCTACTACACTCCAAACTTTCCGAGTTGACTGTGCCTGAACCCCTCTGTCGGTGGATCACCAGCGTCCTGACAGACAGGAAGCAGCATGTGAGTCTTGGAAAGCACATCTCGAACCCACAAACGCTCAGCATAGGAGCACCCCAAGGCTGTGTACTCTCTCCTCTCCTCTCTCTACACCAATGACAGCACTTCCACAGACACCTGTCAAGCTTCTCGAGTTTGCGGACGACACAACCCTCATTGGACTGATCCAGGATGGGGATGAATCTGCCTACAGACAGGAAATGTCACAGCTGGCGTCCTGGTGCCATTGCAGCAAGCTGGAGCACAATACTCTTAAGACAGTGGAATTGATTGTACACTTTACGAGAGCTCCCCCCACCACCACCACACTCACCACAAACAACACCACAGTCACATCTGTGGAGTCTTTTAAGTTCCTAGGAAACCATCATATCCAATGACCTTAAGTTGGGGGATACCATCAACTCCACAGTCAAAAAGGCACAACAGAGGATGTAGGGGAAACCGTTAATCTCTTCCCTATTCGGGGACCCGACTTTTTCCCTGTCGGGTCCCCAATGTTGTTGGGCCTAACATCGTGGAGCAGGCTGTGGCCTCCGGCTGGAAACACCCTGAGGGCTCCAGTCGCGGAGCCTGCAGACCTGCCATTGTGGACTTCAGAATTTCGGAGGCTCCGGCCACTGGCCCTGTGGACGGTAACATCGGGAGCTCGCAGGTCCCTGGTGGGAGACCGCTTTTCTGAGCTCCCGCAATGGCAACTTCTCCCGCCGGAATCGCGGGGTGAAATGACTTGGAGCGGGGCCTAACATCATCCAGCGCGACTTAAACGGCTGCAGGACTTACCATCGCCCGACGGGGGCTTTAACATCGGGAGCCCAAATTCGCCTCAACATTGCAGTTGTACTGCTGGACCGCGGGAGAAGAACAAAGGGAAGAGATAAGACTTTTGACTTCCATCACAGTGAGGAGGTGTTGGAGATTCACTGTGATGGATGTTTGTGTAAAGTGTGTTAAGTGTGGGTCTTGTTTTTTTTTGTAATGTTAACACCATGGCCGTCCGAAAGGGGGGGGGGGGGGGGGGGGGGTGTTGGGTGCGCTCGCACCCCCCTTTTTTTCCCACCGTAAGAAAAAATCCAGAGGAAAAAAAGATTTGGAGCGCAATCATTCGAAATTTACCCGAAATTCTGGTTCCTGCCCGCTGGATGATTTGAGGGAAAAAAGAAAGCGACCATCCGAGTGGAACCAGATCGCATTTTGCAGTCCACACAGTAAGCGATCGCCTGGATGCCTCGTGTCTACTCTGATAAGTAGTGGAATATTGCGTTGCGGGGGAATCTGGTTTTTATCCTTTTTACCCCCAAGGTTAACAGGAGACCATTCTCCCGTCGCCAGGCGGGAGCGGGAATGACTGGCAGCGTCCGTTACCAGACCTCGACATCAGACGCCACTCAGCTCCAGCCTGGCCTCCGCCTCTCCCGCCGCTGGGCCCATGACAACCCACCACCCCCCCACTGGGCCCATGCCTTTCTTCCACCCCCCGACCCAGATCCTCTCCTCACCCCGCCCCGACGCTGCAGACTATTGCCCCCCCCTCCCGTGGGCCCTCGCATCTCCCCCCCCCCCCACACCGCCGCGGGCCATCCAACACTGCGTGGGAGGGAAGAAGGTGGAAGAGGAGGGAATGTGAGAGGGGGAGGGAGGGGAGGGGGAGAGAGACAGGGGAAGGAGGGGAGAGAGAGATGGGGAGGGAGAGAGAGGTGGAGGGGAGAGGGGAAGAGGGGTTATCTTTAGTGAGATTGCAAAATTAAGGTAGTTTTAAGGGCAATTATATTTTTTCCATATGAATAATATTAAACAATATCAAATAATATCAAACAATTGGAATTACTTTCTTTTCCTTGATAACAATACTGAAAGATATGAATTCCATAGTTCGTGACATAAATATACATTTTAATGGGATCATTATATACAGAAGTAACTTTTCCATTTCAAGATCACGGGGGCGGGGGGGGGGGGGGGGGGGGGGTGGGGGCAAATATGCGTCAAGCCGATAGCCTAATCATTAAATGATAGCCTAATCGATAAAGAGCTGAGAAGAGGAATCAGAGCTGCCAAGGAAAGGTACTCTGAGAAATTGAGGAGCAAGTTCTCAGCTAGTGACTCTTCTTCAGTTTGGAAGGGCTTGCAATAAATCACCAGCTATAAGAGGAAAGCCCCCCGCTCTTTGGACAATCGTCAGCTGACCAAAATGACCTGAATGAGTTTTACTGCAGGTTTGAAAATCAAAAATGTAACCCTGGTACCCCCTTCTCAACAAACACAGCCAGACCCCAGTCCGCAAAGAATGGACCCTGCACCCTGTCCTTCCCATTCACCCCTTCATACCTATTTAAGGCAAGACTCCAGTATGAAAAGAGTGGACCCTTTCCCACCCCAACCAACACTTCACACCCACTCACAGCCTGACCTCAGTCTGCAAAGACTCGGCCCAAAGACACCCACCGCACTCCGATCACCACTTCACACCCAATTACTCATTTTTAACCAGTCCCTGCAAACATGTACTGTCCTTGCCTGCTTCAAAGTCTCCACTATTGTCCCTGTACCCAAAAATACAAGGATTACTGGTCTTAATCAAAGATCCTATAGCGAGCAAGATAGATCACTCGACGAAAAAGACGTAGTACGGTCATGGGCAGATTCATGGGTATTTTCTGCTCCATTTCCATAATGGGCTTCCGTCTCCACATCAAAGATCCCATAGCGGAGCAAAGATACTAGTGTGGAGACGGAAGCCGGTTATGGAAACATTTTCGTAAAAATAAAAGTTATTTGGTAAAAATCTTCTCCTCATTTTCAGATTTATAATTTATTAACACAAACTGTTCCTCGCAACATTGATTACACTGCGAGTCGGGTCGAGTCGGGTTACTGAAATGGATGAAAAAAAAGGCACATGTTCCGCTCCGTTGTGTACTACATGTCAGCCCATTGCATTTAGCAGGAGTGGTCTATCTTGCTCTGCTATAAGATCTTTGGTCTTAATGACTACAGGCTTGTCGCACTGACCTCTGTAGTCATGAAGACCCTTGAAAGGCTTGTGCTGGCCAAGCTGAAAAATATCACAATCCCCCAGCTGCACCCTCTGCAGTTTGCATATTGGGCCAATGGATCTGTGGATGACGCAGTCAATCTGGGCCTGCACTTCATCCTCCAGCACCTAGACCACTAGTGGACCTATGCAAGGATTTTGTGTGGTGATTTTAGCTCTGCATTCAACAACATTGTGCCAGAGCTAGTACGCTCCAAACTTTTTGAGATGACTGTGCCTGAACCCCTCTGTCAGTGGATCACCAGCTTTCTGACAGACAAGAAGCAGCATGTGAGGCTTGGAAAGCATATCTCGGACCCGCAAATGCTCAGCATAGGAGCACCACAAGATGCGTACTCTCCCCTCTCCTCTACTCCTGGTACACCAATGACTGCACCCCACGGACACCTCTGCCAAGCTTCTCAAGTTTGCGGACGACACAACCCTGATTGGACTGATCCAGGATGGGGATCTCTGTACTCTTTTCAGTTTGACCTCTTTCCTATAACATGGTGCCCAGAACTGAACACAAGATTCTAAATGCGGTCTCACCAACGTCTTATAGAACTGCAACATTTCTTCCCAACTTCTATACTCAATACTCTGACTGATGAAGGCCAAAGTGCCAAAATACCTTTTGACCACCTGATGTACCTGCGACTCGACCTTCAAGGAACCATTCCACCGCCCACCTGGCTAATTGATCCAGATCCTGCTGCAATCTTTCACAACCATCTTCACTATCTGCAAAACCACTCACTTCTGTATCATCAGCAAACCTGCTAATCTTTCCCTGTTCTGTGAGGGTTCACAGAGTGCTGGAGTAACTCAGTGGGTCAGGCTGAGTATAGAAGTTGGGAGGTCATGTTGCAGTTGCATAAGAAGCTGGTGAGGCCGCGTTCAGAGTATTGTGTTCAGTCCTGGGCACCATGTTATAGGAAAGATGTAATCAAACTGGAAAGTGTACAGTGAAGATTTATGTGGATGTTGCCAGGACTAGAGGGCCAGAGCTATAGGGAGAGATTGAGTAGGCTGGGACTCTATTTCATGGAGCACAGGAGGATGAGGGATGATCTAATAGAGGTGTATAAAATCATGATTTGAATAGATATGGTTGAGTCTTTTGCCCAGAGTAAGTGAATCGAGGAGCAGAGGACATACGTTTAAGGTGAAGGGGAAAAGATTTAATAGGAATCTGATGGGTATATTTTTCACACAAAGGGTGGTCGGTGTATGGAACAAGCTGTCAGAAGAGATAGTTGAGGCAGGGACCATCGCAACATTTAAGAAACTAATTGTTATCCCAGCCTACTCAACCTCTCCCTATAGCTCTGGCCCTCTAGTCCTGGCAACATCCACATAAATCTTCACTGTACCCTTTCCAGTTTGATTACATCTTTCCTATAACATGGTGCCCAGAAATGAACACAATACTCTGAATGCAGCCTCACCAACTTCTTATGCAACTGCAACATGACCTCCCAACTTCTATACTCAGGTACATGGATAGGACAGGTTTCGAGGAATATAGATCAAACGTGGGCAGGTGGGACTAATGTAGATGGGACATGCTGGGTCGAAGGGCCTGTTTCTGCATTGTATCACTCTATGACTCTATCTATCTTTCCCTCTCGAACCCACCCTGCCTTCTCCCCATTACCTCTGATACCCATATCAATCAAGAATCTATCAATCTCCTCCTGAAAAATGTCCATTGACTTGGCCTCCACAGCTGTCTGTGCAATTAATTCCACAGTTCACCACCCTCTGACTTAAGAAATTCCTGCTCATCTCCTTCCTAAAGGAATGTCTTTTCATTCTGAGTCTGTGGCCACTGGTCCTAGACTCTCCCACTAGTGGAAACATCCTCTCCACATTCACTCCATCCAGGTTTTTACCAGGCTGGGACAGATGGCAACAGCTTCACAGCATGTTCCAAACCTTGTGTCCTGTCCTGCATCACCCAAGGCAGCAGAAACATTATAGGAGAGGGCAAGCACCGTAACAAAGTAGCTCACAATGGTTTGGGTAACATTCAGGAATGTCTATCCATGTCACATCATGAATATTACCGAATCTTTTTTTTGTAATAGATAGAAAAAATAAAGAAAATGAAAAAAAAACTTAGAAACATAAAATAAACTATCCATAATACAACTTAGGAGACTAGGTCCATAGGTAAGAAAACAAAACTATTCGTCTAGTCCTGGGTTCAAGCTTCCATCAAGCCTCAGCGCTGGCCCATTCTACCCCTTCAAATAATCTATGAACGGCGACCATATTCTCATAAATAATTCTGGTTTGTCAATTAAGACAAATCTAATTTTTTCCAGATTTAAGGTCTCCGACATCCCCATAATCCACATTTTAATTGTAGGGGATGCAGGGCTTTTTCCCAGTTATTATACTATAATCCAGGAAATTTCTTTGATTTATTGTCAGTATTAGGTATTGTTCAGATATACCCAATATTATTAATTTAGGATCGGGATCCAGTTGAATATTAACCACTACGGAAATAATTTAAAAAATATCCCCCAAAATGTTTTAATTTTTATGCAATTTACAAAGGTATGGGTTAAATTAGCCCCAAAGTATTGACATTTATCGCAGATATATCTCTCCTATTAGGAAAAATTCTATTTAATTTTGTTTTAAAATAATGCAATCTGTGTAATATTTTAAATTGTATTAAAGAATGTCTGGTGTTTAACGAACATTGATGTATATGTTGTAGACTTTCATCCCAAATATCTTTCGTTATGGGTTGAACTAATTTATTTTCCCATGCTTGTCTATGTGATTCCGTCAACGGATTCTCACTATCTAACAGAATATTATAAATATATGATATTAATTTGACTGTGTTGGGATGTTTATTCAAACATTCATCTAGAATCTCTGGCTCTCTAATTCTGTATTCTTGTGTATGTGATTTAACATAAACTTTCAATTGTAAATATCTAAAAAAAGTATTTGAATGTAATCCATAATTCTGTTGTACCTCCAGAAACTTTTCTATAAAGATGTCCCATCATTTTAATTCCATAGTTTTTCCAGTGTGTAAAGCCTTTATCCAATACCGAAGGCTTAAATGAAGGGTTATTTGCAATAGGGAGCAAAAGTGATAAATTATCCAATTTTAATGTCTTTTTTATTTGTTTCCAAATTCGAATACCGCTATGTATTATTGGATTTTCACTATAGATCTTTTTATTCAATTTTGTAGGGGATAGGAAAATCGGGCCAATTTCAAATGGCAGACAATCCTCCTTTTCCATCTTTAACCAGTCTGGTTGTTGATCCATATCTACCAACCAGAAAATTAAGTTTTTGACATTGACTGCCCAGAAATAAAATAAGAAATTTGGTAAGACTAATCCTCCATTCGTCTTAGATTTACATAAGTGTTTTTACTTATTCTGTGATTCTTATAATTCCAAATAAAACTTGTTACAATAGAGTCAATTTTTTAAAAATACATTTTTAGGGAGGTATATTGGAATTGATTGGAAGAGGTATAGAAGTTGAGGAAGGAAAATCATTTTAATTGCATTAATTTTACCGAACATTGAAATAACAAGCATTTTCTAATATTGAATATTCTTATGCAATTTATTACGTAAAGGCACGAAATTTGATTTAAATAAAGAAGTATATTTCTTGGTCACATAGATTCCTAAGTATTTAAATTTTTCATTCACTATTTTAAAAGGTGATTGTTGCAATATATATAAATTAGGTTCCATTATTGGCATAATCTCACTCTTCTTCCAGTTGATTCTATATCCCGAGAATAAACCAAATTGAGTTATAAGATTTAACAGGTTAGGGATAATAATTTCTGGATTAGTAATATATAGTAATACATCATCTGCATATAGAGAAATTTTATTAATTGTATTTTTAGTATTATACCCATATATATCTCTGGATGAGCTCGAATTCTTTCTGCTAGTGGTTCTATAACAAGGGCGAATAGTAACGGTGATAACAGGCATCCTTTTCTACAACCTTTAGATAAATCAATTTTTTTTGATAACATTTGATTTGTCATTATTCTGGCTGTTGGATGGTATATAAAAGCTTAACCAATGTACAAAACTTCTCACCTAATTGAAATTTTTCCATCACCGAAAATAAATAGGGCCATTCAATTTGATCGAATGCTTTCTCAGTGTCTACTGACATGACTGCTAAGTCTTCATTAGCTATTCGATTTGAGTATATAATGTTGAATAATCATCTCAGATTATAATATGAATAACGTTTTGGAATAAAGCCAGTTTGATCGGGATGTATTAATTTATAAATCACTAAGCTTAATTTGTGTGCTAAAATTTTCTAAATGTTATAGTAATTTTATAAATCACTAAGCTTAATCTGTGTGCTATATGAACCTGGATCTTCAAGGTCCTTATCCGTGTTTGGAATAAGTATTATAGTTGATTCATTTAAAGTTTCTGGGAGTTTCCGTTGCATGAATGCTTGAGTATATAATGTCTGTAGGCGTGGCGAGATCAAGTCATGAAATTGTTTATAAAATTCACTATTTAAACCATCTGGTCCAGCGGCCTTTCCATTTTTTAAAGAATTAATAGATTCCTCAATATCTTTTACTGATATTTCGGCCCCTAATAATTCCCTCTCTTTCAAATCTAAACCAGTAAGGTTACAATTCTGTAAGAATAATTCCATTCTTACAGAACCCCCTGCCATTTTAGTTGAATAAAGTGTTTGATAGTATTGAGTGAATCTATCATTAATATCCTGCGTAGTGTTAATATTTCTCCCGTATCTGAATTAATTTTATATATTGTTTTTTCCCCTTCCTGTTTCCGGAGTTGGCGTGCCAGTAATTTTTGTGGTTTATCACCAAATTCAAAGTGTAACTGTTTAGTCTTTTGATAACATTTTATGAATTAGTCTGAGTATATTTGGTTTAACTTATATTTGAGTACAGCAATTTTATTATGTATTATTATAGAAGGCGCGATTGCATTTTCCATATCTAATTGCCTTATTTCCAATTCCAATACCAGTTGTTTGGCGCGGTTCTCTTTATTACGAAAGGCTTGTGCGGAGATTACCGCTCCTCGTATAATTGCTTTAAATGTTTCCCAAAGAAGGGAGGCAGACATTTCAGAGCAGTCATTTGTCTCAAAAAACATATTTATCTGTTTGATAAGATATTCATAGCATGCTTTATCATTTAAAATTTGAGGATTAAGTCTCCATTGTATCTGCTTGTCAGTCATACCACTTAGTTTGATCATGAATGTTAAAGGAGCATGATCCAAAACTATAATATTATGATATTTCTAATTATAAGTAAATGGGATGAGTTTAGAATCTACTAAAAAGTAGTTTATCCTTGAATAAGTTTTATGTACTGAAGAATAAAATGAGTATTCCCTTCCGGATGGATTTTCAATTCTCCAAACATCCTTGATATTGGTGGTATTAATATATGAGTTTAATAATTAACTTGTTTTGGATTTTGCTTTTCTTCGTCTTGTTGATCTATCGAGATAGGAATCTAATGTACAATTTAAATCTCCACCAATTATCAAATTATGTTGTGTGAGCTCTGGGATAGCATTAAGTATATTCTTGAAAAAATTGGATTATCAAAATCTGGTCCATAAACATTGAGAAAAATCACCTTTTTTTAATATAATTCACCCACTTGTATAATATATCTACCATTGATGTCCGCTATAGTTGATATGTGCTTAAAAGATATACCTTTGCGAATTAAAAATGCGACACCTCTGGCTTTATGGGAAAATGAAGAATGATATGTTTCAGCGATCCATTTTGCTTTCAATCTATGTCATGCGTCTTTTTTAAGGTGAGTCTCTTGAAGAAACGTTATATCTGCTTTGAGTGATTTTAATTGTGCTAATACCTTACCTCTCTTGATTGGCTAATTAACTCCCTTGACATTCCAACTACAAAACGTAATTCCTTGACCCCCGTTTTTTCTATTTATGTCTTGCATCTTGCTTTTAGGGTGGTCTATAAAAGAGCAGATAGGTCAGCACCGTAGACCCGACCTTCCACCCGAACACTGGACAGACGAGTTGTAAATCTAATTCATATAAATCCTCCTCACGGACACATCTCCACAAATAATATTTGTAAATAAATTCAAGATTAATATAATAATTAAGTAAAAAATACAAAAAGTAAAAATATAGAAAATTAATAAAATGTAAAAAGAAAGAATAAACTACATCTAAATTTAGTGTAGTTAGTGCTAGCCACGCTAACGTGGCTATCCATCTAAAGACTTCCGTAGATTAAAAAATATATATTCCTAGCTCCATGCTTACAAAAAAAAATTGAATATGAGTAATTTACGGGATTATATTAAAACTATTTTGGACCAGAGTATTGGTAATCATATAGTGAGACATTATTACTCTCTTAGTTAGTTATTAATCAAGTGTTAGTTTAATTTAGATAAAGGGTAAACATCACAAATTCCAATTAATAAGATATCTAAATTATAACTTTTTATTTGTTGTTTTTTTATATTTAACATATCATGTTTTTAACTAATTATTCCAATAATAATAACAAGTGTTTTTGATGATTAGTAATTGTTAGTAAAAATTAGTACTAAATATTTAAAAAATAATATGTCCATAACAGGAGGGACAGCACGATTGTCGTTATCAGCTTTCAATAGTCCTTGAATATAACGAATTAAAGTTCCATTTGTTCTCAGCAAGATGACGGTATTATATGTAAATTATTAAATCCTCTCTCGAACCCACAATCTTCTGGGCATACGCCAGTGCTTTCTTGTGATCAGTGAAAAAATGTTCCTTCTGCAGATAAGTGACTCGCAGTCTTGCGGGGTACAGCAATCCATATTTCAAGTTGTCTATCGTCTTTAGAATCCCTCTTGTCTCGTTGAATAATGCTCTCCTTCTGACCACCTCTGCAGGGTAATCTCGTCAGGGGGGGGGGGGGGGGGCGTTCGAGTCCGAGCGACGTCCAAGAACTCTGTGTGCCCGCCCTAATAAGGGCTTTTGGTCTAAATTCAAGACTGTTTTTAATAAGTCTGCAGCAAAGTCACGGAGATCTTTATTTCCTTCTTTACCCTCATGAACGCCTACGATTCTCAGATTCTGTCTTCTCTGACGGCCCTCCAAGTCAATGCATTTTTCAGTTACTTTAAGCAGTAAATCTGATAAACGCTTGTTCTCGGCAAGGAGTGTCTCTGTTGTTACTTCCAGATGAGTTATGGCGTCAGCCTGTTTCTCCATTTGTTGCTGCATTGTAGTGAAAGTCGCTTCCAGATTATCATTAGTGTTGGTTTCATTCGACTTAATTTTCTCGTATACTTCATTAATTTGTAAGTCAAAATTTGCTGACATTTCCTCCTTCATGTTAGTCAGTTTCGTATGCACAAGATTAGTCATTTTATTTTCAAACTCTAAGAAATCTTCTTTAATATCTGTTTTAAGATTTTTAAAAATTTATTTAATATTCAATTTGTTTTTAAAACTTATCAATTCTTCTTTTATACTTGCAATTTCCATTGTAATGCTGTTGCGAAGTTCATCCATTTCTCTTTTCTTTATGTATATCTTCTGGGCCACTGAGACGTCCTCCTGGGAAGATGTTAAAACTGAGCCCGAGGCTTCAGACTGGTCTACTTCCTCCTTCGTTTGTTTTTCTCTTGTAGTTTTTCTAGTCGGTTCCTTTGTGGGGGAGCGTGCTAGCGACATTAGGACTTCAGTCGCGGTCTGATGACGTCACACAGGCTGCCGGAGCGATTTCTGCAGGTCAGTTCTATATTTAGTTCCCGGTTTTTTTTTCCGTTTTTTCCCGTGGAGCTAGTTGGCACTCACCCTACTCCACCATTAGCGCCACCGGAAGTCCCGAAGAAGGGTCTTGACCCAAAATATAATCTATATCTTTTCTCCAGAGATGCTGCCTGACCCACTGAGTTACAGTGGCTTGCAAAAGTTTTCATACCCCTTGAACTTTTCCACATTTTGTCACGTTACAACCACAAACGTAAATGTATTTTATTGGGATTTTATCTGATAGACCAACACAAAGTGGCACATAATTGTGAAGTGGAAGGAAAATGATACATGGTTTTCAATTTTTTTTACAAATAAAAAACTGAAAAGTGTGGCGTGCAAAAGTATTCAGCCCCCTTTACTCTGATACCCCTAAATAAATTCCAGTGCAACCAATTGCCTTCAGAAGTCACCTAATTAGTAAATAGAGTCCACTTGTGTGTAATCTTATCTCAGTATAAATGCAGCTGCTCTGTGAAGGCCTCAGATGTTTGTTAGAGAACATTAGTGAACAAGCAGGATCATGAAGCCCAAGGAACACACCAGACAGGTCAGGGATAAAGTTGTGGAGAGGTTTAAAGCAGGGTTAGGTTATAAAAAATATCCCAAGCTTTGAACATCTCACGGAGCACTGTTCAATCCATCGTCCAAAATGGAAAGAGTATGGCACAACTGCAAACCTACCAAGACATGGCCGTCCACCTAAACTGACAGGCCAGGCAAGGAGAGCATTGATCGGAGAAGCAGCCAAGAGGCCCATGGGAACTCTGGAGGAGCTGCAGAGATCCACAGCTCAAGTGGGAGAATCTGTCCACAGGACAACTATTAGTCGTGCACTCCACAAATCGGGCCTTTACGGAAGAGTGGCAAGAAGGAAGCCATTGTTGAAACAAAGCCATAAGAAGTCCCGTTTGCAGTTTACCACAAGCCATGTGGGGGACACAGCAAACATGTGGAGGAAGGTGCTCTGGTCTAATGAGACCAAAATTGAAGTTTTTGGCCTAAATGCAAAACGATATGTGTGGTGGAAAACTAACACTGCACATCACCCTGAACACACCATCCCCATGTGAAACATGGTGGTGGCAGCATCATGCTGTGGGGATGCTTTTCTTCAGCGGGGACAGGGAAGCTGGTCAGAGTTGATGAGAAGATGGATGGAGCCAAATACAGGGCAATCTTGGAAGAAAACCTGTTATGGCCCTGTCTCACGGTGCGAGTTGACCTATGAGAACCCCTAGTGAAAGACTCGTGGTTGTGTACGAGACTTCAAGTTTAAGATCAAGTGTTTAACCGAGTTCCCACGGGTATGTCATTCCTACGATGTTCCAACTTCCTCTCCCAAGTTACCAAGACCTTTCCCATTACTCGTGAATGAAGGTACGTTTTAGTAAAGCAACAATGATAAAGAAGACATCTCCATCCTGTGGCTTTGAGTTATTTCAGCGCGGCCGCTTCTATTGATATGACCTACAAAGGGAAAATGCGCACCCTCCAGTAACCAATAACGTGGTAAGTGCATTTCTTGGTGCTTTATGTTTTTAAATACTGTATTTCCCGGGGTGGGAGGAGAGCTCAGTTCACAGTGTTTGGGGAGTCTGGCGTTGTGAAGGAGGGGATTGGGGTCAGTAACCCACTTGCCACGCTCCGGTCTGAGTGCAGGTAGATGGGACTAGGTGACAGCAACTCAGCGGGACAGGCAGCATCTCTGGAGAGAAGGAATGGGTGACAGTTCGGGTCGAGACCTTTCTTCAGTGTTTTGTTCTGTTGTAGAGCAGCACGGGAACACCAATGTGTTGCGTGTCACTAGAATATGGACGATGGCAGCCTGTCCCGCTGAGTGACTCCAGCATTTTGCGTCGATCTTCGGTTTAAAGCAGCATCTGCAGCTGCTTCCTACAGCCTGACACCAGGTTGGCCCGAGGATGGTGCCCTATCTATTGTGTATCAGATTAGAAACCCGACGTTCATACTATATTGTGCGGGAAGGGAACTGCAGATGCTGGTTTACACCGAAGATAGACACAAAAAGCTGGAGTACAGCGGCTCAGGCAGCATCTCTGGGGAAAAGAAATAGGTGAGGTTTCGGGTCGGTTCTTCAGACACTATACCATCTTATCCCTTTCATGTGTGTAGTTCACTATAAGTAGAATTTCGATTCAAATTTTTTAAAGAGAAAATCTCTCCCCGAGCACAACAGCCAGGCATTATCTCATGGCTGCCTCCCATTGGGATCAGGATACCTTCCAGGCTGGACATCATCATTACCGTGGCTCAGCCATGAGTTTGTGATGCTGGTCGATATGGAACCTGCTCTTCCCTCGTTGCAAGGCTGCACCCTGGAACTGAACGAAACTCCGGGCGAGTTGGACAGGTGTGTTTCTAGGTCACTGGGAGAATGTGCAAACTCCATACGGACAGCACCAGTCATCAGGATTGAACTCGGGTCTGTGGCGCTGTGAGGCAGCAACTCTACTGCTGCGCCGCCAATGTGACATTCCAATTTTTTGAATGTAGTTAGCCGCTTCACCGAGGAGCGGGTGCAGTAGAACGAGAATAAACGGATTTGCAGGGGTGACATTGCAGCCGAGGTCTGGGGAAGAGAGGGGAACAATGAGGACACGGAGGCTTAGTGGGGAATCGCATTGGTTATTGTATGGGAAGGAAGTCCAGATGCTGGTTTAAAGATAGACGAAATGCTGGAGTAACTCAGCGGAACAGGCAGCATCTCTGGGTAGTAGTCTAAGGAAGGGTCTCGACCCGATACATCACCATTCCTTCTCTCCGAAGATGCTGCCTGTCCTGCTGAGTTACTCCAGCCTTGTGTGTGTGTGAGAGTTACTCCAGCATTGTTCGTGTGTGTGTGTGTGTGTGCTACTCCAGCATTGTGTGTATGTGTGTGTGAGTTACCTTAGCATTGTGTGTGTGTGTGTGTGAGTTACTCCAGCATTGTTTGTGTGTGTGTGTGTGAGAGTTACTCCAGCATTGTGTGTGTGTGTGTGTGAGTTACTCCAGCACTGTTCATGTGTGTGTGTGTGTGTGTGTGTGTGTGTGTGTGTGTGTGTGTGTGTGTGTGTGTGTGTGTGTGTGTGTGCGACCCCAGCAGATGTGTTGGTGTGTGTGTGTGTGTGTGTGACCCCAGCATTGTGTGTGTGCATGTGCGAGTTACCCCAGCATTGTGTGTGTCACCCCAGCATTGTGTGTGTGTGTGAGTTACTCCAGCATTGTGTGTGAGTCACTCCAGCATTGTGTGTGTGTGTGTGTGAGTTACTCCAGCATTGTGTGTGTGTGTGTGTGTGTGTGTGTGTGTTACCCCAGCATTGTGTGTGTGTGTGTGTGTGTGTGTGTGTGTGTGTGTGTGTGTGTGTGTGTGTGTGTGTGTGTGTGTGTGTGTGTGTGTGTGTGTGTGTGTTACCCCAGCATTGTGTGTGTGTGAATCATGAATTGCCAAGACACAAGGCACTGTAGATACAAATAATGACATACACAAGAAAGGGCAGATGCTAGTTGAAAAAAGTGAACACATGGGGCTGGAGAAATTTGGAAATGTCATCCCGTCACCCATTCCTTCTCTCCAGAGATGCTGCCTGCCCGCTGAGTTAAAAGAGTTCCCACGGTAGACTCACGAATCACTAAGGTAAACGCACGGGCCACCACGTTATAAATGAGTTTAAAATGTTTAAATTTTTAACTTGAACTGTAAATTTGACTCGTGGAAAAAATCAAACATGTTTGATTTTTTTCACGAGTTACCAAGTTTCATGGGTATCTGCCGTTAGCGCCACGAGTCGCTAAGTTGCTCGCAAGAGTTCTGACATTCCCGCTACGTTTAGTGTACGTGATCTGGATGATGGGGTGGAAAATTGGATAAGTAAGTATGCAGATGATACTAAGATAGGTGGTATTGTGGATAATGAAGTAGATTCTCAAAGTCTACAGAGAGATTTGGGCCATTTGGAAAAGTGGGCTGAAAGATGGCAGATGGAGTTTAATGCTGATAAGTGTGAAGTGCTACATCTTGGCAGGACAAATCAAAATAGGACGTACATGGTAAATGGTAGGGAATTGAGGAATGCTGTGGAACAGAGGGATCTAGGAATAACTGTGCATAGTTCCCTGAAGGTGGAATCGCATGTAGATAGGGTGGTAAAGAAAGCCTTTGGTGTGCTGGCCTTTATAAAACAGAGCATTGAATATAGGAGTAGGGAAGTAATGTTAAAATTGTACAAGGCATTGGTAAGACCAATTCTGGAGTATGGTGTACAATTTTGGTTGCCTAGTTATAGGAAGGATGTCAACAAAATAGAGAGAGTACAGAGGAGATTTACTAGAATGTTGCCAGGGTTCCAGCAACTATGTTACAGAGAAAGGTTGAACAAGTTAGGTCTTTATTCTTTGGAGCGCAGAAGGTTAAGGGGGGACTTGAATACTTTTGCACGCCACACTTTTCAGTTTTTTATTTGTAATAAAATTTGGAAACCATGTATCATTTTCCTTCCACTTCACTATTACTTAAAATCCCAATAAAATACATTTACGTTTGTGGTTGTAACGTGACAAAATGTGGAAAAGTCCAAAGGGGTGTGAATACTTTTGCAAGCCACTGTACTTCAGCACTCTGTGACATGACACATATCCATGTTCTCCAGAGATGCAGCCTGACCCGCTGAGTTACTCCAGCACTCTGTGAAATGTCACCTATTCATATTCTCCGCAGATTCTCTCACATTTTAAGGATACGGGGGAAGTCTTTTAGGACTGAGATGAGAAAATTATTTTTCACACAGAGAGTGGTGAATCTCTGGAAATTCTCTGCCACAGAAGGTAGTTGAGGCCAGTTCATTGGCTATATTTAAGAGGGAGTTAGATGTGGTGGCTAAAGGGATCAGGGGGTATGGAGAGAAGGCAGGTAGAGGATACTGAGTTGGATGATCAGCCATGATCATATTGAATGGTGGTGCAGGCTCGAAGGGCCGAATGGCCTACTCCTGCACCTAATTACTATGATTCTATGCTGCCTGACCCGCTGAGTTACTCCAGCACTTAGTGTCTATTTTCCCTTTACCCATCTGCCTAAGCCCACCCTTCCCCTCCTTTCCCATGCCCCTTTCCAGTCCTCCAGTTGAAGCTGGAGTTCCATTTGCAGCAATATGTCAACTTTAACAGCTAAGACTGCGGCAGTAAGTTACATTCAGGGAATTGTCATTTGTTTCAATGGTGCCACTCTGGCTTTTTCCATTAAGAATGCAACATGTACTTCTTTGTTATCATTTTCCAGTCTTAGATATGAAACAGTACCGTAGCAACTTTCACTGGCATCTGAGAAATGATGCAGCTGTGCACTTCTGATCTTACCAAAGCTTGTAGGCTCCATACACCTGTCCACTTTGAATTCTGAGATCTTGAGGTCTGCTAACCATTCTGTCCATCGGTGAGAGGAAGTTTGCTTTATACTCTCATCCCATCCAAGTTTTTCCTTACAAAGATCCTGCAAAATCAACTTGGCTGGCAGTGTAAATGGTGCAAGAAATCCCAAAACGTCATAAGCTGAACCAATCACGGATAGGATAGCCCTTCTAGTACATGGTCGCTCTTGAATCGAGATTCTGAACTTGAACACATCTGTTTCAATGCACCAGTGCAGTCCCAATGTTTTTTCCATTGGCAAATTGTCTTTGTCCAAATCCAACTCCCTGGTTTCCTTGGCTCTAACATCTGGTGGAATGCTTTCCAATACAACACGACTGCTGCTGACCCACTTGGAAAGTGTAAATCCTCCCTTATTGCAGAGGGAAGTCAGATATTTTACCATTTGAATTGCTTCCAGCTCTGTAGTCATGGATTTTAAGCAATCATCCACATAGAAATTATTCTTCACAGTGGATGTCACTTCTTCTGGAAAGTGAGCTGTGTCTACTTTAATGCAAAATTCGCACAACTTGGTGATGACACTGCTGCAAAGAGATACACCTTCATTTGGCATTCAACAAGATCTCGCTGTACATCCCCTTCAGGCCACCAAAACAATCGTAAATAGTCAATGTGTTTTTCTGATACTTTGACGATGAAACATTGCTTTAATATCAGCCGTCAACGCAATCAGTTCTTGTCTGAATTTAATAAGAACTCCAATGAGTGAGTTAGTAAGGTCAGGACCTTGCAGTAGTTGACAGTTAAGTGATGTTCCTTTGAAGACTGCAGAACAGTCAAAGACCACCCTCAAGGTCCCTTTTTTCGAGTGATACTCCCCATGGTGCGGAATGTACCAAAGCTCTCCGTCACTTCGATTCAGTTGGTTTGTTGGTACGAATTCGGCATAATCATTGTCAATCATATCCTTTAGGAAAGACGTATATTCCTCATGAAATTTCGTATTCTTGCCAAACTTGCGTTTCAGATTTTGGGTGTGTTGCTCTGCCATAACTAACTGCATAAATAACTGCAGACTAACACTTTCTTGTTTGAAAGGTAAGTCCAGACAAAAGTGTCCATCTATCATCTTTACTGAGTAGTTCATAATATCCAAGAACTTTACCTCTTCCCTGGACATTTCTTCAGATTCCTTACTGGTACTTTAAGTTAAATCATGATTATATTGCTTAATCAATAGCTTTTCTAATTTACCATTTGATATTTGATTAACAGCTGTGGCAGGGTAGTTCTTCTGGTTCCTGCTTTCATTGTTCATTCTCAAGGAACCACAGTTAAACCCATCCTAGTAGGGTTTTCACAGCAAACTGTCCATTCCCTTGGCTCCTCACAGTCTGTATATGTTCCAATGCCTTCAAAGCATTTGTTCCAGTAAGTAGGTCGATACCAGAATTTCTTGACATCCTTCAAATAAGGCCATTGTTTCAAGTCCTTATGTCTGGGTATATTTTGATGACAAACAGGCATGGCCAACACCTCAGATATTGGTATAAAATTGTCTTAATCCAGACTAGATATTTCCATCCTTGTACTGTAATGACTATCGCAGGATTTCTCCTCATTCATGTTACGCAATAGAATCTTAACCTCTATTATGTCCAGCCTTCTCATCAAGCTTTCTGTACAAAAGGTAGCTGAACTTCCATGATCCAAAGATCAGAATCACACTTTATTCACCAAGTATGTTTTGCAACATATGAGTAATTTCATTGGCCTGGTCAGTCATACAATTAAAAGTAACAGATCACTCAAAAACACATTTTAACATGAACATCCACCAAAGTGGCTCCTACACATTCCTCACTGTGATTGAAGGCGAGATAACGTTCAAGTCCTTCCTTTTCTTCTTCCTCGGTCGTGAACCTCAAGCCTTCCATTGACGGGATGATCTTGATTCCCGTAGCCGGCAACGCTTGGGCCCTCCATGTCGAGGTGTTCAGCTCCCGCATCGGGGGGGGGATGTAGCTCCCCCGCGCCAGACGATCGAACCTCGCGTCGGGACTGGTTGAACCTTCCGCGACGTTGGAGCTCCTGACTCAGCCTCACCCGAGACTGCGAGCACCTTGATGGTAAGTCCACGGTGGTCGTGGTGGGAGCGATCCCAGGCAAGGGATCCGCTCTGATGTTAAGTCCACACCCTGCCGTGGGGCTCACGACAGTCCGAGGAGGCTTCCAGCTCCATTGATGTTAGGCCGTAGAACCCAGAGAATGTGATCTGAAAATTGATCACATCTCCGGGAAGGTAAGAACTTGAAAAAAAGTTTTCCCCGATGCCCTCCCTCCACCCCCCACATAAAACAAACTGAAGAACATTAAAACAAAACTTTAAAGAAACTAAAAATAAGAGAAGGAAAAAATGAACAGACTGCCGGCAGGGCTGCCATCTCCCCGGCGCCCCTGTATTCGTCTTGCTATTTCTTACCTGTACTGGTAAGATAGAGAACATACAGGCTTCTACCCCGGCCCCAATATGGGCAGTTATCTGAGGTGAGGTGTCAGCATCATTAATAGCTGGCTTTTCCTTCTGTTCTATTTGCTCTGGCTTCTTTTACTTAGTGTGAAGTACTTCAGGATGATCTTGCTTGCACTTATCACATTATAGGACTTTTACAGTCTTTAAGCAAGTGTCCTTTTTTCAAACATCCAAAACAGATTCCCTTCTCCTTTAAGAAATCCATCTTTTCTTCATATTCCTCTTGAATCTACGACACCACCTTATGGTGTGACCAACTTCATCACATAACAAACAAAATCCTCTTTGCTTGATAGTAGGTACATCTCCTTACTTTCCACCTGTCGTTTCCACAGGTATTATAGCTGTAGCAAAACTGCCTCCCTTAAGCCCCTGTTCCACTTGGGCGACCTCCACCGCGACATATTGTCATGGAAAGGTCGCCACAAGGTTGTAGGAGGTCTTTGTCGCTCTCCATTATCGTCGAGAGTGGTCTCCACGTAGTCGAGGCTTCAGCTAGATCGCGGCGTATTTTTCAAGATGTTAAAAACTGACCGCGACTAAAAATAGGTCGCCGTTGGAAAAATCGATATTTTTTTAGTCGCAGGTCTGGTCGAAGCCGGTCATAGCAGGTCGTGATGCTAGTCATAGGTAGTCGAAGGTGGTTGAAGGTAGTCGAAGGTAATAGCTCCGGGGTGAAAAATATATAATTTAAACAGCAGAACGTTACCTCTTTCACTCCAAAGCATGTTCATTCATAGCTGGAGGGTTTTTTGAAGAGTCTTGTGTTTTAGATATGGCACCAAAAAGTCAGCAGCACAGGGGGAGGGCACAACCCTAAAAAAAAAACTGCCATGCAGGTGTTGCCCACCCAGGAGGAGGAGTGGCAGGAGGTGATGCCACAGGAGGTGATAGAGCAGGGGGATGTAGCCCTGCATGAGAGACCCATGGAGGAGGAGACCAGGGTGGTAGTATATGTCCCCACCACCCCATCCTTCACTGCCTCATTTGAAGGCAGCAAAGCAGTCCTCTCTCCTGTCTGAGACAGCATCAGAGGCAGATGTCCCATTGGTGGTGAGGGAGGGCTGGAGGAAGATTATGCCATATCACCAGGCAGCAGGAGGGGGACCTTGAGGCATGCTTACCATCAACTGCCCCACATGTGTGCTGAAAGTTCCATCTTTTGTCAAAGCCCAGTGCCACACTCTTCCAGTCATCTGGTGTACTGGGACAGTCCATCACATCCTCTCCATTCACCCATTGAGACCTCTTCTTGTGCTTCCTCTTCACCCTTGCTCTTCCCCTTCTGCCTTTCTTAAAAGGCTGCTGAAGCAAAAGGGCTACTGCAAACAGCAGTAGTTGTATTTTTACTAACATCCTCCAAACGAGTTCCTTCCTCGTTTGCATGTTTCAGAATGATTTTTAAAAAAGCCTGGGAGGCATTTTTTTGTGAGAAAGAAATGTAGACATAATTTTATCAGGTGATCATTTGAGCTGTAGACACTCGTCACTGGTCGTTCTCAATCTTCGTCCCGGCCTCTTCCAACTTCATATCCAGTTCCAACCATTCCTTCTCTCTCTTTAACTGCCTTTCTTTATTCCTCAACCTCTTTCCTCGTCTGTTCTGCATGTGCCTCGGCCTCTCTCCTTGTCTGCACCGCACGTGCCTCAGCCTCTCTTATCGTCTGTTACAACTGTTCTTCCTGTGCTTCAATCTCATGCTTTCTCGTCAAGGTGGCAACTTGTAGCGAAAGCCATAGTTGCTTCAGCTTCCAAACAAGCAGAGGCACCATTGAAACAAATGACAATTCCCTGAATGTAACTTACTGCCGCAGTCTTAGCTGTTAAAGTTGACATATTGCTGCAAATGGAACTCCAGCTTCTAAACTAGACTTATGTCTACATCTTCTTGTTGAAACATTCGAGATACTATCTCAGAGTGTTACTTCATGTTCAATTTCGATACCTTGTTGCATAGCATCTCCTGTTATAGCACACACTGTCCTTTGATCAGCTAACCATTTCTCCACATTCCCTACGACGCCGTTAAGATATTCAATCACTTCTTGAAACCACTGATTACACTTTGCTTTCCTCAACAGGCAGTGATAGGCTCAGTAATGTCGCGGTTTGTGCAAACGCAAGGCGGAGATTGACTAGACGCCCATGATTAGATTTTACTTTTTCAGCATTCTCTTCAAGGCACATGAGTTCATCCTGGAACTCTATTAAATCGATAACCCGCTTCCACAGCTTGTTTCACTCCTTCTGCATTTCTCCAGATATCTTCGGATATCTTGGCTTCTCTCCGCCCATTTGTGCCTCCTCTGACTCACCTGCTCCAACTTACTCCATGGATTAAACTGGTCTTGGGCAGACTGCCAAATCTGCTAGTTGAACAGACAGGACCTCTTCAGTTTGCTTCTATCTTTATTTTCTGCCATGTTCCATAAACACCCAATAAGAAAGCAAAACAAAACTGGACTTTCAGAAAGAAAGGACCATTCCGCCCATTGTAGAGGGAGGGAGGGCGGGGAGGGAGGAGAGGGAGAGGGGGAGGGAGAGGGGGAGAGAGAGGGGGGAGAGAGAGAGGGGGGGGAGAGAGAGGGAGGGGGGGAGAGAGGGAGGGGGGAGAGAGGGAGGGGGGGAGAGAGGGAGGGGGGAGAGAGGGGAGGGGGAGAGAGGGAGGGGGAGAGAGGGGAGGGGGAGAGAGGGAGGGGGAGAGAGGGAGGGGGAGAGAGGGAGGGGGAGAGAGGGAGGGGGAGAGAATTTAATTTCCAGCAGCATGGAAATGATGACCTCACAAGGGTTGACACTGCAATGGCAGTTGCGAGAGAGTGAGAGTCTGTTTCAAGTTTGTTTACTTTCAGCTGAGTTAAAGAAATAAAACTCAAAGCGACCTGACTTACTGCCGATGTCCTACATACTGCCATTGATAAAGTTACATTACTATACCACAAGGAGTGAACAAATCCAACTATATCACAGAAAACTGTAAAAGTTTGTTTTCCAAAGTTCTTACCAGGCACTTGTAGTGTCTGGTAAGTAAAATCAGTAAGTTTTCTTGTAGTAAAAACAGTAAGATATTCATCCAAACTTCTTGTTTAAGTACGTTTTGATCTTATTCGTAGTCAAACTCATGCATGGTGGAAACCTGTGACCTCTGCTCCATGTGGGCAAGTTGGGCTGACGTGCCCGTTTCCACACTTTCTGCATTCTTTTCTGCTCCTGGACATTCAAGTTGCCGAACCAAGCAATGATGCAGCCAGTCAGAATGCTCTCTACTGTGCACCTGTAGAATTTCGAGAGAGTCCTCCTTGACATACCGACTCTCCGTAATCTTCTCAGGAACAAGAGGTGCTGATGCGCCTTCTTTATAACTGCATCAGTGTGCTAGGACCAGGAAAGATCTTCGGAAATATGCACGCCCAGGAATTTGAAGTTCTTGGTCCTTTCCACCATCGTCCCGTTTATATAAACGGGATAGTGGGTCCCCTTCCTACCCCTTCCAAAGTCCCCAATCAGTTCCTTGGTTTTGCTGTTGTTGAGAGCCAGGTTGTTGTGCTGGCACCATTTGGTCAATCAGTCGATCTCACTTCTATACTCTGACTCATCGCCATCAGTGATTCGTCCCACAACAGTGGTGTAGTCGGCGAACTTGATGATGGAGTTTGCACTATGTCCAGCTACACAATCATGAGTATAGAGTGAGTACAGCAGGGGGCTGAGCACGCAGCCTTGAGGTACTCTCATGCTGATTGTTATCGAGGATGACACATTTCCGCCAATACGGACAGACTGTCTGTGGATAAGAAAGTCGAGGATCCAATTGCAGAGGGATGCGTAGAGACCCAGATCTGTGAGCTTGGTAACCAGCTTTTTTTTTTAATCAAAAAATATATTCAATTATTAAAAAATAATATATACAGTACAATAAAACAAGTCAGAACCCACCACCATAATACAATACAAACATATATCCATAATGAACTATTATACAGCTATGATACAATCCTTATTGAGGATACATTCAACACCCTGCGGTGCCCAACTGTCGCAGAACTCCCTCAGGTGCCGTGAACAGGGCCTGTTCCCTCTCTAACCGCACCCGGACACCGACATATCCCCGGAAAAGGGGCAGGCAGCCGGCTCAGGTAAAGCCCTCCACCGCCTGGCTCCTTGACTCGCAGATGGCCAGCTTGGTCAGACCCAGGAGCAACCCAACCAGGACATCTTCAGCTCTATCCTCTCCCCTACGCACAGGGTGTCCAAAGATGAGGATGGTAGGTGGAAAATGCAGCCAGAAGGCAAGGAGCAGCCCCTTCAGGTATTCAAACAGTGGCTGCAGCCTCACGCACTCCATGTACACGTGGTACACAGACTCTTCCAGCCCGCAAAAGTGGCAGGTGGCTGGCGAGTCTGTAAACCGCGAGAGAAACAGGTCGCAGGGAACACCTTGGTGCATTACCCTCCACCCCATGTCCCCAATGTAGAGGAGGAGAATCCCTGCATAGAGGGGCCCCGGTGGGGCCCACCGGGGCCCCCTCTATGCAGGGATTCTCCTCCTCTACATTGGGGACCTGGGATGGAGGGTAGTGCACCAAGGTGTTCCCTGCAACCTGTTTCTCTCGCGACTGGAAGGCAACACTGACCGCCACTTAGTGACCGGACAGTGTACCAGGGCAAGGAAGTGCAGGGTGTGGAGGAGGGGCCCGTACAGGACATGCCTCCCTGCGTCTCGGAGGGAGATGAAGTGTGTCGAGGAAAGGCGGCTCAAATTGTGTGGGACCGGCTCCCCGGAAGGATTACAGTGGCTGGGTCCGAGGAATACTTCCGGCAGAGCGGGGGTTTGCTCAACCACAGGTACTCCACACATTTGAGCCCCCCCCCCCCCCCCCCCCGACACCCGCTGGGGCGGGACAAGGACCAGCTGCTCTCACGCCCGGGCCGTCGCCCTCCGCCAGCTTACTCTAACTGTAGCTTCTTCAGCGCATCCTTCTCCTCCTCGTATTCTCTCCAGAGGATCGTGTCTCCGACGGTCTGAATTAGATGCGAATCCAAATCGAGCAGCTCGTTCCCGAGCTGTCTGATCTTGGAATCGCGTCTCTTGGTCGGCCCTCTAGTGTACTCCTGACAGAAACTCCGGATGTGGGCCTTGCCCACGTCCCACCATAGCCGCAGAGAGTGAAATCCTCCCCGCTTCCCCTTCCAGGTATTCCAGAACCTCTCAAACGAGTTCCGGAAGCGGCGATCCTCCAGCAGCCTGTTGTTAAAATGCCAGTACGCGGACCCTCCCCTCGTGCGCAGCGGGGTAAACTCCGCCCACACCAGGTGGTGGTCCGAGCACGGCACCAGCAGCATGGAGGTTGCCGAGACGCGGGACACGTACGCTCGAGAAATATACAGGTGGTCGATGCGAGACCCACCCCCCTCTGACCTCCTGGAGAAGGCCCTAGATTCGGGGTGGAGGTTCCTTCAGGTGTCTACCATGTCAAAGGAGCCCACGAGCTCGTTCTTCACCGACTCCTGACCGTGCTGCAACGGTCTCCTTCCTCAAAGGTACAGTTGAAATCACCCCCGAGGATCACGCAGTCACCAGGGTCGATGGAGCTCAGCAGGGCAGACACCTCCTGGAACAGGCGTGTCTGCAACACGGCGAGCTTGGGGGCGTACACGTTGACAAAATGCAATGGCTTGCCATCCAGGCGCACGGCCAAGTGAAGCAAACGGCCTGGCACCAGTTCCTGGACCTTTAGGATCTCAGGCCGGAAATTTGGGGCCAACAAAATGGCCAGCCCACTGGAAATGGAGCTGAGGTGGCTCACGAAGACCTCGCCACCCCACTCCAGGAGCCAGGTGGACTTCTCTCCTGGGGTGGTGTGGTTTTCTGCAGGAAGCTCACCGCATATTTCCCATCCCTCAGGATTGAGAGATGGTTAAACCTGTGGAGAGGCCTCCTGCTGCCATTTATGTTGTAACGGGCTATGGTGATCGCCATGTCAGGAGTACACTAGATCCCCTCAGCAGTCCCCCGGTCGCTGACAGCAGAGCTGCTCCTCCCCCTACGGACCCTAGGTGGATTGGAGGTGGGTCTTACCTTCCAGATCATTGCTACAAGGGACGCTCTACTGCTCCCTCTACCCTCAGCAGGAACGACGCTGCTCCCGGCCTTGGCATCCCTTTGCAGGGCGTCCAAAAAGGACATGAGCCGGTCGTTCCCCTTCACCCCCTTCGACCCCTTGCCGCTCCCCCACTTTTTGAGGATGAGTTTCTGCGAGCTAGTGAGCGGATCTTCTCCACTGGAATGAGTGTAGTGGCATCAGGGTGAGCGAGAACATCTATTGACTCATTGCCCGAGGAGTCCCCTTCCACCTGCTCACTGCAGATGGAGTCACCATCCCCAACTCCGGACACACCTGCAGTGCTCAAAACACCCACCTCACCCTGTGCAACGGTTGCCTCTGCCCCACCCGCTGGTCTCTACTCCACCTCACGCCCAACCCTGGGACCAGTGGCAGAGGGGCCTTCCCCAGTTGTACCCGGGGATTCAAGACCATCGACATTGGGGGTGACTATCCTTCCCCCAGTTGGGCCCAGAGAGGACTCTGGTGCACCAGACTCAGGGAGTCCCTCTGGAGCCAGGTCCTGAGGGAGAGAAGGACCTGCAAAACCCCCACTTCCTTACAGGCATGGCACCTTGGGCACTCCGATGTCCAGAAGATGGTAAAGTCACGCCCATCCTGCTGGACACAGAAGCGCCCGTCAACCACCTCCTCCCGGTCCATCATCATGGACCAGGAGGAGGTCCATGATGATGACGCCGGAGCTCGTGCCACAGCTCCTTCCTGCGGAACCCCTGGGAAATTGTGGTGATGTCCAAGAGTACCTTCCCCAGGGTGTGAAGGTGGGGAAGGAGGGCCTCATTTGTGATGCAGGGCGGGACGTTGGAAAGGACCACCCACTGCGCGATGGATTCTACGGGCTCGACCTGCAAAAACACTCCCCCCACTGTGACCCCTTTACTCATGGTCGTGTTTACCCCCTCAACAGACTCAAGGAAGAGCAAGGCCTTCCCAAACATTTTGCCCACATACAGCCAAGCAGTCCTCCAGGTTGATCTGGGGGGGGGGGTCAAGTAGTACCTTACCCCATGCTCAAAAGGCAGGTTTTTCATGGGGAACTGGGCACAGAGAGGAGTAGCCGAAGCAGCTGAAGTAGCTGCCTGAGCATAGCTCCTGGAAGGCACCGGCTCCCCAGACCCGGCATAGTAAAGATGCTACAATTTAAAACATCTCACATATAAAGCCTGAGACACAGACAGTCCAAATGACACGAGGCCAAGTCCAAAGACAAAAACAAATGGATCAGTTCGAGAGAGGGAGGCAAATTGGTGTCGCCTCAAACGCTGATAATGGCGGCTCCCCCGAAACCTGCTGCATCACCACCTCTTCGCTGGATTATCTCGGCTCCTCGCGTTCCCTGGCGAGCTGCTGATCTTCGCAGGCAATCCCAGCTGTTCTTCACCGCTCCTACAGCAACAAAAGGGACCTGCCTACAGTCTTGTTGTTGGAAGCCTCTCATCTCCCTCGGTTTTGCCGAGAGAAAGGAAGCTTCGTCGTCAACTTCAAGCTCCAAAGCCGCAAAAGAAGATTGAGACGGTGGAGGTGCAGAATACCTCACACACCACACGAAAACCAGACCGGGCCGGTCAGCCCCCGACGAGGTTGTTCTGAACGCAGTTGTACACGTCCAGAAAGATTTTTCTCCCCTCTTTTATTCGCAAACAGTCTCCTGGCAGGTTGCCAGCAACCATAGTGGGAGCTACCCAGTCAATTGATAAGACTGCTCGCAGTCCCAAAACAGGCAGAAAAACTTTAAAACAAGTCTCTGCAGCGTTGCAGCGATACATAAAGATGTTTAAGGTACCGCTGTATCTCCTCCGAATTCCATAAAGATGATAAAACACATTAGTTCTTGTGTCTGGACGGGAGCTCCTAATCACCACACCTCCTCACGTAACCAGCTTGGAAGGGATGAACCAGCTTGGAAGGGATGAACCAGCTTGGAAGGGATGATGGTATTAAACGCCGAGCTGTGGTCTATGAACAACAGTCTGACATATGAGTTTTTGTTGTCCAAGTGGTCCAGAGCGTAGTGTGGAGCCAGTGAGATCGCATCCACCATTGACCTGTTATGGCGGTACGTGAACTGCAGTGGGTCGAGGTTCTTGTCAAGGTAGGAGTTGATATGTGCCATAATTAACCTCTCAAAGCACTTCATCACCACAGATGTTAGTGCCACTGGTCGATAGTCGTTGAGGCATGTCACCTTGCTCTTCTTGGGCACCGGTATTATTGATGCCCTTTTAAAGCAGGTAGGAACCTCAGACCTCAGAGTGAGAGGCCATAAAAACTCCAGCCAGTTGGACTGCAGAGGTTTTGAGAATACGACCGGGTCCAGGTGCTTTCTGAGGGTTCATCCCTCTGAAGGATCTTCTGACGTCGGCCTCTGTGACTGTGACGGAAATACCATCACAGCGAATGGTGGCTCAGGAAGGCACATCAGTGCTCTCCCTATCAAAGCGTGTGTAGAACGCATTGAGCTCGTCAGGAAGTGATGCTTCGCTGACATGCAAGCCCCGCCACAGCTGCCGAACATCTGTCTCATCCTCCAGCTTGGAGCAGAAGTCCCTTTTGGCCTTTTTGATGGCCTTACCATGGTCGTATCTGGACTTCTTGTAGACCTCAGCATCACCAGACCTGAATGCCCGGAATCTGGTCTTCAGAAGAATGCGGATCTCATGGTTCATCCAAGGCTTCAGGTTAGGAAACACTCAGAAGATTTTAGTTAGGACGCAGTCCTCCACACATTTCCTTATGAAGTCTGTAACCACTGTGGAATGTTCATTCAGGTCCTTTGCCAAGTCAATAGACAATAGACTATTGTAGAGAGGCCCACAGGAGCTGTTGGAAGAAGAGGAGGAGGGGGAGGAGCGACACCCGACCGGTAAGGTTTAAAATCAAGCGCGGGGCTTGTTTTTTCAGAGGCCCAAAGGAGCCGTTGGAAGAAGAGGAGGAGGGGGAGGAGCGACACCCGACCGGTAAGGTTTAAAATCAAGCGCGGGGCTTGTTTTTTCAGAGGCCCACAGGAGCCGTTGGAAGAAGAGGAGGAGGGGGAGGAGGGGGAGCGACACCTGACCGGTAAGGTTTAAAATCAAGCGCGGGGCTTGTTTTTTCAGAGTCCCACAGGAGCCGTTGGAAGAAGAGGAGGAGGGGGAGGAGGGGGAGGAGCGACACCCGACCGGTAAGGTTTAAAATCTAGCGCGGGGCTTGTTTTTTCAGAGGCCCACAGGAGCTGTTGGAAGAAGAGGAGGAGGGGGAGGAGCGACACCCGACCGGTAAGGTTTAAAATCAAGCGCGGGGCTTGTTTTTTCAGAGGCTCACCGAAATCCATAACATTCCATTTGGAGAAGTGTTTTTTTTTTGAGGAAGCCGCTGATTGGTGGGAAGTGGACTAGGGAAAGCAGCTGATTGGCAGTCAGATTCAAGCAGTTTGTTGTGTACTTTGTATTGTGTTGCTATTGTATCCTGTGTAAGGGGGGAGTATGAAGGCAAGGGCAGTGTACTGTTCTGGATGTCAGATGTGGGAGGTCAGGGAATCTGATAGCCCTCCAGACATCCACATCTGCGCCAGGTGTGTTGAGATGGGGCTCCTAAAGGACTGTGTTAGGAACCTGGAGCAGCAGCTCGATGACCTCCGTCTGGTCAGGGAGAGTGAGGAGGTAATAGAGAGGAGCTACAGGGAGGCAGTCACTCCCAAACCACAGGAGGCAGACAAGTGGGTCACAGTTAGGAAGGGCAAGGGGCAGAGGCAGGGGCTAGAGAGTACCCCTGTGACCGTGCACCTGGAAAATAGGTACTCGGGTTTGAGTACGATTGGAGGGGACAGCCTAGCTGGGGGCAGCAACAGCGGCCGGGCCTCCGGCACAGAGACCGGCCCTGATGCTCAGAAGGGTAGCAAAAAGAGGACGGCAATTGTAATAGGGGACTCTATAGTTAGGGGGTCGGATAGGCGATTCTGTGGACGCAGTCGGGAGACCCGGATGGTAGTTTGCCTCCCTGGTGCCAGGGTCTCGCATGTATCAGAACGTGTCCAAAAGATTCTGATAAGGGAGGGCGAGGAGCCCGATGTTGTGGTACACATAGGTACCAATGACATAGGCAGAAAAAGTGACGAGGTCCTGAAGGGAGAATTTAGGGAGTTGGGGGGAAAGTTAAGGAGAAGGACCAAAAGGGTAACGATTTCAGGATTACTGCCTGTGCCGCGTGACAGTGAGAGTAGGAATGATATGAGGTGGAGGATAAATGCGTGGCTGAGGGACTGGTGCAGTGGGCAGGGATTCAAGTTCCTT
Source organism: Okamejei kenojei (assembly GCA_035221665.1). Classification (NCBI taxonomy): domain Eukaryota; kingdom Metazoa; phylum Chordata; class Chondrichthyes; order Rajiformes; family Rajidae; genus Okamejei; species Okamejei kenojei. The sequence goes on from CM069158.1 coordinate 2,628,442, forward strand.
GATCACTGGGACCTCTTTTGGGGAAGGCATGATCTGTACACAAAGGACGGGTTGCACTTGAACCCGAGGGGGACCAATATCCTGGCAGGGAGATTTGCAAAGGCTACTGGGGAGACTTTAAACTAGAAAGGCTGGGGGAGGGACTCGGGTAGAGGGGGCTAGGGATCAGGGTGTGGGGCAAGAGGCAGAGAAGGGAAGCACTCGGATCCAAAATGTAGGCGAGAAAGATGAAAAAGATAATAGACAGAGAATAAGGGATGGTGGGTTTCTAAAATGTGTATATTTTAATGCTAGGAGCATTGTAAGTAAGGTGGATGAACTTAGAGCCTGGATTGACACCTGGAAATATGACGTTGTGGCAATCAGTGAAACATGGTTGCAGGAGGGCTGTGATTGGAAACTAAATATTCCAGGATTTTGTTGCTTCAGGTGTGATAGAATTGGAGGGACCAGAGGGGGAGGTGTTGCATTGCTTGTCAGAGAAGATATTACAGCAGTGCTTTGGCAAAATAGATTAGAGGGCTCGTCTAGGGAGGCTATTTGGGTGGAACTGAGAAGTGGGAACGGCGTAGCAACACTTTTAGGGGTGTACTATAGACCGCCAAATGGGGAGCGAGAATTGGAAGAGCAAATATGTAAGGAGATAGCAGATATTAGTAGTAAGCACAAGGTAGTGATTGTGGGAGATTTCAATTTTCCAAAAATAGACTGGGAAACACATTCTGTAAATGGGCTGGATGGTTTGGAGTTTGTAAAATGTGTGCAAGATAGTTTTTTACAGCAGTACATAGAGGTATCGACCAGAGAAGGGGCAGTGCTGGACCTCCTGTTAGGAAATGAGGCAGGTCAGGTGACGGAGGTATGCGTTGGTGAGCACTTCGGGACCAGTGATCACAATACCATTAGTTTCAATATAATTATGGAGAGAGTCTGAACTGGACCTAGGGTGGAGATTTTTGATTGGAGAAAGGCTAACTTTGAGGGAATGCGTAAGGATTTTAAAGGAGTGAATTGGGACACTTTGTTTCATGGGAAGGATGTAGAAGAGAAATGGAGAACATTTAAAGGGGAAATTGTAAGAGTACAGAATATTCATGTCCCTGTTAGGTTGAAAGGAAATAGTAAAAATTGGAAAGAGCCATGGTTTTCAAGGGAAATTGGACACTTGTTTCGAAAAAAGAGAGATATCTACAATAATTATAGGAGGCATGGAGTAAATGAGGTGCTAGAGGAGTATAAAGAATGTAAAAAGAATCTTAAGAAAGAAATTAGGAAGGCTAAAAGAAGATATGAGGTTGCTTTGGCAAGAAAGGTGAAAGTAAACCCAAAGGGTTTCTACAGCTATATTAATAGCAAAAGGATAACGAGGGATAAAATTGGACCATTAGAGAACCAGAATGAACAGCTATCTGCAGAGCCAAAAGCGATGGGGGAGATATTGAACAATTTATTTTCTTCGGTATTCACCAAGGAGAAGGATATTGAACTCTGTGAATTAAGGGGAAAAAGTAGAGTAGCTATGGAAACTATGAGATTCAAAGAGGAGGAAGTACTGACACTTTTGAAAAATATAAAAGTGGATAAGTCTCCAGGTCCTGACAGGATATTCCCTAGGACATTGAGGGAAGTTAGTGTAGAAATAGCAGGAGCTATGACAGAAATATTTCAAATGTCATTAGGAACGGGAATAGTGCCGGAGGATTGGCATACTGCGCATGTTGTTCCATTGTTTAAAAAGGGTTCAAAGAATAAACCTAGCAATTATAGACCTATTAGTTTGACGTCAGTGGTGGGCAAATTAATGGAAAGGATACTTAGAGATAATATATATAAGCATCTGGATAAACAGGGTATGATCAGGAACAGTCAACATGGATTTGTGCCTGGAAGGTCATGTTTGACAAACCTTCTTGAATTTTTTGAAGCGGTAACTAGGGAAATTGATGAGGGTAAAGCAGTGGATGTTGTCTATATGAATTTCAGTAAGGCCTTTGACAAGGTTCCCCATGGAAGGTTGGTTAAGAAGGTTCAATCTTTGGGTGTTAATGGCGGAGTGGCAAGATGGATTCAACAGTGGCTGAATGGGAGATGTCAGAGAGTAATGGTGGATGGCTGTTTGTCAGGTTGGAAGCCAGTGACCAGTGGGGTGCCTCAGGGATCTGTGTTGGGTCCACTGTTGTTTGTCATGTACATCAATGATCTGGATGATGGGGTGGAAAATTGGATAAGTAAGTATGCAGATGATACTAAGATAGGTGGTGTTGTGGATAATGAAGTAGATTTTCAAAGTCTACAGAGAGATTTGTGCCATTTGGAAAAGTGGGCTGAAAGATGGCAGATGGAGTTTAATGCTGTTAAGTGTGAAGTGCTACATCTTGGCAGGACAAATCAAAATAGGACGTACATGGTAAATGGTAGAGAATTGAGGAATGCTGTGGAACAGAGGGATCTAGGAATAACTGTGCATAGTTCCCTGAAGGTGGAATCGCATGTAGATAGGGTGGTAAAGAAAGCCTTTGGTGTGCTGGCCTTTATAAATCAGAGCATTGAATATAGGAGTAGAGAAGTAATGTTAAAATTGTACAAGGCATTGGTAAGACCAATTCTGGAGTATGGTGTACAATTTTGGTCGCCTAGTTATAGGAAGGATGTCAACAAAATAGAGAGAGTACAGAGGCGATTTACTAGAATGTTGCCAGGGTTCCAGCAACTATGTTACAGAGAAAGGTTGAACAAGTTAGGTCTTTATTCTTTGCAGCACAGAAGGTTAAGGGGGGACTTGATTGAGGTCTTTAAAATGATGAAAGGGATAGACAGAGTTAACGTGGATACGTTTTTCCCATTGAGGGTAGGGAAGATTCAAACAAAAGGGCATGACATGAGAATTAAGGGACAGAAGTTTAGGGGTAACGTGAGGGGGAACTTCTTTACTCAGAGGGTGGTGGCTGTGTGGAATGAGCTTCCAGCAGAAGTGGTGGAGGCAGGATCGATTTTATCATTTAAGAGTAAAGTGGATAGGTATATGGACGTGAAGGGAATGGAGGGGTATGGTCTGAGTGCAGGTAGATGGGACTAGGGACTGCTTTTAATTCCTGCATATGCCCCACTCGGGAAAACTGCTCCTACCATCACAAAGACCATCTCAACTTGGCCTGATGGTGCCTCTCAGCAGCTGCAGGACTGCTTCGACAGGACCAACTGGGATGTGTTTGAGCACCAGGACCTGGAGGTGTTCACGGACAGTGTACTATATAAAAACTGCATGGACACTGTCACAGTGGACAAACGCATCCATGTCTACCCCAACCAGAAGCCTTGGATGACCCGGGTGGTCCAGCGGCTGTTAAAGGAGAGGAAAACCGCTTTTAGGTCTGGCGATAGGGCTTTATACAGCACGGCCCAAGCTAACCTGATGAGAGGGATCAGAGAGGCCAAATCAAACTACAGGAGGAGGATAGAGGACCACCTGGACAGTAATAACAGCAGGCAGGTGTGGCAGGGGATCCAGTATCTCACCAACTACAAGACCAACCTTGGAGCTGCTGAAGGTGACGCCTCGCTGGCATAGGAGCTGAACCTCTTCTTTGCTCTCTTTGAAGTGGAGCCACCAGAGACAGCCATATCACACCACATCATCCACAGCAGCTTAACCCTCGAAATAGAGGAGCATGAGGTGAGGCGCACGCTGCGGGCCATCAATCCAAGGAAGGCTGCTGGACCCGACGGCGTCTCTGGATGCGTGCTGAAGGACTGCGCAGACCAGCTGGCTGGAGTATTTACGAGGATCTTCAACCAGTCTCTGGCCCAGTCCACTGTCCCACCCTGTCTGAAGTCCTCCACCATAGTCCCCTTGCCAAAAAAACCCCACATTTCCAGCCTCAACAACTACCGGCCAGTCGCACTCACACCTGTGGTGATGAAGTGCTTTGAAAAACTGGTCCGGGGTCACATCACATCACTCCTGCCCCGAAGCTTTGACCCCCCACCAGTTTGCGTACAGAGCAAACAGATCCACAGAGGATGCTGTAGCCACAGCCCTCCATGCTGCACTCTCCCACCTGGAGCAGCGGGGGAGCTACGTGCGGATGCTCTTTGTGGACTATAGCTCTGCTTTATTCATCATCCTTCCCCACAAACTGGTGAACAAACTGGGGCACCTGGGACTTCCACACTCCACTTCCATGTGGATAAATAGCTTCCTGTCGGGTCGCAGCTAGAGGGTCAGTGTGGGCCATCACACATCCACGGCCCTCAGCCTCAGTACCGGCTCTCCACAGGGCTGCGTGCTGAGCCCCCTGCTCTACACCATCTACACATATGACTGCACCCCCGCCCACCACAGTAACACCATTGTCAAATTGGCGGATGACACCACGGTGGTGGGGCTCATCTCTGGGGGGGATGAGTACGTCTACAGGGATGAGGTGGAGCAGCTGACAGTGTGGTGTGGAGAGAATAACCTGCTCCTCAACATCTCAAAGACAAAGGAGCTCATAATAGACTATAGGAAGAAGAAAACGAACATTACACCACTAATCATCAGAGGGGACTGTGTGGAGAGGGTGGCGGATTTCCGCTTCCTGGGAATCCACATTGAGGAGGACCTGACATGGAGCGTGAACACCTCTGCGCTGCTGAAAATGGTCCAGCAGAGACTGCACTTCCTTAGGGTGCTCAGAAAGAACAACATCACCAAGAGACTCCTGCTGTCCTTTTATCGGTGCTCCATAGAGAGCATCCTAACATACTGTGTAGCGTGTGGTACACCAGCTGCACATCGGCCCAGAAGAAAGCATTCCAGAGGGCTATTGACAACGCCCAGAAGATTGTCGGCTGCCCGCTCCTCACTTTGGAGGACCTACACAGTTCCCACTGTCTCAAGAAATCCCAGAACATTATAAAGGACATTTCCCACCCCGGCCACTCCCTGTTTGAACTGTTGCCGTCAGGCAGACGGTACAGATCAATGAGGACAAGGACAAAAAGACTAAAAAACAGTTTTTATCCCACAGCAAGAACTACACTTAATGTAGCCACCAAATGAGCGCAAGTGCGCTACATACCAAATGGATTGTGAAATAGACAGAAGAATGTATGGTTGTGTGTTCATGCTTATTTTATGGGGGTGTGTGTATGCTTACGTATCGTTAGCTTTTAGAAATGTGTGAATGGTGCACTGACTGGTTGGCATTTTAATTTTGTTGTACATGTTCACATGTTATAATGACAATAAAGATAATCTATCTATCTATCTATCTATCTAGACAGTAGACAATAGACAATAGGTGCAGGAGTAGGCCATTTGGCGTTTCGAGCCAGCACCGATCATCCCAAATCAGTACCCCGTTCCTGCCTTCTCTCCATATCCCCTGACTCCGCTATTTTTAAGAGCCCTATCTAGCTCTCTCTTAAAAGCATCCAGAGAACCTGCCTTCACTGCACTGTGAGGCAGAGAATTCCTGTGAGAAAAAGTGTATCCTCGTCTCCGTTCTAAATGGCTTACTCCTTATTCTTAAACTGTGGCCCCTGGTTCTGGACTCCCCCAACATCGGGAACATGTTTCCTGTCTCAAGTGTGTCCAAGCCCTTAGCAATCTTATATGTTTCAATGAGATCCCCTCTCATCCTTCTAAACGCCAGAGTGTACAAGCCCAACTGCTCCATTCTCTCAGCATATGACAGTCCCGCCATCCCGGGAATTAACCTTGTAAACCTACCTGCACTCCCTCAATAGGAAGAATGCCCTTCCTCAAATTTGCAGACCAAAACTACACACAATACTCCAGGTGTGGTCTCACTAGGGCTCTGTAGAAGGACCTCTTTGATCCTATATTCGATTCCTCTTGTTATAAAGGCCAACATTCCATTCACTTTCTTCACTGCCTGCTGTACCTGCATGCTTACTTTCATAGACTGATGTACAAGGACCCCCAGATCCCATTGTACTTCCCCTTTTCCCAACTTAACTCCATTTAGATAGTAATCTGCCTTCCTGTTTTTGCTACCGAAGTGGATAACCTCACATTTATCCGCATTAAACTTCATCTGCCATGCATCTGCCCACTCCCCCAACCTGTCCAAGTCACCCTGCATTCTTATAGCATCCTCCTCACAGTTTGGTCTCCTAATCTTAGGAAAGACATTCTTGCCATAGAGGGAGTACAGAGAAGGTTCACCAGACTGATTCATGGGATGTCAGGACTTTCATATGAAGAAAGACTGTATAGACTCAGCTTGTACTCGCTAGAATTTAGATTGAGGGGGGATCTTATAGAAACTTACAAAATTCTTAAGGGGTTGGACAGGCTAGATGCAGGAAGATTGTTCCCAATGTTGGGGAAGTCCAGAACAAGGGGTCACAGTTTAAGGATAAAGGGGAAGTCTTTTAGGACCGAGGTGAGGAAATTTTTTTTCACACAGAGAGAGTTGAATCTGTGGAATTCTCTGCCACAGAAGGTAGTCGAGGCCAGTTCATTGGCTATATTTAAGAGGGAGTAAGATGTGGTCCTTGTGGCTAAAGGGATCAGGGGGTATGGAGGGAAAGCAGGTACACGATACTGAGTTGGATGATCAGCCATGATCATATTGAATGGCGGTGCAGGCTCGAAGGGCCGAATGGCCTACTCCTGCACCTATTTTCTATGTTTCATAGGACCACCCAGCTTTGTGTCATCTGCAAATTTGCTAATGTTACTTTGAATCCCTTCATCCAAATTATTGATGTATATTGTAAATAGCTGCGGTCCCAGCACCGAGCCTTGCGGTACCCCACTAGACACTGCCTGCCATTCTGAAAGGGACCCGTTAACCCTACTCATTGTATCTTGTCTGCCAAACACTTCTCTATCCATGTCAGCACTCTACCCCCAATACCATGTGCCCTAATTTTGCCCACTAATCGTCTATGTGGGACTTTATCAAATGCTTTCTGAAAGTCCAGGTACACTACATCCACTGGCTCTCCCTTGTCCATTTTCCTAGTTACATCTTCAAATATTTCCAGAAGATTAGCCAAGCATGATTTCCCCTTTGTAAATCCATGATCTCTGACCGATCCTGTTACTGCTATCCAAATGTGCGGCTACCTCATCTTTTATAATTGACTCCAGCATCTTCCCCACCACCGATGTCAGGCTAACTGGTCAATAATTTCCCATTTTCTCTCTCCCGCCATTATTTAAAAGTGGGATAACATTAGCTACCCTCCAATCCACAGGAACTGATCCTGAGTCTATAGACCATTGGAAAATTAGCACCATTGCATCCACAATTTCCAAAGCCACTTCCTTAAGTATCCTGGGATGCAGACCATCAGGCCCTGGGGATTGATCAGCTTTCAGTCCCATCAGTCTATCCAACACCATTTCCTGCCTAATGTGGATTTCCTTCAGTTCCTCTGTCACCCCAGATCCTCTGGCTACTACTATATCAGGAAGATTGTTTGTGTCATCCTTAGTGAAGACAGATCCAACGTACCTGTTCAACTCATCTGCCATTTCCTTGTTCCCCATAATAAATTCACCTTGTTCGGTCTTCAAGGGTCTAACTTTGGTCTTAACTAATTTTTCCTCTTCACATACCTAAATAAGCTTTATATTCTTGGCTAGCTTACCTTCATACCTCATCTTTTCTCCCCGTATTGTCTTTTTGGTTATCTTCTGTTGTTCTTTAAACATTACCCAATCCTCTTCCTCCCCGCTCATCTTTGCTATGTTGTACTTCTTCGCTTTATTTTTTATACTTTCCCTGATGTCCCTTGTCAGCTATGGTCGTCCCTTTCTCCCCATGGAATCTTTCTTCCTCCTAGGAATGAACTGATCCCGCACCTTCTGTATTATTCCTAGAAACACCTGCCATTTTTGTTACACTGTGATCCCTGCTAGCGTATCTTTCCAGTCAACTTTGGCCAGCTCCTCCCTCATGGCCCCATAGTCCCCTTTATTCAACTGCAACACTGACACCTCTGATCTACTCTTCTCCCTCTCCAATTGTAGATTAAACCTGACCATGTTATGGTCACTGCCGCCTAATGGCTCATTAACCTTGAGGTCCTTTATCAAATCCGGTTCATTACGTAACACTAAATCCAGAATTGCCTTCTCCCAGGTAGGATCCAATACGAGCTGTTCAAAGAATCCATCACAAAGGCACTCTACAAAGTCCCTTTCTTGGGGTTCAGTACCAACCTGATTTTCCCAGTCTACCTGCATGTTGAAATCTCCCATAACAACCACAGCATTACTTTTACTACATGCCAATTTTAACTCCTGATTCAACTTGCGCACTGCCATGTCCAGGCTACTGTTTGGGGGCCTGTAGATTAGTCCCATTAGGGCGTTTTTACGCTTACAATTCCTTAGTTCTATCCATATTGACTCCACATCTCCTGTTTCAATGTCACCCCTTGCAAGGGACTGAATTTCATTCCGTCACCAACAGGGCAACCCCACCCCTTCTGCTCACCTGTCTTTTCGATAGGAGGTATCCCCTTGAATATTCAGTTCCCAGCCCTGGCCCTCTTGCAGCCATGTCTCAGTAATTCCCACAACATCATACTTGCCAGTTGCTAACTGAGCCTCAAGCTTGTCCACTTTATTCCTTATAATTTGCGTATTAATTCGGGAATCTTTTGTAATTTTTCCTGTACCCACTTCCCCTTCAACTCCATCTTTATACTCCCAATTTATCAATCCCTCCCCCCCACTATTTAGTTTAAACCCACACATGTAGTCCTAGCAAACCTGCCTGCCAGAATGTCGGTCCCCCTCGAGTTAAGTTGTAACCCGTCCCTTTTGTACAGGTCACCCCTACCCCAGAAGAGATCCGAGTGGTCTGTAAATCTAAATCCTTCCTCCCTGCAGCCTCACATTCAGATCCCCTATCTCCCTGTTCCTGTCCTCACTAGCACGTAGTACTGGAAGCAATACAGAGATAACCATCCTAGAAATCCGGCATTTCAGTCTTCTTCCCAACTCTCTGAAGTCATTTTGGAGAAACTCCTTCCTTTTCTTCCCGACGTGCACAACTACTGCTGGCTGTTCACCTTCTCTCTAGAGGATGTTCAGAATTCGGCTCGTGACATCCTGAACCCTGGCACCAGGGAGGCAACAGACCATCCTCGCATCTCGTCTGTCACTACATAATTCAGTCCACTCCTCGGACAATGAAGTCACCCACCACTAGGGCTCTGCCCAACGTCGGTCTCGCCAGTTCGAGTCCCATCTCCAGGATTGGTGCCACCGACATGTCCGCCGCTCGGACTGGAAACATCGTCTCCCTGGACAGTTCCCAAGAGTGTGCTAAACTGAGTTATTTTGTCAGTCCAATTCAAGAAAACTTGATTCAAATCATTGCTGTTAAAATTGATTCTTTATTCTGACAGCGCTGGATAATTCTTTAAACCTTCCAACAGAGAGCTAGAAACTCTGGGGCAGGTCGAAAGAGCTACTGACTTTGGTACAAACGTTACACATTATATAGGTATTAGATAATTATGGTACGGAAGAAGTGGCAAACTATTAACCAATCATTATGGTTTACCATACATTTAGCTTATTTGCATTAACAAATCAACTAAATCCTTTCCAGTGATTGACAACAGTCACATGATTTTCCCTTTTCTGGCCTCTTTACAACCCTTGTCCCTCTGTGGTTTTCTTTAACCTATTTGCTCAAAATCATTTTATTTCAATGAAGTAAAACCACAGAAATATAAAATTAATTCTCAGAGACCACCTCTCAGAAAATAAAATAAACATCATACAGCAATCACACAACACATACACACAAAACATATATTTTCACTTTTGGAAAAGAAAGTTATTTCTAAAACTTCAGATTTAAACAAAGTCTAATACTTACAATTCTAATTAAAACATAATACATTTCACAAATAATTTCCCTACAACTACATAGTTAAATACAGTTAGTTATGGATTAAATATGAGTTTTGCCCCATTCTTACAGAGTGGTAAGGGCTTAAGTTATTTCTACAATTCCCACCCCACAAAGGCCACTAATTGTCACACTTGATAAATTATAATTGCTTCTTACCAAGCTCGGGTCTAGTTTCATTCTGAATTACAAACTCCCCCTTCTATCTCTGGACAAAAGGAATGTAAGGCCTCTTTACTATAGCATTCCACACAGCAAATGGAAGATTATCAAAACAGAGTTACTTTCTCAGTTTTCTACAAACATAAGAAATCACCCATATACTAAGGTCACACAACCATCACCTATGCCTTATCTCTTATCTGAACATAAATAATTTAAACAGCACAAACCAGATCACAGACTATTATCTAGCCTTGCTGCCCAAGACCCAATATAGACAACCATAAATCTTCTTTATGGCACACCAGAGCTCAAAGATATGCCACAAATAAAGGACAAATGTTGCCCATGCCCTGTGAAGAGACCTCATCAACAACCTATACTCTAAACACCAAACTATACCAAATACAACTTCTGACAGCGTTATAGCTGCTTCAAAGCAAACAAAGCTATGCCTATTCAGATCAACATAAGCCATCTGTTCTCCTGTGTGTGCGTTCTTTGCACTTCATTTCTTTGTGGCAACATATATTTCTGCAAACCCTAACTTCAAGCCTTTCTCTTGCAACTTAACATAAGTTCCTCACACGAAAGTTATAATTAAAGCAATTCTATTGTATAATATTTCCTCAAGGGCGTCCCAGTTTTCATTAGGCACAGCCACCTGAGTCGTTGGCCGTTAGGCAGCGAGGACCCTGGAATCATGGCTGCCTCCTATTACATCAAAATAATAGCAAGGTTTCCATTGAATAAAGGTAACTAGATTAAGTGGGAGGGCTGGTCCCCCAACGCAATATTCCACCTCTCCACCAATTCCAATAGTACAGGCCAGTGGGGGGGGGGGGGGGGGGGGGTTCTGGAGCACTAGTATGTGTGTTGTGGGTGAAGGGACTGATTTGCAGAGGGATAGTATGGACATTGTGGGCCGAATGGATTCTTGGGCTGGATGCTCAGTCACTCAGGCCTGGTGGGCCGGCAGCTCAGTCACTCAGGCCTGGTGGGCTGGCAGCTCAGTCACTCAGGGCCTGGTTGGCTGGCAGCTCAGTCACTCAGGCCTGGTGGGCTGGCAGCTCAGAAACTGCCAGAAATGCTGCCCAAAACAGGTGAGAGACTCTGTGAGAGAGAAGGGGGAGAGGGTGAAGAATCAATTTTAGACATTTTTCATCTTTTTCTGCAGATCACAGTAATGAAGGAGGAAAGTCTATCCTGGCCTGGATCTCACAGGGAACAAATGAAGGGAGGGAGAAAAATACTGGGGTAAGGTTTAATACTTGCAGGCCGAATACTTACTGATGGGCCAAAGGGATATCTCCTGGGCTAGTAGAGCCCGGGTGGGCCGAAGGGGCTCTTTCAAAAAGAATCTGAGTGAAATCTCAGTGAAAGGCACTTTTTCAGGCCTTTTCCTGGCTTGGCACAAGCCTTTTGGGCCAAAATGCTCCTCCTGGGCTAATACGGGCATTTTGGGTAAAAGGGACTGCTTTCTTGGTGAATAGGGGCCTTGTGGGCCGAAATTAGTTGTTTCAGGCAGGCCAAACAACCCATTTCATTTCATTTCCATTTCATTTCAAGCACAGGGCAGGCCAACAGCGGATTGCATTTTCATTACACTTCCATTGCCATTGAAGTTTCAAGCACAGGGCAGGCCAAGCCAAACAGCTGACTGCACGTTCATTTCACTTCCATTGCCATTGCAGTTTCAAGCACAGGGCAGGCCAAGCCAAACAGCTGATTGCATGTTTACATCACTTCCATTGCCATTGCAGTTTCAAGCACATGGGCAGTCCAAGCCAAAGAGCTGATTGCATTTCACTTCAGTTCCATTGTCATTGCAGTTTTAAGCACAGGGCAGGCCAAGCCAAGCCTAAAAGCTGATTGCATGTTTACTTCACTTCCATTGCCATTGCAGTTTCAAGCACAAGGCAGGCCAAGCCAAAGAACTGATTGCATGTTCACTTCACTTCCAATGCCATTGCAGTTTCAAGCACAGGGAAGGCCAAGCCAAACAGCTGACTGCATTTTCATTTCACTTCCATTGCCATTGCAGTTTCAAGCACATGGCAGGCCAAGCCAAACAGCTGACTGCATTTTCATTTCACTTCCATTGCCATTGCAGTTTTAAGCACATGGCAGGCCAAGCAAAAAAACTGATTGCACTCCCACTTCACTTCCATTGCTGTTGCAGTTTCAAGCACAGGGCATGGCAAGCAAAAGAGCTGATTGCATGTTTAATTCACGTCCATTGCCATTGCAGTTTCAAGCACAGGTCAGGCCAAGCCGAAGAGCTGATTGCATTTTCACTTCACTTCCATTGCCATTGCAATTTTAAGCACAGGTCAGGCCAAATCAAAAAGTTGACTGCATTTTCATTTCACTTCCATTGCCATTGCAGTTTCAAGCACAGGGCAGGCCAAGCCAAACAGCTGACTGCACTTTCATTTCACTTCCATTGCCGTTGCAGTTTCAAACACAGGGCAGGCCAAGCCAAAGAGCTGACTGCATTTTCATTTCACTTCCATTGCCATTGCAGTTTCAAGCACAGGGCAGGCCAAGCCAAAAAGCTAATTGCATTTTCATTGCATTTCCACTGCCATTGCAGTTTCAAGCACAGGCAAGCCCAAGCCAAACAGCTGATTGCATTTTCACCTCACTTCCATTGCCATTGCAGTTTTAAGCAAAACCAGTTTTAAGCAAGCCAAGCCAAAAAGCTGATTGCATGTATACTTCACTTCCATTGCTGTTGCAGTTTCATGCACAGGCCAAGCCAAGCCAAAAAGCTGATTGCATGTATACTTCACTTCCATTGCCATTGCAGTTTCATGCACAGTGCAGGCCAAGCCAAAGAACTGACTGCATTTTCACTTCACTTCCATTGCGATTGCAGTTTCAAGCACAGGGCAGTCCAAGCTAAACAGCTGACTGCATTTTCATATTACTTCCATTGCCATTGGAGTTTCAAGCACAGGGCAGGCCAAGCCAAACATTTGACTGCACTTTCACTTCACTTCCATTGCCATTGCAGTTTCAAGTACAGGGCAGGCCAAGCCATGAAGCTGATTGCATTTACATTTCACTTCCATTGCCATTGCAGTTTCAAGCACAGGGCAGGCCAAGCCAAGCCTAAAAGCTGATTTCATGTTTACTTCACTTCCATTGCCATTGCAGTTTCAAGCACAAGGCAGGCCAAGCAAATGAACTGATTGCATTTCCACTTCACTTCCATTGCGATTGCAGTTTCAAGCACAGGGCAGTCCAAGCTAAACAGCTGACTGTATTTTTATATTACTTCCATTGCCATTGGAGTTTCAAGCACAGGGCAGGCCAAGCCAAACATTTAACTGCACTTTCATTTCACTTCAATTGCCATTGCAGTTTCAAGAACAGGGCAGGCCAAGCCATGAAGCTGATTGCATTTACATTTCACTTCCATTGCCATTGCAGTTTCAAGCACAGGGCAGGCCAAGCCAAAGAGCTGATTTCTCTTCATTTCCATTGCCATTGCAGTTTCAACCACAGGGCAGGCCAAGCCAAACAGCTGACTGCATTTTCAGTTCACTTCCATTGCCATTGCAGTTTCAAGCACAGGGCAGGCCAAGCAAAACAGCTGATTGCATTTTAAATTCACTTTCATTGCCATTGCAGTTTTAAGCACAGGGCAGGCCAAACCAAGCCTAAAAGCTGATTGCATGTTTACTTCACTTCTACTGCCATTGCAGTTTCAAGCACAGGGCAGGCCAAGCCAAAGAACTGATTGTATGTTCACTTCACTTTCATTGCCATTGCAGTTTCAAGCACAGGGCAGGCCAAGCCATAGAGCGGACTGCATTTTCATTTCACTTCCATTGCCATTGCAGTTTCAAGCACAGTGCAGGCCAAGCCAAACAGCTGACTGCACTTTCATTTCACTTCCATTTCCGTTGCAGTTTCATGCGCAGCGCAGGCCAAGCCAAACAGCTGACTGCACTTTCACTTCACTGCCAATGCCATTGCAGTTTCAAGAACAGGGCAGGCCAAGCCAAACAGCTGACTGCGTGTTAACTTCACTTCCATTGCTGTTGCAGTTTCAAGCACAGGGCAGGGCAAGCCAAAGTGCTGACAGCATTTGGCTTGTACTTTCAAGCACAGGGCAGGCTTGACCTGCACTTTTCAAGATCAGGGCAGGCCAAGCTAAACAGCTAACTGCAGTTTCACTTCACTTCCATTGCCGTTGCAGTTTCAAGCACAGGGCAGGCCAAGCCAAAGAGCTGACTGCACTTTCACTTCACTTCCATTGCCATTGCAGTTTCAAGCACAGGGCAGGCCAAACAACTCATTTAATTTTCATTTAGGGCTAACAAATCATTTATTGCAAGTACATTGCAGACTCACAGGTCAGTTGATTCACAGCCTAGACTTTGGCTCACTCTCTTGAACTTGCAGAGTGACTGAGTCACGTTCAGGCATCCGGGGTTTTATAGTCCCGCCCCCCCAGAAGGGGCGTTACCTTCATCGCGATGAAGTCATTCAGGCGAGAGAATCTCGAGATTTTTTAAACACACATAAATTTATTTATTTTCAACGATTCTAAAATCAATATACAGCACAGACAGGAATTGGTCAAGATGAGACTTTTAATTATATACTAGACCAAGTGCAGACCCATTGGGTCTGGACGCCGAACGTGCTTCAGTACCCGAGTACGGGGTAGGAGGGGGAGGGGGTAGGGGAGGGGGGGAAGGGGGGTGGAGGTGGAGGGGGGGAGGGAGGAATGGGAGGGGGAGGGGGAGCGGTGGAGGGGCAGCGTGGGAGGGGGGTGGGGGGGGAAGGGGAGTGGAGGAAACAAAATCGGGAGCTGAATCGGCAGTTAAAATCGTCAAAAAAAATGGCGGCGTTTTGGGAGGAGAGCGAGCTGCAGCAGCTGCAGTTATGGTGTCTGGCCAGCAGGAGGCCACAAAAAGAGTGGGGGGAGGGGGGTGAAGGATTTGATGTTAAAAAGTGTACATAAAAATGTGTAAATGTAATGAGGAGTGCGTTTGTGAATGTACATGCGTAATGTCTGGCAAAATGGAAAAAATGGCGGCGTTTGAGCATCCGGTTTTGGCGGAGCAGTGAATCAAAGGGCGAAAATGTGACAGCCAGCCGGCAGCCAGATGACGGTCGGCAGACACACACACAGTTTTAAAAGTATATATATATATCATTTTTATAATTATATAAAATTCGTCTTATTCATGTCATATGTATATATATATATATATACACACACACACACACACACACATATATATGTGTACATATATATATATATATATATATATATATATATATATATACATACACACACACACACATATATATACATATATACATATAGTATAATAATATATGGCATGAAATAGACTGCACCATGGTGTTTATATGAGCATTGAACACCAGATGGCGCTTACTTTTTCGATCTCATTTTCTAATTAGCATAATTAATTAATGTGCAACATTTGGCACTGATAAGTTATGACTTCCTTCTCAATTATATTTTATCACTTTCCTGGAGGTATGTGATAAACTTCCCTCAGGTGGAGATAGTGGAGCAGATAAGTGGACAATTCTCAGAGAGATTTAGAGATAGAGATACAAAAGGAAATGCAGATGTAATGTAATGCAATGGGGTGGAAGATTACAACCTTCACGTGGTCCGCCCTGTTTTGACTAAAGCAATCAACTCGATGTGCACAAACGGAAGATCAAATAGAACAAGTTGTCCAACAACTTTAGGCTGTGCACGCCACACGAAAGAAGAAGAAGAAGAAGAAGAAGAAGAAGATGTAATGCAATATGATTGTACTGGTAAGGGATTTTAACTTTTGCAATATTTTTTTTTGTAAAATATTTTTATTAGAAGTAAATACATATTAAGAAGGAATAATATAAAATCAAAAAAGAAAAAAACATATTATTCGTCACATACATTCTTAATATTTTTCAAGTTTACAGTCGTTCTTATTTATACTTCTATATTTTTTATTATTTTATAACAGAAAGAAAATAGTAAGGAGAAATAATAAAAATAAATAAAATAGAAGTAGAAAATCAATAAAATGAGTGGAGTATAAAGCAAGATATTCTTCATTGGAGATATATGCGTGGTCTATGTATATAATTCTTTATCTATTCCTTCATTCAGGCTTTAGTCAGGCCCTTGAACCGGACCTCCTTGACCCTTTAAGTATTCAATAAATGGAGACCATATTCCTCTGAATTGATCTAGCTTGTCCAAAAGGACAAGTCTTAGTCTTTCCAGATGAACTGTCTCCGACATTTCTGTAATCCACATTTTGATTGTGGGGAATGTAGGACCTTTCCAAAATCTTAGTATTAGTTTTTTACCAATTATTAAACTATAACCAATAAAAATTATTTGGTGTACTGTTAGTAGATGATCCGTTTCTATTATTTCTAATATGATTAATTTTGAGTGTGATTTGCATTAACTACTTTCGAGATTATGTTAAAAATTTCTATCCAAAAATTAATTTTTATACATTTTGTGAATGAATGAGTTAGATTAGCTTCTAAATGCTGACATTTATCACATATAGCAGAAACATTTGAAAAAATTCTGTTTAATTTGGATTTCGAAAAGTGTAATCTATGTAAAACTTTAAATTGTATCAGGGAGTGTCTGGCATTTAATGAGCAGTGGTGTATATGTTGTAAACTTTCATTCCATACTTCTACACTAATTGTTTGTCCTAATTTGTTTTCCCATGCTTGCCTGTATATATACGAGTTTGGTAAATCATTTTCCAGTAAAATATTATAAATATATATTAATTTTTCTGTTTTCGGATATTTATTTTGACATTCATCTAAAATTTCTGTCTTTCTATTTCTAAAATCCTGTGTGTTTGATTTAACATAGTTTCTAATTTGTAAATATCTAAAGTATTCTTTTGAGTGTAATCCATAATTTTGTTGTAATTCCTGAAATGAAAGGAATAAACTTTCCCTATAGAGATCACCCATCTTATTTATTCCATAGTTCTTCCATTTAAAAAAACCTTTATCCATCATTGAAGGTTTAAAAGTGATGTTATTTGCAATGGGAAGAGCCAGTGGTATACTTTCTAATTTTAATGTTTTCTTTAATTGTTTCCAAATACGTATGCCACTTTCTATTATTGGATTTACTCTATAACTTTTTTATGTATTTTAATATTAGCAAATAAAATTGAGCTAATTTCAAAAGGTGAACAATCTTCCTTTTCCATTTTTAACCAGTTTGGTTGTTTATCTACTTCTTCCAACCAAAAATTCATATTTTTAATATTAACTGCCCAATAATAAAACATAAAATCAGGCAATGCAAAACCTCCATTCATTTTTGATTTACATGGATATTTTTTATTTATTCTATGGCTCTTATAATCCCAACTTTTGCAATATTAGCTGTAATCACATCAGTGTGAATGCAGTAGAGGGGAGGAATGTTTAAATTACATTGGGAACATTTTTTAAACCTTCAAGGATGGGCTAAGTCAAGAAGGAGTGACGCTGGACATAATTTCAGGGAATATACCTGGAAGAGGTTGAAGTGACAGTGAGCGAGAAGTTTGAAGTCAATGCTCAGAACTGTCAGTGTAATGGCATTTATGGAATGCCATATGAGGTTGGTGTGAGAACTAATGCCATGAATAAGTGAGAGGGGGTGGCAACGTTGACTGGGAGCAGCAAGTCGTGGGGATTTGTACGTCATGCAAGTGGGAATCACTCAGAGTAAAATTGCCAGACGGTTAAGGGAACCATGAGTGTCTACTGATATTGACACACAAGTCCAGGCCACTGATAGATACATCCAAACTCATCTCCAAACCGTTGGTTTGAGGAATCAGCACTTCACTCTACACTGTATCCTCCATCATCTTATCCATGAACTACAATCAGTGAGGAAAGTTGACAGCACATGCTCCACAATAAATGTCAACACTGTTGCCTCACATATGTGTTCTCAGCCCCTTACTACACGCCTTATGACTCATAACTGTGTGACCCAATTCTGCTATAACTCCATCCGCAGGTTTGCAGATTACACCACTGTTGTCGCCCGGATCTTGAATAAATCGGAATCTGTGAAATCAAGAGAGTCAGGAGAGTTTACTTTGTGTTCATAAATGATAGCAGCAGAATTAGGCCATTCGGCCCTTCAAGTCTCCTCTACCATCCAATCATGGCTGATCTACCTTTCCCTCTGAACCCCATTCTCTTCCCTTCTCCCCATAACCCCTGACACCCATACTGGGACCCACAGTCCTGTTTATATCAACGGGTCGATGGTTGAAAGGGTCAAGAGCTTCAAATTCCTGGGCGTGCACATCTGTGAAGATCTTTCCTGGTCCGAGAACACAGATGCAATTATTAAGAAAGCTCATCAGCGCCTCTACTTCCTGAGAAGATTACGGAGAGTCGGTCTGTCAAGGAGGATTCTCTCTAACTTCTACAGGTGCACAGTAGAGAGCTTGCTGACTGGTTGCATTGTGGCTTGGTTCGGCAACTTGAGTGCCCTGGAGAGGAAAAGACTACAAAAAGTAGTAAACACTGCCGGGTCCATCATCGGCTCTGACCTTCCTTCCATCGAGGGGATCTACCACAGCCGTTGCCTCAAAAAGGCTGGCAGCATCATCAAGGACCTACACCACCCTGGCCACACACTCATCTCCCTGCTACCTTCGGGTAGAAGGTACAGGAGCCTGCAACAACCCGGTTCAGGAATAGCTACTTCCCCACTGCCATCAGTGAATCGTGGCTCGGAAAAAACTCTGAACATTAATACCCTTCCATCTGTTATTTGCACTTTATTAATTTATTAATTAATGTGTGTATTTAAGTATATATCTGTAGTCAATGCCTACTATGTTCTGTTGTGCTATGCAAAGAAAGAATTTCATTGTCCTGTCAGGGATACATGACAATAAACTCTTTTGACTTTGACTTGACTTTGACTAATCAAGTAATTGTCATATGTACTAAAATGGAACATTAAAATTCTTACTTGCAGCAGCACAACAGGTTTGTAAACACAGTACTCAACAGATAACTTAAGAAACAAACCGAAAAAAAGTTACAGAAGAAAATAAAGCTTAAGTCTCTAGAGCAACCAAGAAAGTTCATAGTCCAGGTTCATGAATAGCTTCTTCCCAACAACAATTAGGCTATTGAATAGCATGCATTGCAGTGTCCAATAGCCTGATGGTTGTTGGGAAGAAGCTGTTTCTGAACTTGACCCTCCCAATTAGAGGGAATGGTGCAAACAATCCTTTAAATAACACTCAAGGCCAATGCTGATGATGTGCGCTGTCAGCACACGTTCAGTGGAGAGTAGGAGCAGATCCACAATGCTCTGGTGCACCTCCACCTGCACCTGCTGTACTCACACAATTCTCTCCAGAGCATTGCTCCACTCATCCTGCTCTGGCGTCTGAATGAGGCGGGAATAAAGATCACATGGAACACTAGCATCAAATCAGAAAGCGATCAGAGATGCACAGCACCAGAAGCATAATTAGCACAAGCCATCACATTTAGCCAATCTGAAGGTAGACAAAAGTGCTGGGGAAACTCAGCGGGTGAGGCAGCATCTAAGGAGCAAAAGAAATAGGCAATGTTTCGGGCCGAAACCCTTCTTCCGGCCAATCTGAAGAAGGGTTCTGACCTAAAGCGTTACCTAATCAGTATGAAGAAGGGCCCCGACCCAAAACACCAACTACCAATGTTCTCCAGATTTGCTGCCTGACTTGCTGAATTATTCTGCATTTTGGATCCTCTTGTGTATTATTAAGCAGCGGCATTTCTTTGTTTCTTCACCTATTGCCTGCCACACTTTGACCTGCCGCTTCTCTCTTCTAGCTTGCTTTCCGGTACCCATGTTCTCCAGACATGCTGCCTGACCGGCTGAGTTACCCCAGCATTTTGTGTCTTTCTTTCATCAAATTTAACCAATGCCTCGTGTGGATTGCTTTAATCTTGAAGGGAAATATGCCGTTTCTGTACTGATCTATACCTCGATGTTCACTAGCAAGATCCGGCCTCCACTCCGATTACATAATCCCATCAGATTCTTAGCTGTTCCCGTTCACCATGACATGTTTCCTGACAAATTGGCAAAGTAATACAGGGGAATTTCATCCCAGTCCAAGCACGAGGACTGTGGGGAGAAATGTACAGATCTTAGCTTCAAGACTGTGCAAATGAAAAGTCAGGTTATTGCGTTTTAAAAGATTTGAACATACCTGGGAGAGACGGAACAGTTTCCTTTCACAGTGGGCAGGGCCGAAGCCAAGTCGAATCAAATATTGGATATTTTTGACAATGTTAATGTCAAAACAAGAGAGGTTGCGCAACTTCCAGTCACTAAACTGGGAGTACTTTGTTCGAAGCACATTGGCACAGCAGTAGAGCTGCTGCCTTACAGCGCCAGAGACCTGCGTTCGATCCTGACTATGGGTGCTGTCTGTGTGTTCTCCCAGTGACTAAGTTGGGTTTCTCCGGGTGCTCCTGTTTCCTCCCACGTTCAAAAGACATTCAAAAGGTTTGTAGGATAATGGGTTAAGTAAAATTGTAAATTTCACTTCATGTGTAGGATAGAATTATGTGTACGGGTGTGTAGTGACAGGTTTTCATATTGTTCAAGGAATCTTTCCTCTAGCCACTATGTTTGAACACAGGCGTTCGGAGGTTATCGAAGCACATTCACGAGCTCTCCACGAGACGTTCAATGCCGTCGAAGGATAAATCTTGAAAACACAGTCTCTTAATAATAATGATAATAATAATAATAATAATAATAATAATAATAATAATAATAATAATAAACACTTTATTGATCCGCTCAGGGAAATTCAGATGTCCAGAAGCCCCCAACCAACAAACCCACACATTCAAAACGAAGCAGACAGAAAATACATAAAATACAATGTGGACACTGCCTGAAAGCAATAAATACCAATAATTAACAATTAAAAATTAAAAATTGCACAAATGCATCCTCCTACAGCCTAGTGGTCCGAATTATAAAATCTAATGGCTGCAGGGGTGAAGGATCTCCTGAACCGCTCCGTTCTACAGGGCAGGGAGAGGAGCCGGTTGATGTTCCGAGTGCCCTTTTGACTCTCCAGAATTACATGGAGGGGGTGCCCGGGGTTTTTCAGGATGACCTGCACCTTGTGCCTCATACGCCTCCCAAGCACATCCATCCCAGAGTCCATTCTCCCCTCCAGCAGTGAGCTAGCTCATTTAACCAGTTTGTCCAGCTTTTTGTTGTTTTTTTGAATTAATTAATAGTTTCTTAATTAATAGTTTCTTTATTGTAGTAACAACAGCAAGATATTCATCCAAACTTCTTGTTTAAGTACTTTTGATCTTACTCATAGTCAAACTCGTGCATGGTGGAAAGCTGTGACATCTCCTCCATGCTTCTTCAAACTAAACTAATAACTACTAGGGCATCTGTGCGAGATTCCCAGCCGCAAACACGCCTCAGATTACGTAATAAATCCCGCCCACATTACAGGCAGATAAAATTTAAAGGTAACTGGTTATAGTTATAACATACTGAGTTAAGCAAAATGTTACTACATACCGACCCCTAATTGTTCTGAGTATATAACAAGGCAATTGTTAAAAGACATTAAAAAAGTAGCTATAAAAGCTTAAAATATATCAAAAAACAAAAATAGCATGCATTACATATCCGCATTCAGACTTCTTTAGCGATTCTTCCATCTTCACCTTCACCTTCTAGAAATAAGCATAACATGGTTATTGGTCTTATTAAAACATTGTTCTTACTCTGAAGTCGTACCGTGCACACCAAACCCTTAAAATCAGGCATAATAGTAAGATTAAACGAGAACTTACCAGTTTGAAGTTTGATCTTTATTTTATGAGGAGTCGAGTTGAGGGACTACGTGAATAGAAGCCCGTACAGCCGTTGGTGCGTCAATCTTCAAAGCAGCGGAATGAATTCACAGCTAACAATGACCGAAGTATAACGGTAAGATGATAAAACTAGAACTACCAGATGAGATCTATGAGGGTGGGAGCGGAGGGCACGTAGTCCCTCAACTCGACTCCTCATAAAATAAAGATCAAACTTCAAACTGGTAAGTTCTCGTTTAATCTTACTATTTTACTTCGGAGTCACGTGAGTGACTACATGAAGACTTCAAAGCACTGTGAATTCACGCCGCAGACTCAAATCCGACGTTCACACTGCCTGGATTGACTCAAAAGTCGTTAACAATCAATCATGCATCAGTAGTACATTTGTTAAATGAAATAACAGTTTATTTACAAACAAATCATAACAAACCCCTCTAACTCAGGGGAAAAATGTAACAGTACTGACACCAGAATCAGCAAACACACCGAGCCTTGAAATCGGCTTGTGACAAAACCTCTGAAAAGTTAGCTCACTGGACCATCCTGTGGCCGCGAGGACCTTGAAATAGTTTGCACCGACACCTTACTGTGTGGTTTTTTGTGACTAATAAACAAAGCCAACTCTATTCCTCTCAGAGGTTTAGTAATCTCAATGTAAAGAGATAAATGTGAGACTATACAGAAGCGATCATCTGCGGGGTATGCTGAAAACACCATCTTACATCCTGTCATGCCTCTTTTATTATGTTTAAGCAAATCATAGACATAAAATATAATGGCATCAGCCGACACATGTATTCTATCTAGCCGTAGCTTTTGCAATGTTTGTACACGTTGGGCTGAAACCAACACCAGAAGCATGACCACCTTCATAGTTAATTTGGCTATAGATAGGCTTGTAACCGGAGCCCACTGGCGAAGAAGCATAAAAACCTCACTCACATTGCAAATACCGGCATACCTGAGTTTAGGAGGATTAGAATTGAAAACTCCCTTCATGAATCGTGAACTAACGGATGTGTCCCTACTGTATGCAATTCTGCATTCATAGGTAAATAAGAAGACAGAGCACTTCTGGCTGAATTAATTGCACTGTAACTTAATTTTTTGGTCAAAATAAAGAGTTGACAAACTCCAATACATCCGTGATCCCTGCCGTGTGATATACAATATCCTGCTGTAGGCAGAATTGCTCCCACTTCCTTATATAGGTTATATATTGCTGCTGTGTACTATCCCTGCAGGCCGACGTGAGAACATCCACCGTCCGATGAGACAGTCCTCTCCCCAGGTATGGCCTCCTTAAAATCTGCAAATTAACAGATCAATACGATCCTATAAAGGATGTTGATCCCCAGTGACTGGATTTACCAGTAGATTTTTATTCTTGGGCATAAGCATGTAAGGCTCCCTAGCCATTTGTAATACAACGGGAAACCATGCTCGTGTAGGCCAATTTGGCACTACCAATACCCCTGAAGCGGTGTCCTCCTTGATCTTTTGCAAACATCTGCTGATGAGACAGAATGAAGGAAATACATACACAAACATTCCTCCCCCAATGCAGCGAAAATGCATCCACTGCTACTGCCCCAGAATCTGGTTACCATGAAACATATCTAGGTAACTGATGATTTAATCAAGATGCAAACAAGTCAATATCTGGCAATGCATACTGATCAATCATTTGGTTAAACACATCCTGATTTAACATCCATTCAATGTTGTCATTAACTGACGTGACCTCTTCCTGGCAAATAAAGTGCTGAAAGCCAGATATTTTGGTCAATACACCAGCTCCAAATCTGGTTAGTCTATCACAAGACTGTGACTTAACTCCACCCATGTGGTTTACATATGCCACTGCTGTGGTGTTGTGAATCTGAGCTGCACATGCAGATCCCTCCTTGTAGAACAATAAGCTTTGAGCCCATACCAGGTGCCCAACAACTCTAAATAATCAATCCCTCTTAATTGAGGAAGCGATGTCTCATCCACATTCCATCTGCCTCCACAACTAGAAGACATATCTGTTGCACCCCAACCCAGTGCACTCACATCAGTCTGTAATATCAGTGACGGTGATTCCACGAAACCTTCCTTAAATTTTTTGAAACATGTACTATCCACCATTGTATGTCAGCAATCGCCCCAGCTGACAACTGCATAGGCCTATCAAAAATAGCCCCTTTGTATTCTCAGTGCCTGTTCCTTTGATGGTTGTAATTGTTGATAATGCAGAGGACAATACTGCACAGCTGGAAAGGCTGCAACAACTTCCCAATAAAACTGGCTACTTGTCTAATCAAAGGCCGTTGTTCTCCAACGAGATTAGCACAGTCCTCAATTAACTGATTCAATTTATCCCTGGGTAAAGTTACCAACATGTGATTGGAATTAATGGTAAATCCCAGATAATCAATAATTTGGACTGGTGATAATTTAGATTCACCTGGGTGAATAACAAAACCCATTTGTTCAAAAGTGATTTTAACAACTGAAACTGATGATTGAGTTTCAGCATGAGTCTTTCCAACAATCAGAAATCATCTAAATAGGCCATTAACACATGCCCCTGAGCTCTAAGCAATGCTAACACAGGTTTTACCAATTTAGTAAATAATCTAGGAGCTGAAGTTAATCCATTCGGCAATGTCCTGAATTGCCACAGCTCAGTCATCCAAATAAATTTCAAATATCTTCTATCATCACCATGAATAGACACTGCGTAATACGCATTCTTTAAATCAATGGTTGCCATATAATACCCTTTGGATACTAGATGTTTGCCCGTGGTAAAGTTCTCCATTTTGAAATGCCTATAACAAACAAATTTGTTCAAATTCGATAAATCCAGAATAATTGTACATCCCCCAGTCTTTTTAGATCTGGGAAATATACTTGACAGAAATTGTTGACTTTGATAGACAGAAGGCTCAATTACCCCTTCTTATGTAACGACTGAATCTCTGCTTGAATAAGCACATTTTCCTCATCTGAAAAATAAGTTTACAACTAGGAAAATGTTGATTAGGTAGACTGCCATAGTAAAATCCAATTTTTCACCCCTTCAATACACTAAGTATGAACAAATCTGATGTCAACTGCTGCCATTGTTTGAGAACAATTTTAACCTTCCCCAATTTGAACAGGAACATCAGTTAATTCATCGTCTGTCAAATGTTATATTCCTTACCAGCATCTTTCCTTGCGGCCTTGTTGTCCTCGACTTCTTGTAGAGAACATTTTTTGCCTTGCTTCCAGCTGGCTTAATGAGGGCCATGGTTATAACAACCTCATAACAGTCTTTGACCCTTTTTGCAAGGTTACCACCAAACAACAGATTTCGTGGTGGTACACTGGTCGGTTTGCACAACTCGCCAAATTCGGGTTAGCACTGGCCTAATAGCGGCCCTCCCGACATTATTAATTTCAAAATGCATTAAAAAAGGAGTCCCAGTTCATCCTGGTGTGCTTCAACCATATCATTTGTATCAATAACTTTCACCACAGCTGTAATACCTGCTTACAACAGTTTAAGCACTTTTTTAAAACTTCATCTCCTGGGCCCTAGCAGGCAAACCCATCTATGCAAATTTGGTGATTAACCACCGGTACCTTCAGGAGATCACAATTAACAGGAGCTTTATAGTTTTTTTGCTACTTCATCCATAGCTAGCTCCTGTAACTGGTGGGAGAGCATATACTGAATGGCTTCGGCCAATTCTACATCAATCGCCTTTCCTGCCTCTCTACACTCAGCAAACTTCCCAGCAATGTTCGGAATTACCTCCAACCGAACACCTTGCTCTCCCCCAGCATAGAAACAGTGTCAGCAAACTGCCCTGATAGAACATCCTCCTCACAGGCAGGATAGTTCTGCAGCCCTGAAACAGGTGCTGCTAGCACAAGCTCTCCATCAGCCTGGCTTGGGCATCACTCCTCCTCACGGAGCTGGAACATCCTCCTCACAGGCAGGATAGTTCTGCAGCCCTGAAACAGGTGCTGCTAGCACAAGCTCTCCATCAGCCTGGCTTGGGCATCACTCCTCCTCACGGAGCTGGAACATCCTCCTCACAGGCAGGATAGTTCTGCAGCCCTGAAACAGGTGCTGCTAGCACAAGCTCTCCATCAGCCTGGCTTGGGCACCACTCTTCCCCACGGAGCTGGTCCCTGTCGAGCATTCTTTTGAAATAGAATCTCGACGTGGGAGAGCCGTGAGCAAACGGACTCTCCTATGGAGGGTATAACCTCCAGGCCCGACTCATTTACGGGCCACAGAGACTTGCCAGTGGCCTTCCACCCTACTGACAAGCCTCCACTGACCCCCCGGCAGTGGGTCCGCAACCACTGGCTGTGTAGCCAGCACCGGACCAGGTGTACCAGACGGGCCTCCATCCTCAACACTCTCCTGCCACTTTACCTTTCTACCCCCGGAGCGCCTCGCCGACACCTTCTTCCCTTTCTGCAACATATCTACAAAAACTCCCAACCGTTGCAGAAAAAGACCTGTGGTAAAGTATTTCAACAAACCTTACCTCGTTTCAACTTGTTAACGAAAACTGCTGGAGAATGGAGGGTGAAGTCTGAAGAAGGGTCTCGACCCGAAACGTCGCCCATCTCCTTCGCTCCTTAGATGCCGCTGCACCCGCTGAATTCTCCAGCTTTCCATGTAACCCGCGGTTTAAACTTACCGCTCGGAGGAGCGCTGCTGCTCCCCCCGCCCGACTGCACCAGCGTCTGACGTCATGACGCACCAACGGCTGTACGGGCTTCTATTCACGTAGTCACTCACGTGACTCCGAAGTAAAATACCCAGTATGTAGTCCAAAACAAAAAAGTCCAAAGTTTTGACAGCATGAAACTTCTTCCTCCATGTCCGATCAATTCATGGATATGTCGTAACAATAATGTTGAAATGCGAAAGTCCTTCGAGAGAATAATATAATTTTTCACAACAACGTTCACTGTGATGTTTTGTTTAATTTCTGGATCATTAGCAGAGATTTCAAATCCAAGCTCAAGCTTTGGTCATTCTCTGTCTGGCTTACAGAGAAACTCTGGCCCATTGATTCATCTCTTATTGCTTAAGAAGCGGTCTGCTGTTACTCCTCTAGAAGCTTCAACCGCAGGATTTTCCTTTGAGTTAACACATTTCCTGTGGCGGCATTTTGCCAGCAGCTCAACAGCAGAGAATTAATTATATTCACAGAACTCACCTGGATCAGCGAAACGTCAGAAATCAGCGCTGTAATGTAGCTGCTAGTGTACTTGAAGGCACTAGCGATATCGCGATCTCCCGCAGCTGCGGGAGCTGCCGGCTGTGAACGATCCCTTGATCTCTGGAGAACACCTGACCCGACCCGAGGATCGTAGGTCCTGTACCTGGAAACACCGGGGTGACCTCCGGAGCCGACGAGCAAGTTCTCCCAGGAACAACGTAGACTGTGAGGGAATCCCCGATCGCAATGGAGCTCTAGTTGCTGTCTGCAAGAGAATCCCCGTTCCAGCGCAGGTTCGCAGAAACAGCAGGTACAGTAAGCACAGTACCTGGAAACAACGGAGAGGCCTTCATTGTGTCCAGTAACGTGGCCGACGGGCAGGACTTCAGGTCAGACTGAAGCGCAGGGGACTTCGACCCCCTCTCCCTACCATCCAACAGGCCAATGTACAGTCCCTTGAAAATAAAGTGGAAGGCTTAAGGGCAAAGCTGCTTTATCAAAGGGAGCTGTGGGAGTGTTCTGTTTCACAGAGACCCCCAGCTCCTCAGACTTAGTGGTCCATCCATCGCATGGACCGTACACTGGCATCTGGGAAAGGGAGAGGAGGGGGCATCTGCCTCATGGTCAACTCTGCATGGTGCTCAGACATGGCAGTCCTTTCTAACTCCTGCTCTCCACACCTCGAACACCTGACGGTGAAGTGCTGCCCCTTCTACCTACCGAGGGAATTCACCTCCATCATCCTGACCGCGGTCTACATCCCACCCCAGGCAGACGTCCGTCTGGCACTGGGTGAGCTGCACGCCATGCTCAACAAGCACTAGACAGCCTACCCTGAGGCATTTACCACCATAGCTGGGGACTTCAACAAAGCCAACCTTCAGAAATTGCTCCCTAACTTCCACCAACACGTCTCTTGCAGCACCAGAGGATCAAATACCCTTGACCACTGCGACATGACCGTCAAAGATGCCTATCGCTCTATCCCTCGCCCTCACTTTGGAAAATCCGACCATTCAGTGGGGCTGCTTTTTCCTGCCAACAGGCAGCAACTGAAGAAAGCACCCTCAGAGGTGAGGACTGTACTGAGCTGGTCAGGTGAGGCAGCGAAACAATTCCAGGACTGATTGGAGTCTGAAATGGGCAATGTTCAAGGACTTGCATGACTTGAACATAAAACAAAGCGCGGGATTGGACAATTTGCATCCGACGTCAATGTCAAACTTGCATTGATTGGACAATTACTAGTCAGAAAATTTGAGGCTTTTCTTCATATTATAAAAATATGTGCAGGTTTTGGCCTTGATGAGTTTCAGGTATGATTTATATAATATTTTTACACAATATATTAAAAATTCAGGTAGTGGGTAAATTGGGTCACGAACTTGAACGAAAAAGCTCCTTGGCCCTCAGCCTAACAGAGGGGGGGGGGAGGTAACAAAGGCAATGCAAAATTCCACCAAGGACCAGGTTGGGACAGCTGGAGGCTGCCCAGGATTGGCAGATGCTGGTGGATGTGGACCAACGGCTTACAGTTCCATCAGAGATAGCCATCACCAACTTGAGGCCAGATCTTGTGCTCTGGTCAAACTCTCAGCGCATGGTGTATTTTGTGGAGCTCACAGTCCCTTGGGAGGATGCTGTGCAGGAACCCTTCAAAAGAAAGAAACTACGATATACAGAGCTTGCAGCGGAGGCAGAACAGCGGGGCTGGAGAGCTAAGATCTGCCCGGTAGAAGTTGGATGTCGAAGATTCGTGGCAACATCTACCTTAGGACTGATGAAGAACCTGGGGATCAGCGGACAAGCCCTACGCCAGGCCATCAAAGAAACATTACGGGTGGCAGAGCGGAGTAGCCAGTGGCTCTGGCTGAAGAGGAAAGACCCCATTTGGTCTCCCAAATAACCGACTAGACCGATGCAGAAGGGGGTGGTTCTGGGATGCCAGAATGCACCACTGAGCCTACTGGAGACGTCATGGATTCAATCAGCGAAACAACGATGAAAATAGGTGCCCACTTGATAACCCCGATGATGTGTCTGCCTAGCCTTTCTCAACATCGGAGGAGCAACATCGGGAGTAAATTGATATTTGGCACTTTGGACTTTTAACATCTAGTCCTGTGTATTTGTAAACATGCATTGAAATAGATGAAATTTGGTGGTCTCCTGTTTATCTTAAACATGTGTGTGATATTGCTCTATCACGTCTACCCTCTGGATAGCCTTAGTTTCTTTACGTTCTATTTTTGACTGCATCCAACCCCTCCTAATGTCACATCTACTTTGTGCCCCCTTCCTCTGACAAGTTAGTATAAATCCTCCCCATCAGTACTAGGGACAAACCTCATTGCAAGGAGGTAGGACCCTTTGCATTCTGGTGCTACCAGTCTATCTTATAGAGCTCCCATCTTTCAAAGAAACCGTCTCAAAGATCCTCAAATCTACAGTCTTCCTCATATATGATCCCTTCCATCATAAATTCATCTGAACAGTGCTCCTATTCTGGTACTCACCTGCATGGACATCGGACGTTTCCATGAGTGGGAGAGTGCAAGACCAGAGGCTGTAGCCTCAGAATAAAAGGACGTACCTTGAGAAAGGAGATGAGGAAGAATTTCTTCAGTCAGCGGGTAGTGAATCTGTGGAATTCATTGCCACAGATAGCTGTGGAGACCGTCAATGGATATTTTTAAGGCAGAGATTGATAGATTCTTGATTGGTACGTGTGTCAGTGGTTATGGAGAGAAGGCAGAAGAATTGGTTTGAGAGTGAAAAATAGATCAGCCATGATTGAATGGCAGATTAAACGTGATGGGCCAAATGGCCTAATTGGTGATGGCGCTGTTGATGGCTGCCTCCGCCTACAGTCTGTCTTTTTATCTTTTTTTATTTTTAATATGTTTAAAGTATGTTTTGGAGGGTTTTTTTGTATTTTATGAGGGGGAGGGGGGTATGGTAAGGGGAAAACCGTCTTTCAGTCACTTCCTGGCGAGGATGCAACTATTATCCGAGTCACGCCCTCACCCACCTCCTCAAGGTCTACAAACTTTCCTACCGGGACTGGACCAGAGCTTCAACAGCGCTGGATACAACGCAGAGTGGGCGATGTCTTACCTGGGATCGCCATTTGAAGCTGTTGGGCCTGCTGTATTGACATCGCGGAGCTGTGATATGCGTAGCTCCCAACGCAGGCGGTGCTCACCAACATCCCGGATTCCTGTGACCCTTTGCCGGGGGCCGCCAGCATCGAATCTCTGCCCAGCTCGGCCTGTGGACTTCGGGAGCCGCGGACTCCGGTAGGAGGAAGCCGATTCAGAGGTCCAGGCTGTTGAGGATGCTCTTCCATTTGATGTCGGGGTTCCATCGTTCCCGGCGAGAGGGCCTGAACATCGGACCACCCGTAGCAGCGACTGTGGGGTGCTCGGGAGGCCACGGCCACGGGTGAACATCGGGGAACATCAGCGAGGAGGTTGACTGGACTTTGGTTCCTTCCCTCACAGTGGGGAACTTTGGTGCCACTGTGGGGATGTTTGTGTTGTGGACTATTGTGTTTTGTGGTTTTTTTTGGGTTTTTTATTCGTATGACTGTATGGGAAATAGCATTTTGTTGTCTCTTACTTGAAGACAATGACAATAAATTGAATCAAATCAATCAAATCAAATCAAATTTCGGGTACACTGAGTGGATATTAGGCCCATACTTCTACATAAATTGCTTTGGGCTGATGGGCAGAAATTGGGACCCAGAGGTTGTGCAGCTGTCTGTGCTGTAAATGCAAGGGTCCTGCAGCCTGGTGGATGTTAGGGCCCCAACCCCTGTAAGCGCAGTGTCCTGATGGCTAGACATCAGGTCTCTCAAAAGTTCCCCAGCCAATGTGGTCAGCTCAGTATATCCCATCAACTAGACATCATGAGTTTGCACCCAGTCAGCGGGTGCAGCTGAGAGATTTTTGGAAGACGGGTGGTTGTGGAAAATGCAGTTACTATGTCTCGTCGCCCACTAAGGCAGCGAGACCTCAGTCTAGTCACAGGACAAATTTTAGGATCCTGCAGATCTGTAAAGGTCCCACATTGATGGGGTCAGTTTTCTGCCTCTGATCATCCGCAGCGGCCATGTTCTCCATGCAACGTAACTGCTTTCCTCAGGGCCTGGCGAGTAGGGTTGCCAACTGTCCCGTATTAGCTGGGACATCCCGTAAATTCGGCTAAATTGGTTTGTCCCAAAAGAGACCACCCTTATCCCGTATTTGACTGCTACTACTCGGGTTGAGGGGACTGTCGGGTTGGAGCGCTGCTTCTGACGTAGTGCAGCCCATGGAGTGCTGCAACAGCGCCTCACCATTGGCCCCGTCGATCGGCAGCTCGGCCAGCTGTCCGACCTTCGGACCTTCGCTTACCACCGACACCACCACCCTCCTTCTCATGGCCGATCATCGGTTCATGAGTTGAATGGGGTGCTGGACATTGCGTGCAGAAGAACATACAGCCCAGCCAGCAGGCCAGTTGAGGAGTTTTGGCCCAGGTGCCTGACTTTGCGCGTGACGTTTGTGAGTGAGTGAATGAGTGTGTTTGTATGTGTGTGTGAGTGAGTGTGTTTGTGTGTTTGTATGTGAGTGAGCGAGTGTGTATGTTCGTGAGTGTGTGTGTGTGCATTTGTGTGTTGGTGTGTGTGTGTGGGTATGAGTGAGTTAGTGTGAATGTATGTGTGTGTGTGTGTGTGTGTGTGTGTGTGTGTGTGTGTGTGTGTGTGTGTGTGTGTGTGTGTGTGTGTGTGTGTGTGTGTGTGTGTGCAACCTGTCTTGTTCCCATCTCCCTCACATGCTGATCTAACATGCCCTTCTTCTAACTCTGATCATCTGCAGCGGCCAAGTTCCCCATGAAACGTAACTGCTTTCCTCAGGGCATGGTGAGTAGGGTTGCCAACTGTCCCTTATTAGCCAGGACATCCCGTATATTGGGCTCACTTGGTTTGTCCCATACGGGACCACCCTTGTCCCGTATTTCACTGCTACTACTCAGGTCGAAGGGACTGTCGGTTTGTAGAGCTGCATCCAGCCCTGCCTCACCCGTCTTGATGTAGTGCAGCCCTAGGAGTAAATATCACCAGCAACTTGTCCTGGACAAACCATATCGAAGCAATGTCCAATAAAGCACATCAATGCCTCTACTTCCTTAGAAGATTTAGGAAGTTCAGCATGTCCCCAACAACTCTCAGCAACTTCTACAAATGCGCCATAGAAAGCATTTTTATGGGGATACATCACAGCATGGTTTGGCAACAGCTCCATCCAGGACTGCAAGAAATTGCAGAGATTTGTGGACGCCGCCCAGACCATCAGAAAAAACAACCTCCATTCCATTGACACCATCTACACTTCACGTTGCCTCAGCAAAGCCTCCAGCATAATCAATGATGACTCTCACCCCGGTCAGTCCCTCCTCCCCTCTCTGATCAGGCAAGAGGTACAGAAGTGTGAAAACGCACACCTCCAGATACAGAGACAGTTTCTTCCCAGTTGTTATCAGGCAAACGAACCATCCTACCAACAACTGGAGACCGGTCCTGAGCTACTATCAACCTGATTGAAGACCCTCGGACTATCTTTAATTGGACTTTCCTGGACTTCTTGCATCAAACGTTATTACTTTTATCATGTATCTGCAAAAATTGTGGACGGCTCAATTGTAATCATGTATAGTTTTTCCACTGACTGGTTAGCAGGCAACAAAATGCTTTTCACTTCACCCCGGTGCATGTGGCAATAAACTAAACTAAACTATTATAGTTCTGGGAAAATCCAAGGGTAGCAAAATGACGCAATCTAACTTGAAAGAAAATAACAGCATTTCCAACAATTAAAAATATGAATAATTTGGATCAATTGCCATCTCATCTCTGGTCACATTGCCAACTGGCTTAATTTTCTATTAGTAAACAGTTGCTTACCTGAGTTGGTAAATGTTGGATGGAAAGCTTTTCCAAGTGTTTGTTCTTTGCACAGGTGCTACGGTTAGAGTATCAAGAGTCAAAGTCCGAGTGTGTTGGAGTGCTGGAGTAACTCAGCGGGTCAGATACCATCTCTCGGGGAAAGTTATAGGTGATGTTTTGTGTTGAGACCCTTCTTCAGATTGAGAGTCAGGGGAAGGAGAAGCAAGAGATAAAGACGGTGATGTATAGAGGTACAGCACAATGAATTAAATATATGCAAAAAAAAAACAAGATAAAGGAAACAGCCTATTGTTAGCTGTGGCCTAGGTGAGAATGAGCACAATGATACTCAACAAGATGACTCGGAAGCTGGTATGACTTGAGTGGAGCTGGGTTGGAGAGGAAAGGAATACAAGGGTTACTTGAAGTTAGAGAGTGTTTTATTGTGATATGCCCCAAAGTGGAACAATAACATTTCTTACTTGCAGCAGCACAATAGATATGTAAACATAGCACAGGTCCACCATCGAATTTCCGGCAACCTGTGGTCTGGCACCTCCTGTAATCTGGACACAATACGAGAGTGCACTTGAAATTTCCTCCCGAGAATTATGGTACCTAGGCCGAGTGAGGTGGCCAATCTCGACCTCATAGGGACATTGATTTGTGCTGATCAGCGGCTCGAATTTGCCCCCTGTAGCCGGGGCTCTGAAACTAAAGGTGATTGAGAGATACCACCACACAATCCTTACTGGTAATTGTATCACTTCCTTGAACAGAATATCAAAATACTCAAAATCCCTTTCTGCTGTGCATCACCAGACAGCCACCAGGGGTCAGTTGTGGAGGGAATGAGTATGTAATGTGATGGATTGGGCACCAATCAACTGGGTTAGACACTTAATGCTGGCAGTCAGGTAGCATCTCTGGTGAAAAGGAAAAGGTGATATTTCGGGCTGAGACTGTGAATCGGGGTAGAGGGGATCTAGAGATATGAAAAAGGTTAAAAGAATAAATAAATGAAAAGTATGAAGAAAACAAATCAAAGCCAGCAACTGTGATGAAGGAAAGATGGAGCCTATAATTAAGGTTGCCAACTGTCTCGTATTAGCTGGGACATCCCGTATTTTGTAGGTATGTTACAAAACTTACCTTTAGCGGTGCTGCAGTTCTGTCACTGGCCGTGTGCGCGACTTTGGCGCCTTTGAGGGGGGGGGGGGGGGGGGGCGGGTTAAAATGCGGTTTTCCCCTTGCCATCCGGAGCTTTATTTTCTCGGAGTGCGAGCTATTTCTGGAGATTCATTCCGACTGCTGGTAAGTTTTTAAATAGCCCACTATTTCAGCGCTGGAGTAAAATTAAAATTAGCTCCTAATGCCGTGAACGCCGACAACGGGGACGGATTTTACGTAGGGGACGGGTAAGTGAAAGTGGTTTATTTTTACATATAAACCTGCTTTTTTAGATTACCTTAATCAAACTTTAACGTAGCGAAAAGGTGATTTATTCCCCATATGAACCGGCAGAATATTTCCTGCCGATATGGGGTTTAAATTAACTGCAACCGCAACGTTCAAATCCATCGCGTTCCAGAAAATCCTACTCGCAAGCTGATTTAAATGGCCATTAATCTACAGGCATTAGAC
The DNA here is from genome assembly GCA_035221665.1 of Okamejei kenojei. Taxonomy (NCBI): domain Eukaryota; kingdom Metazoa; phylum Chordata; class Chondrichthyes; order Rajiformes; family Rajidae; genus Okamejei; species Okamejei kenojei. The sequence goes on from CM069158.1 coordinate 2,663,205, forward strand.
ACTAAATTCCTTCAATTTGGCCTATAAATTAATGACAATTAGATTTAAAAATCATGTTATATTGTGAATTATTGTGTGAATGTTAATTGGACACTTAGGATTAAAAAAATTTTAATTTTTTCTTAAGAAATGGATAGATGTTTCGATCTAGTAATTGAATTTTGTAATTAGCTACAATTGGGTAACTAACTAATTATATGTTTTAATTTCAGGTCATCCAAGTAAGATTGTTTCATATTCGTTTCAGAATACTTCAATCTATAATAACTGAAAATTTATTTCAGTTCTCTTAATTCTTAAGAAAGTTATGGGCTTTTGACTGTCCTCGATCACAACTTTTGTGTTAAGTCAATAGAAAAGCAATAGGAAACAAGTTGGTAATTTCCGAGTATGAAAATGACCATAACTTTTTTTTAATACTGAAGATATGAAAGTGAATTAGGTGTCAAATTAAACTTATTTTTATGCTTTATCTGATGGGATAAATTGCAGATTTGATTTTTTAAATCTCAAAATTTTGTAACATTGCTATATTCTAGGCTAAATTGGTTTGTCCTGTACGGGACCACCTTTGTCCCATATTTGACTGCTGCTTGCCTGCTATGCTTTGTGTACAGTCCAGTACCAGGACCAACTCATCATTCACGCAGCCACGGACAAGTCAGTCAACAAATTGTCGTTGGGAATTTGTCCCGTATTTTGACCTTTTATCCCTTATTTGGAGTTGGAAAGTTGGCAACCCAACCCATAATGTTCCATTGCTGCCTGCAGAAAAGGTGATAACAAGTGGATACTAACAGTGAAACTAAGCAGGAGGTCAGTGAAACTAGTAGGACGACTAGGGTGGGGGAGGGAGGGAAAGAGATAGAATGCAAAGGTTACTCAAAATTAGAGAAATCAATATTCTTATTAGAACGTAGACAAAAGTGCTGGAGAAACTCAGCGGGTGCAGCAGCATCTATGGAGCGAAGGAAATAGGCAATGTTTCGGGCCGAAACCCTTCTTCAGACTATATTCATATTGATGTGTTATAATCTGCCCATGCAAAATATGAGGTGCTGCTCCTCCAATTTGCATTTGACCTCACTCTGACAGTGGAGGAGGCTCAGGACAGAAAGGTCAGTATGGGATTGAGAAGGGAAGTTAAGGTGCTTGGATATCGGGAGATCACATAGGCCAAGGTGGACTGAGCGAAGGTGCCCAGCGAAATGATCGCCAGGTCTGCACCTGGTCTCACTGACATATAGGAGTCCACACTTTGCACGGCCGATATATCATGACTGATTTTGAGGTTTTGGAGGCAGTTGGAGAGTACTCCATCACTATTCTGAAATGTGCCTTGTTGGTGGTGAGCGGAGCATCAAGAAAGTGGTCACCCTCCACAGGATACTCATCCTTTGCCTCGCTTGTGATGTTTACAGTATATGGCAAGTCCAGAGGAGTTTTCGATCAATGGTAAACCCTGAGCTCTTGAGAATGGAGTCAATTGTGTGGATAATGCAAAAATGTTAGACTTTAGCTTTTAGATTCAGAGATACCGTGCGGAAACTGGCCCTTCGGCCCACTAATTCCCTGTACACTAAGAGACAATTTACAGTTCTTACCAAAGTCAATTAACATACAAACCTGGATAGGCGCAAAACGCTGGAGAAACTTAGCAGGTGAGGCAGCATCTCATTCCTGCACAACCTACAAACCTGTACATATTTGGAATGTCGTCAGAAACCGGGGCTCCCGGAGTAACCCCACGTGGTCACAAAAAATACGTACAAACTCCGTACAGATAGCACCCGTCATCAGAATTGAACCCAGGGCTTTAGCTTTGTAAGGCAGCAACCCTGCAGCTGCACTACCATGCCACCCTTGTTAGGAATGGCTGTTGCCTGATTCATTGCTGGCACAAATGATTTGTCACTTTTTATTGATTGTTTTGAAGTCTTGTTGCATGAAGCTTCATATGCTGAGGTGTTGCAAATGGAATGATGCCTTGGGCCTTGTGATAGCATTTTTCAGAAGCACAACTCCTCAAAAGAAATTTCTGCACTTGCAACTTGTTGCATGCTTAATATGCCTCTCCAGACACCAAAGCATTTTTAGGGCATTATATCATGTGAGTTAGGAAGCCCAATGTCATGCAATATCACAGCAAAGAAACAAGCTCACTGAATGTGACTGTGGAATGCGGAAACAGGGTGACAGTGTGAGTGCCCTATTTATCTTTGCTCAATTCTCACATCTAATTAGGATCAGCATGAGCAGTGATGCAGACATTTTCAGCTTCATTAAGTCAATGCAGAAAGAAAAAGCATTGCTTGCAATGACCACAAGATGGAACATCAGTTTTATTCAAAATATCTTTATAAAACAAACATGATTTCCTAATCCTGTGTATCATTTGTCAGATACGCAAACATATTAACTGTAAAATATATAATGAAGGCACATTAGAATCATAATAAAGGTTAAATGTTAACTGAAGATAGACACAAAAAGCTGGAGTAACTCAGCAGGACAGGCAGCATCTCCAGATAGAAGTAATGGGTGATGTTTCGGGTTGAGATCCTTCTTCAGACTGAGAGTTACAATTTGCCGTACAGCCTTACAGCTTTAATAAGGAGTGCATATCATGGGCTTGCGGGATGGAAAGATCCAATTAATATACTTGCTAAATAACACAAGTGGCAAGGTCTGGCATTGGATAGACCTTTTGGATAACTAAATTGAGCAATTCAACATTTTTTTTAATGTGTTATCACAATTACAATATTTTATGTGGCTCAGAAAGGAGACATAAAAGAAGAATGTATTTTCAAATCGCAGAGAGGTTGTGCAGTTTGTTTTAATGTTATTCTGATAAAGGCTATGACTGTCCTTTCTGAGCCACAAAGTAAATGATTGGTTTTGCTGTTGTCATGACTGTGACTGCTGGGACAAATTCAATTGGTTAGCCAATGTCTCTTTATTGGTGGGAAGGTAGTTCCTAAGGCTACATTTGTGCTATTTTTCAGGGGTATTTTACAGTTGATTTGCAAAAGGATACTTTTGATACCTGGGACCATATTTTTCACTTGCCCAAAAATGTACTCACTGATTTGCATACAAAATACAATAGTAGAAACATTTCTACATGAAACCATATAATTTTCCTGATGTTTCTTTCATGACCAGCAAAGAGAAAAGATAATTTATTCAACATTTTTCAAGAAGCAAGTAAACTGGTTATCCAATAGTAGACATAAAGGTTGGAGTAACTCAGCAGGTCAGGCAACATCTCTGGCGAAAAGGAATAGGTGACGTTTTGGGTCAAGACCATTCTTCAGACTAGCTAGATATTCAAAACTCATTATGATTTCAATGCCTGCATGTATATGACACATGTTACAGTAATCCTGGCATCATGAAATCCTACATAAAAACACATAATCCCCAGTAATTCACCAGAACTAGTCAAAGATACATGTATTCTATTTAAGCCTAGACTAAGTGGGACCCGTCGGGTCCCATGTTCACACAGGAGGGCTGGTCCCCCAACGCAATATTCCACCTCTCCACCAATACCAATATTGGTGGCCAGTGGGGGGGGCTTTCTGGAGCGCTGGTATGGGTTCTTGGGGTGGCAGCTCAGTCCCTTAAGCCTGATGTGCTGGCAGCTCACTCACGGCTGGTAGGCTGGCAGTTGACTCATGGCTATTCATTGAAATTCCATTTAAAGCAGGGTGCAAGGCCACCAAATTCAAATCCACTTCCTACCATTTCAGGCAGGGTGCAAGGCCACAAAATTCAAGTGCAGTTTCTTACCACTGCGAGCAGGATGCAAGTCCACCCAATTCAAGTGCAGTTTCCTACCATTTCAAGCAGGGTGCAAGGCCACCGAATTCAAGTGCAGTTTCCTACCACTTCAAGCAGGGTGCAAGGCCACTGAATTCAAGTGCAGTTTCCAACCACTTCAAACAGGGTGCAAGGCCACCAAATTCAATTGCAGTTTCATACCATTTCAAGCAGGGTACAAGGCCACCAAATTCAAATGCAGCTTCATACCATTTCATGCAGGGTGCAACACCACCACATTCAAATGCAGCTTCATACCATTTCATGCAGGGTGCAACACCACCACATTCAAATACAGTTTCATACCATTTCAAGCAGGGTAAAAGGCCACCAAATTCAAATGCAGCTTCATACCATTTCATGCAGGGTGCAACACCACCACATTCAAATGCAGCTTCATACCATTTCATGCAGGGTGCCACACCACCACATTCAAATGCAGCTTCATACCATTTCATGCAGGGTGCAAGGCCACCACATTCAAATACAGTTTCATACCATTTCAAGCAGGGTGAAACCACCATAAAACCATACAAAACACCAAACTCACAGTTCAGTAGACATTCAGTGTGTTTATTTGATTCACAGCTCAGACAGAGTCGTGACCGCTCCCTCCCCCATCATGCAGAGACTGAGCCACACCCACACTTCCGGGTTTTATAACCCCTCCCACTGTAAAAGTTTGGCCTTCATGGCATGATTGACAGGGGAAAGATTCTCAATGATTTTTAAACACTAATAACACTTTTATTTTTCATTGATGGGAAGATCCTCTGCACCTGCTGAGCGGAGGGTGACTGAGTAAGATGGCCAAAAATCACAGCCGTAAGTGGTAGCATTGAAATCAATATACAGTGTAAACAGGAAGTTACCCAAAGCACCCAAGCCATCACTTGCAGTAGTGCCTTTTAACTTCAACCCAATGCACCCAAGCCGCCATTTGCTGTAGTGCCTTTTATCTTCAACCCAAAGCACCCACGCCGCCATTTGCAGTAGTGCCTTTTAACTTCAACCCAAAGCACCCAAGCCGCCATTTGCAGTAGTGCCTTTTAACTTCAAGCCAAAGCACCCAAGCCACCATTTGCAGTAGTGCCTTTTAACTTCAACCCAAAGCACCCAAGCCACCATTTGCAGTAGTGCCTTTTAACTTCAACGCAAAGCACCCAAGCCACCATTTGCAGCAGTGCCATTTTACTTCACCCCAAACCCCCCAAACAAACATTTGCAGGCAGTGCCTTTTTACTTCAAAGCAACCATATTTTCATTTTCAAACCACATTAAAGGCACTTACAGTTGAGTTTTCAGTGCTATTCAGACATGTGTTCAGTGCTATTCGGAGCTCAGAGAGACATGACCCTCTGGCTTCCTGCTTCTTGCAGAGACTGAGTGAGGCACACCACTTCCTGGTTTTATAGTCCCTCCCCCTCCCTCCAACAGGGGCAGCAGAGAGAATGGTGAATTCTTTAAAAACATTAATATCGCTCTGATTTTTCATCGATGGAAAAAGTCCTCTGGTCCAGGAAGGCGGAGGGGGGCTCTGAGCAAGCTGGCCAAAAATGACAGCCGTAGGTGGCGGCGTTCTCTCAGAATTCACACCACAATGAGCCAAAAGCGGTCAAGATCAGACTTTTAGTCATATAAGATGTGGTCCAGATTGAAATGTAACAACAAGTCTACCTCCCAATGCTTGCAAAAATTAATTGGCTTCTAATTTGGTAATTGCTCTGCTTAAACATTTCTCATCTGTTTTTAAATCTCTCTGTGGCCTTGTCCGATCCCATCCTTCTAACCAGTCATTGTCCTATAATGCTCCGTGGTCTTTGAAACCCTGTGCCTTCAGACTGGGCCTAAAGTGGAATAATAATAATAATAATAATAATAAATCCTTTATTTCAAACAGACTAAAAAATAAAAAGCAAGTGTGAAACAGCATACAAAAAATTAAAAAAACTAAAAGAAGAATATTTATAAAGTGTCATAAACAATATTTATAAATAAATGAATCGAATGTGTCGGAAAAGAAGCAGGAAGAAGACAAAGCTTATTAATTCCCACCCCTTATTCCTACTGCTTATAATTATCTTATACAAATTTAGCAGCTATAAACACCTATTTCCATATGTACACCAAATTATTTACATTTATACACTAATCAAATATTTACAAAGCCATACAAAAAAGAGAGAAAAAAAGAAAAAAGAAAAAACCCTCCTGCACTATATAGTTTCTCTTAGTCATATAGTTACCCCATCGCCCTATAATCACCCTTCCAAATACAATCAGTATAACAAATATCCCACTCAAAATCACCTATCCTCATCCCAATATCCTTTTAAAAAAGTGTTTTTGTACATCTTTTTAAACTGAATTATGTTTGTGCTAAGTTTTATATCCTGTTCCAAACCATTCCACAAATTCACCCTGCAGATTGCGATGCACATACTTTTAAGAGTTGTTCTGACTGAGTTTTTTTTAATTAAGTTCCCCTCTCAAATTATACCCACCCTGTCTTTCCATAGACAGTTTTTGTATATTTCCCGGAAGTAAATTTTTTCTTGCTTTATACATGATTTGTGCAGTCTTAAATTTAACCAGATCGGTAAACTTCAGTGTATGTGACTTTAAGAATAATAAATTGGTATGTTCAAGATATCCAACGTTATTGATGATTTTTATTGCTCTTTTTTGTAATGTGCATAATGGCTGTAGGTTGGTTTTGTAGGCATTACCCCATATCTCCACACAGTAACTCAGATATGGCAATATGAGTGTATTATAGAGTACGTAATGGTTTGTGGTCCAGAATATGTCTTGATTTTCCCAATATTGCTATAGACTTTGCCAGTTTTGCTTTGACGTGGTTTATATGTGGTTGCCAGAATAAATAGTGGTTGAGGCGGGTATTATCAAAATGTTGAAGAAACATTTGGACAAGTACGTGGATAGCATTGCTTTGGAGGGATATGGGTAAAAAATGCACATACCTGTAGGTTGGACCCGTGTAGATGAGGCATCTTCGACAACATGGGCAAGTTGGGCCGAAGGGCCTGTTTCCATGCGGTATGACTTTATGAGTCCAAGTCCATTCTTTCCACTTCCATAAAATCCCAAGTCAATTAAACTTCCTTAGAGGATGATTGAATAGGTTTCTATGGGTGATTTATGCAAACTTTGAGCTGGGAAAGGGAGAAATTTTCTTTTGGAGATGGATCGTTTGTATGTTACGACCATTTGGAATGTTATGGGAAATGGACACAAATAAGTATGAACATGCATCACACTAAACATATCCCAATGCTTGCTAACGTACATTGGCTTCTAATTCCAGAATAGCTCTGCTTAGAAATTCTCACCTGTCTTTAAATCTCTCAGTGGCCTTATCCATTCATATCCTTCAAACCAGTTATTGTCCTATAATCTTCCATGGTCTCTATGTCTCTCGGGATCTGACCATTTATGTTTCCCGTATTTTTTTTTAATTCCATCAGTTGTGCAGCTCAAGGTCTAGAATTCCTTTCCTAGAATTTTCTGCTTCTCTGCCTTTGCTTTCTGGTGCTTGCAAAAACTTATTTATTTGGTTATCTTTTTTCATATCTCAAAGTCGTATTTTGTCTAATAAGTGGCACATGTTTGCTGACTTGTAGCGTCAGAAACCTGGGTTCAATCCTGAATGCAGTTGCTGTCTGTATGGAGTTTGTACGTTTCTCCTTGTGAGCACATGTGTTTTCCCCGGCTGCTCCGGTTTCCTCCCACACTCCAAAGATGTACAGATTGGTAGGTTAATTGGCTTCAGTAAAATGTGTAAATTGTCCCTTGTGTGTAGCATACTGTAGTGTTGGTGCGGGCCCGGTGGGCCGAAGGGGCATGTTTCCGTGCTGTATCTCTAAACTAAAGTATTGTCTGACCTTGTTAGATTTTGTAAGTCACCGTGCTTTATGCTGTTGATTGTGTCTGCATGGAACACCTTGGGATATTTCTCAATATATGACATAATATTGGGCCTTGGGAGCATCATTGGCAAATACTTACAAAATATTATGAAGAAAAATAAACATTTTGTACCAATTCCTTTGGTGTTTACATTGGCTTATTTGCAGGTAGACTTCAATGAAGAATATTTTGCAGAATATTTTGATTGGTTTAAAAGTTGGTTTCGAAGAGCAATCTTGCCAGTCCCATCCCTATGCTCTTGACCCACCTCCCTTCAGAATTTTCCCCCAAATGTTTGTCCAACTGTCTGATTCTTTTGTAGTTGGGACTAACAGAATGTGGAAGGCGGAAGCGTTGAGGTTTGTATTAAATCTTGTCTCTTACCTTAATATATGAGCTTTTGATACGAATTCCCCTTTCCTAGGTAAAAATCTCTGGGTATTCACCCTCTCTATTCCCCACATGGTTTTATACACCCTATAAGATCACCTCTCAGCTTCCTGCACTACAAGGCATGAAGTCCTAGCCTATCCAATTGTTCCCCATAACCCACCTCTAAAGTTCTGACCACATCCTCGTAAATCTTCTCTGCACTCTTTCCAGCTTAATGACATCCTTCCAATAGCAGAGTGACAGTATTCTAATTGTTCTAAACTCTATATATTCAAGAAAGTATTAGATATGGCTATTAGGGCTAACTGAATCAAGGGATGTGGGGAGAAAGAGGAGTAGGGTAGTGATTTTGGATGATCAGCCATGATTATATTGAATGGCGGTGCTGGCTCGAAGGGCCGAATAGCCTTCACCTGCACCTATTTTCTATGTTTCTATACTCTCTTTTTTCTCTCAACATTGCTGTTTAGTCATTCATGACTGTGATGGGAAAAAAAATCTTCGTACAGGATGGTTTAATGGTTCTTTATTATCACATTTACCAAGGTACAGTGACATTTATTTTCCATACGGTTCAGTAAAAATATTCTCATACATGTCAGATTAAGTAAAGAATGTATAAAAACAGCCCACTGAGTCCATATGAAATATTTGCCAGGTTTTTGTGCCATTTTCAAAGTCTCAGCTGCAGCTGGCTATCAAGGCCCATTGCAGCCATCGCCTCTATTCGGATCGACCAGTGAACCGTCGTCCCTCTCCTCGTCCAGCCAACTTGGTCTTTGTGCTCAAGGATTGCCTTCTGCAGCCGATCTTACGGCTGTGGAAGGTAAGACTCTGGTTCTTCTTACCAATCCTTTGTTTTCGCGTCCATCCCTGTCGCCAACTCCCACCACCCTCCTTTCCGGTTCTCCGCTCCTTGGAGACGAGCAGAAGCCGGGCTCCGTGGCTTTCCTCTCCAGGTGGGTTCCCGGTTCCGCGGCAGGTGAGCCAGACCTGCTGCTGTATTATTGTCGTGACCTGGGGCCCAACACGTCCTTCTACCACACGGCCCAGCGGGATAGTGCACCATCAGAATTCTCTACACAAGAAGCTTAGTTACTATTTACACCCAAATCAAAGATCAAAAGATTTTATGACATCAAAGGCTATAGGGTTAGTAAAAGATAGTGTAGCACAGCTGGTAGAGCTGCTGCCTCACAGTGCCAGAGACTCAGGTTCTATTCTGGCCTTGAGTGCTGTCTGTGTGGAGTTTGCCCCTTCTCCCTGAGACCACGTGGGTTTCCAGTTTGTGTGTGGGTTTGTAGTCTTTTTCTTCTTCTTCTTGCGTATGGCGTGCACAGCCTAAAGTTGTAGGACAACTTGTTCTAATTGATCTTACTTGATTATGCCAGGTTGATTGCATTCGTCGAAACAGGGCGGACCACATGAAGGTTGCAATCTCCCACCCCGTTTTGTAGTCTAATTGGCCTCTGTAAATGTGTAGGGAATGGGTGATCAATAGTCACCGTGGATTCAGTGGGCTGTTGGGCTAGTTTTCATGGTGTGTCTCTAAAACTATAGTGCCCTGATCTTGTTAAATACCACATGCTCTAGGGGCCAAATGGTCTAGTCCTGTATAGATTACAAAGTGCTGGAGGAACTCAGTGGATCAGGCAGCATTTGTGGAGAAAAGCGATAGGAAACATTTTGGGTTGGGACCCTTCTTCAGAATCTTCAGGCTTGGTCCTGTTGCTATGTTCTTTTTCCAGTTTTATTTGCAAAGCTTCTAATCACCAACCTACTAGGCCTCACATTCCCAATCCTGCCCACTCATTGTATTAAACAGCTCCTCCTCATTATCTCTGGCTCTTTTTGCCAATCACCTTAAATAGATTTACTGGTGATGGCTTTTGATTTATTCACAGCGATCAATAGGACATTTGTTAAATTTGTAGATGTTTCACTCCCCCCCCCCTCCCCCCCTCCACTGGACATTCAGTTATGATACTCAGATGTGTGACAAAAGATTTGATGTGATGTGTATACATTAAACACAAGATTATTACTAATTTAGCAAGTTCCCTATCAAAAGGAAGTGGTGTTTGTATATTTATATCTCCTGAGTGTATGCCAACATCAAGAGATATCTGAAAGCTGTGATTACTAATACACAAGACACTGTAAAGACAATAACCATTTAATTTACACTTCAGTGGGCACAGTACAAAGCATCAAAGGCTCAGGCATATAATTTTAATTTTCTGTTAGAATACTTTCATTAAGACTACCTAATATGTATTGTAATTTTACAAAAAATTGTATTAGATTTTGTATTTGTAGATTTTAGATTTCAGTATATTTATTTAATGCTACATATCATTCAGATTCTAGTCTGCGACCTCCGGTTGCACTTTTCTTTAGTCCAACCCTCTTCTAATCAGCAGTTACACCCTGTTCTAACCGTATCAGCTTTCTAAACAGGAGACTTTCGTAAAATTCTTACCCTTTGGCATAATTTAACTGTTTTTTTTATAATTGAAATAATTTCGGGTTACACCTCACCCATCTCTTAATCAGACTTCTTTCATCTTGAAAGATTCTCTACAGTTGTTTTATTTTACCATCTAATTATCCCATGTGCTCCCATTGCTTCCGTCAATTCAAGTTTACATTCTTCTGATGAAATACTAAAAATAAAGTTTTACAGTTGCCCCAAAAGTGAAAAAGTCTGACGCTATCTAAAATTGGATCTCTTTTAAGATTAAAAAATCCTTTATTATATCAAGGAGTGATGTTCCAATCTGCAGTAAGGATTCATTTATTTGATACCCAGTTATTATCTTCCCATTCTAAATTTGAAAACTTGCTACAACAAGCCATGAAAGTGATATTCCACTTTTACAGAAAACCTGTGCCTTCAAAACCGGTCTTAAAGTACAATATATAATGGTTGAGGCACGGACTGTCACAACATTTAAGAAACATTTGTATAGGTACATGGATAGGAAAGGTTTGGAGGGGTATGGGGCAAATGCATACAGGTGGGACTAGTGTAGATGGAGCAAGTTGGTCGGCATGGGGAAGTTGGGTTGAAGTGCCTTTTTCCACACTGTATGACTCTCTGAGTCTAAATGTAGCCTTTCCACTTCCATAAAATCCCAGTCAATTAAACTTTCTTCTAGGATGATTAAATGCGTTTGCATTAGTGAATTTCGCAAATTATGAGATGGGAAAAGAAGTAAATGTATTTTAGAGGGACCATTTGTATGTTATAGGGGGCGCCGTCCAGTATGGTCTGGCTGCCCAGCCTGCAGCTGTTTGTTTTTCACTCTTCTTTATTTTTAGTGAGTTAAAGTGTTTTGTTTTTGGAGTCTATTCTTTTTTATGTGGGGGGTGGGGGGGGCGGGCCGGGGGAAGAGGAAGCTACTTTTCAGGGTCCCAATCTGGTTGGAGAAGCAGCTTTTCTCCGGGCTGCACTTTCGACCCATCCTCGCGGCCTATCCCGAGGAGACCGCCCAGAACCTCGGCTTTGGCAGCAGTGCAGCACTGGAGCGCTATCGCGGAGCGGGCGATGCCTTGCCTGGGTCGCCGCGCTGGAACTCCAGTGAGCTGAAACTGCCGAAAAAAACATTGCGGAGCTGCGGGTCTGTGGAGCGGCCAGATGCGGGCAGCAGCGCTGACGTTAACATGGGGAGCCAGTGATGGAGCTCCATTCAGCATGGCCTTGTTGGCTTCGGAAGAGGCCGTTCCAGGTGTCCCAAGCCATTGAGTGGATTCTCCCGATGCCGGAACACCATCACCCGGCGAGAACGGCCTGGAACATCGGGCCTCCGTGAAGGCGACTGCGGAGGCCTCAATAGGCCTGACTATGGGTGGACATGGGATTGGGACTGGACATTGTGCCTTCCCTCATAATGGGAACCATTGTGGGGGGGATGTTGTTTATGTTTAAAATCTCTTATTATTGTTATGTCTGTATTCTTTTTTATGTGCTGCATTGGCAAGCAACATTTCACTACACCGATTGGTGTATGTGACCAATAAAATAACCTTTGAACCTTTGAACCTTTAAGACCACTTGGAATGCTATGCCAAATAGACAAAAATAAGTATTTAGGATAGATGTCAATGATCAGATATTTCCAATTGTTTACGTCATTAGACGAAGGGTGGGAAGAATTTTAAAGGCAAGTCTCACATCTTGGTTAATTGGGTAATTAACAGCTGTCAATAAAAGGAAGGTAAGCTTAAATTGAGCAAGTCATAGATAGGAGTTATCAAGAGGTGGTCACACCGAAGGTGCAGAGAATAGATGGGTGACCACCAGGAAAGGGAGTACCAGAGTGTTCAGGGATCCCCTGTGGCCATTCCTCTGCAAAACAGAGAGTCATAGAGTCGTACAGTTTGGAAACAGGTCCTTCAGCCCAACTTGCCCACACTGGCCAAACTGTCCCATCTACATTAGTCCCATCTACCAGCGTTTGGTCCATATCCCTCTAAACCTATCCTATCCATGTACCTGTCTACATGTTTCTTAAACATTGCAACTACCTCCTCTGGCAGCCCGTTCCATGCACCCACTACCCTTTGTGTGAAAAAGTAACCCTTCAGATTCCTATTAAATCTCTCCCCCTCCCCTCACCCCCCTTTTCATTGGGCAAGTCATGTAGGATTCATTTAAAGCCCAGTTGATCAAAGTGCAAGCGAGAGAGAAAACGGGGAATTACAGACCATTTAGCCTGACTTCGGTGGTGGGAAAGATGCTGGAGTCAATTATTAAAGAGGTAATAATGGGGCATTTGGATAGCAGTAAAAGGATTGGTCCAAGTCAGCATGGATATATGAAAGGACAATCATGCTTGACTAATCTTCTAGAATTTTTTGAGCATGTGACAAGTAAAATGGATGAAGGGAGCCAGTGGATGTAGAAACATAGAAAATAGGTGCAGGAGTAGGCCATTCGGCCCTTCGAACCTGCACCGCCATTCAATATGATCATGGCTGATCATCCAACTCAGTATCCCAGTGACTCCAACTCTCCCGCTTTCGGCGGGAGATCACCCGCTGAAAGGCCATTTTCGCAAAATCTCCCGGGCGGGAGAAATTATATCTCAAGCGGGAGAGCGGGAGATTTTGCGAAAATGGCCTTTCAGCGGGCGATCTCCCGCCGAAAGCGGGAGAGTTGGAGTCACTGGTATCCTGTACCTGCCTTCTCTCCATACCCCCTGCTCCCTTTAGCCACAAGGACCACATCTAACTCCCTCTTAAATATAGCCAATGAACTGGCCTCAACTACCTTCTGTGGCAGAGAATTCCACAGATTCAACTCTCTCTGTGTGAAAAATGTTTTCCTCACCTCGGTCCTAAAAGACTTCCCCTTTATCCTTAAACTGTGACCCCCCTTATTCTGGACTTCCCCAACATCAGGAACAATCTTCCTGCATCTAACCTGTCCAACCCCTTAAGAATTTTGTAAGTTTCTATAAGATCCCCCCTCAATCTTCTAAATTCTAGCGAATACACGCCGAGTCTATCCAGCCTTTCTTCATTTGAAAGTCCTGTCATCCCAGGAAACAGTCTGGTGAAACTTCTCTGTACTCCCTCTATGGCAAGAATGTCTTTCCTCGGGTTAGGAGACGAAAACTGTACACAATACTCCAGGTGTGGTCTCACCAAGGCCAAGAACCTCCCTGCCCCTATACTCAAATCCTTTTGCTATGAATGCTAACATGCCATTCACTTTCTTCACTACCTGCTGTACCTGCATGGCTACTTTCAATGACTGGTGTACCATGACACCCAGGTCTCGTTGCATCTCCCCTTTTCCTATTCGGCCACCATTCAGATAATAGTCTACTTTCCTGTTCTTGCACCAAAGTGGATAACCTCACATTTATCCACATCATACTGCATCTGCCATGCAATTGTCCACTCACCCAGCCTATCCAAGTCACCTTGCAGCCTCCTAGCATCCTCCTCACAGCTAACACTGCCCCCCAGCTTCGTGTCATCAGCAAACCTGGAGATGTTGCATTCAATTCCCTCGTCCAAATCATTAATATATATTGTAAATAGCTGGGGTCCCAGCACTGAGCCCTGTGGTACCCCACTAGTCACAGCCTGCCATTCTGAAACGGACCCGTTTACTCCTACTCTTTGCTTCCTGTCTGCCAGCCAGTTCCCTATCCACATCAATACTGATCCCCCAATACCGTGTGCTTTAAGTTTGCATACTAATCTCTTGTGTGGGACCTTGTCGAAAGCCTTCTGAAAGTCCAGATATAACTGTTTGGCCCTTATCCACTCTACTAGTTACATCCTCGAAAAATTCTATAAGATTCGTCAGACATGATTTACCTTTCATAAATCCATGCTGACTTTGTCCAATGATTTCACCACTTTCCAAATGTGCTGCTATCCCATCTTTAATAACTGACACTAGCCTTTTTCCCACTACCGATGTTAGACTAACTGCTCTGTAATTCCCTGTTTTCTCTCTCCCTCCCTTTTTATAAAGTGGGGTTACATTAGCTACCCTCCAATCCTCAGGAACTACTCTAGAATCTAAAGAACTTTGAAAAATTATCACTAATGCATCCACTATTTCTGGGGCTACTTCCTTAAGTACTCTGGGATGCAGCCTATCTGGCCCTGGGGATTTATCGGCCTTTAATCCATTCAATTTACCTAACACCACTTCCCGACTAACCTAGATTTTACTCAGTTCCTCCATTTCATTTGACCCCCGGTCCCCTGATATTTCCGGCAGATTATTTATGTCTTCCTTTGTGAAGACAGAACCAAAGTAGTTATTCAATTGGTCTGCCAAGTCCTTGTTCCCCATGATCAATTCACCTGTTTCTGACTGCAAGGAACCTACATTTGTTTTAACTAATCTTTTTCTCTTCGCATATCTGCCATTCCCTGCCAGTTTTCTTTCATAATCTATTTTCCCTTTCCTAATTAAGCCCTTTCTCCTCCTCTGCTGGACTTAATTTCTCCCAGTCCTCTGATAGGCTGCTTTTTCTGGCTAATTTGTATGCTTCATCTTTTGTTTTGATACTATCCCTGATTTTCCTTGTTATCCACGGATGCACTAACTTCCCTAATTTATTCTTTTTCCAAACAGGAATGAACAATCATTGTAGTTCATCCATGCAGTCTTTAAATGCCTTCCATTGCATATCCACTGTCAACCCTTTAAAAATCACTTGCCAGTCTATCTTGGCCAATTTGCATCTCATACTTTCAAAGTTACCTTTCTTTAAGTTCACAACCCTTGTTTCTGAATTAACAATGTCACTCTCCATCCTAACGAAGAACTCAACCATATTATGGTCACTCTTGCCCAAGGGGCCACGCACAAGAAGACTGCTAACTAACCCTTCCTCATTACTCAATGCCCAGTCTAGAATAGCCTGCTCTCTTGTTGGTTCCTCTACATGTTGGTTTAGAAAACTATCCCGCATACATTCCAAGAAATCCTCTTCCTCAGCACCCCTGCCAATTTGATTCACCCAATCTATATGTAGATTGAAGTCACCCATTATAACTGCTTTACCTTTGTTGCACGCATTTCTAATTTCCCGTTTGATGCCATCCCCAAATCCACTACTACTGTTAGATGGCCTGTTCACATCTCCCACTAGCGTTTTCTGCCCCTTAGTGTTTTGCAGCTCTACCCATATCGATTCCACATCCTCCATGCTAATGTCCTTCCTTTCTACTGCGTTAATCTCCTCTCTAACTAACAATGTTATCCCACCTCCTTTTCCTTTCTGAATATTGAATATACCTGGATGTTCAGCTCCCAGCCTTGTTCACCCTGGTGCCATGTCTCCCTGATCCCAACTATATCATATTCATTAATAACTGAATGTTCAACTCATCCATCTTATTACGAATGCTCCTTGCATTGAGACACAAAGCCTTCAGGCTTGTTTTTACAACACTCTTACCCCTTAAACAACTTTACTTCGGGGTCACGTGAGTGATTCCGTGAAGAACCCCGCCAGCCCGCATGCATGTCATTACGACTTTTCGCATGGTCAGCGACTAACTGGCAGGTGCACCGGTCCTGCCAGTGGTAAGTTTAAACATACAGGTAAGTTTTGTATTTCATACCAGGTTCTGTTTTCTCTTGCAGGAACCTCTTTTTATAGAGGTTTCCTGCTGGATTGTCGCGAAGTCCAGCGAGCCGCAGGGAAACCAGCTTGGGCTGTGGGGAGACTCCGGTCAGAACCGCGGAATCGCGGGAGCCGGCGGCCATCGGGTTCGTGACTCCAGTCGCTGACAATGCGGTCAGCGGCTTCCGGACCGTTGTGCTTCCCATGGAGGGGTAAATCCAGGAGTCGGTATCACTACCAGAGTCGCTGACAGTGCAGTCAGCGACTCCCAGACCGCTGTGGTTCCCGTGGAGGAGTACATCCAGGTGGCGGTATCACTACCAGAGTCGCTGCCAATACGGTCAGCAGCTCCCACACCGCTGTGGTCCCCAGGACATGGGGTATAACCAATAATAAAGCGGTCAGGCCTATGGACTCGGGACGAGTCGGGCCCGGAGGGTTCCCATCCGGTGATAATTGACATTTTGGGGCTAAATTGGATGGAGCTCCTAATGGAGAGGATGTTCCACCAAGATACACTCCAACAGGAGGAATAGTGTCAGCGCGGGCCTATGGGAGAGCCCGCGCCAGCAGCGCCTATTCAGTGCTGCTCAATTGACCGATTGTCCAGGATGGAGCTCCTAATGGAGAGAATGTTCCACCAAGACACACTCCAACAGGACCAGTAGTATCAGTGCTGGCCTATGGGAGAGCTAGCGCCAGCAGCACCTATTCAGGGCTGCTTAATGTCTCCCTCTTGGTGGAGGAGAGCATGCGGTGCCAGAATTATTCTGCCGCCGAGTATGTTCCATTCTGGTATAGGCCTATTGGAGAGGCCATATCAGTGCAGGTACCCTCAGGGGCTTGAGCCAGCACCTGTTCAGGACTGCCTATGATCTCCCCCTTTATGGAGTGGAGTGCGAATGGTCAGTAGGTAACTGACTTCAAATTCTAAAGTATGTCCGTGGAACATACTGGAGCACATGTGTGTGGGTTCAAGGCAATCCTCGCAGACGAAGGTGTTGCTGCCAGAAGAGTTGGTTACCAGCTGTTGGCAGAATACCTGGAAGGGGTCAGAGTTCCCCTCATGTGACAAGTGCCAGCAGTGAACAGAGCTTTAATCGCTGAATCTTCTATTCAGGTAAGACCTATTCAACAGGCAAAACCTGGATGAGGAAGCAAAAGTTGTCGGACCAATTAAGGTACCAACGACAAGCAAAGCTTCATCGGTTCGGCGACAACACACTCCACGCCTCCATTGACAGTAAGTGGTTCACTGAAGCTATGGCAGCGTGAAAACTGGACAGACGTTCCACGCACCCTACCAGTCCTACTCTATAACCAGACAGGTAGGTGGGTCTGGCACTTCCGAAACATGGGGTAAGTGGACCACTTACAAGTTGGTAATTTTACACTTGTTTGTACAACACACTTATGGTTAAGGCATTGTTACCTAACCACGTAAAAATTGTGGGCTCTCACATGCAACTTTCGCATGGTTTTGGATGGCAGACGCTGTATGTATTTTTTTAATCATATTTTGAAATATGGTTAATGGTGATATTGATGGAGGCAATCCTGTGGGGTTTATATATTGGAATGTAAGGGGGCTTAATGGTCCAGTTAACAGAGCTAAAGTTTTTTCTCACCTAAAACAACTAAAAACAGATATACTACTTTTACAAGAGACTCACTTAAGACTGGAAGATCATAACAGACTGCGTAAAACATGGGTTGGTCAGATTTTTCACTCCAGATTTAATAGTAGGTCCAGGGGTGTGGCAATATTAATCAACAAAAGAATACAGTTTACACCATCTGATGTAGTCAGTGACCCTAATGGTCGGTTTATTATAGTTTCCGGGTGTCTTTTTTCAAAAACCTGTCGTTTTAGTGAATGTTTATGCCCCTAATTGGGATGATGTTCACTTTGCAAATAAGGTTCTGTCATTAATACCCGATCTGAACACGCACCAGTTAATTTTTTCGGGAGACCTGAACTGTTGATATCCATTGCTTGATAGGACTCGTTCTAAGGGGACACCTTCTGGAATGGCAAATACCTTCTCACTGTTTATGCAACGAAATGGTTATGTGGACCCCTGGAGATTTCTGAATCCAACTGCTAGACAATTCTCTTTTTTTTCTCATGTTCACCATTCTTTTTGCAGAATAGACCATTTTTTTATAGATAGCCGCTTCATTCCTAGGGTTAAGAAAATTGAATATACTGCTATAGTAATATCAGATCACTCACCTGTGATACTGGACCTAGGCTTTCCTTTAAATATTAAAGAACGACCTCTTTGGAAACTCAAACCCCCTTTTGCTTTCCAATGAAAAATTTTGCAGTTTTGTGTCGGCTAACATAGACACATTCCTTGAAATTAATAAAACTGAGTCCGTATCCTGTTCTTCAATTTGGGAAACTTTAAAAACCTACTTAAGAGGTCAAATCATATCTTATACTTCATACGCCAATAAAGAACATAAGAAGGAAATGGAAACACTGTTAAAATCCATCTTGACCCTGGATAGGCAATATTCTGAAGCACCCACCACCCAATTATACAAAAGCCGGGCTGATTTACAAATGAAATTCAATCTTTTATCTACTAATCAAACAGAACAACCAATTCTCCGGTCTCGTGGTCTTTATTATGAATATGGTGATAAGGCGAGCCGGCTTATGGCTCACCAACTGAAATGTCAATCACGGCTTATTCCTCAGATAAGAGACATGCACCAAGACATAACAAGCAATCCAAAAGAAATAAACAATACTTTCACAACCTTTTATTCTTCTCTTTACACCTCAGAATTCCCCTTGGATATTATGAATATGGAAACTTTCTTAGACGATTTGGAAATACCCACTCTGGATTAGAAGATGTAGAAAATCTAGACCAACCCCTTGGGCAGGAAGAGATTAATAATGCCATTATGCAATGCAGAGTGGTAAAACCGCTGGCCCTGACGGCTACCCATTAGAATTTTATAAGAAATTTAAGGATAAGCTCACACCTGTTCTTTTAGAAATGTTTGAAGCATCTTTGGAAAAAGGTTCATTACCCCCCACTCTTTCACAGGCTTCTATTTCACTCCTTCTTAAAAAAGACAAGGATCCGATTCAATGCGGATCATGCCGCCCTATCTCACTTTTGAATGTGGATGTAAAAATGTTGGCGAAGGCGCTGGCTTGCCATTTAGAATGCCAACTTCACAAAATAATCTCAGAAGATCAAACAGGTTTCATTAAAAATCATCATTCCTTTTCTAATATCCGTTGATTGGCCAGCGTGATCTATTGGCCAAGTGCTTCTCCACGCCCAGAGGCTGTTATCTCTTTGGACGCGGAGAAGGCATTTGATCGAGTGGAGTGGCCATATGTGTTCAGAGTCATGGAGAGATTTGGATTTGGCAAAATATTTGTAGCCTGGGTTAAGCTATTATATCATTCACCCTTAGCATGTATACTGACAAATTATTTGCGATCTGATTATTTTCAATTAACACGTGGCACTCGTCAAGGCTGCCCACTGTCTCCTCTTCTTTTTGCCATTGCAATTGAGCCTCTCTCTATTATACTTAGGTCAACTACATTATTCCAGGGCATTAGGAGAGGAAACAGGGAACATCGTGTGTCTCTATATGCTGATGACCTCCTTCTTTATGTGAGCGACCCTATAGGCAGTAGCCCTGCAATTGTGTCCTTGTTGGATCAGTTTGGGACTTTTTCTGGCTATAAACTGAACCGCCAAAAAAGCAAATGCTTTCCCATCAACTTAGCCCTACAGATCCAACAGGAAACCCTGCCCTTTCCCATATCTCAAGAAGGTTTTGTATATTTAGGAATACACATCACCCACTTTTTCACATCCCTGTTTGCAGCTAACTACATGCCTCAAGTTAGCCAAATGAAGGCTGACTTTGAGAGATGGCGTAGTATGCCACTCACTATGGCTGGGAGAGTGCAGTCAGTGAAGATGACTGTACTTCCCAGATTTCTTTACTTGTTCCAATATTTGACGTTTTTCCTACCCAAGTCATTTTTTAACTCAGTTAACCAATCTATAACCTCCTTTATATGGGGTAACAAGGTTCCAAGGGTCAATAAGTGTACTCTCCAAAGAGATCGTGAAATAGGTGGACTGGGCCTTCCTAGCTTTATTAATTATTACTGGCATCCAAAATCCAAAAGATATTACTCTGGCTCCACCAACCAGATACAGACTGGTGCCTGCTTGAATCACAATCCTGTTACTCCTCGTCTCTCCCAACTTTAGTATATTCCTCCCTGCCATTGAAACCCTCTAGATTTACATCCAACCCTGTCGTACTATCAACCATCAAAATTTTTAACCAATTTTTGCCATTATAAGCTTACATCAGCTTCAGTTCTGGGTCCCATTCACAGTAACCATTTATTCCACCCCCCCCCCCCTCTACACTTGACTCAACCTTTCGACAGTGGGGTTTGAATGGTCTTATGTCCATTAAAGATTTATAAACTAACAACATATTTGATAGTTTCGACTACCTACACAAAAAACATGGCCTCCCACATAATCATTTCTTTAAATATCTTCAGGTTCACCACTTTGTCATGAAACAATTTCCTTCTTTTCCTGATTTGGTGTAGCAGATAAAACCTTGGGTTTAAATTCAACCCAGTCTGATATCATTACATTTACATCACTTTTGGCCTGTAGGAGAATCTTGCTGGTCTGGAAATCTAACACTCCTCCATCTGCCGCTGTTTGGCTGGATTTTTTTTTAAGGTTAGAAAAGATTAAATTCACATTGAGGTGGTCTGTTAAAATTTTTTATTTGAAATGGGAACCCTTTTTATCATACTTTGAGGGTCTAAAGGAACTACCTGTTGACTGAGGGCACTTGACATTAAGTGGGGATCTGCCTTTATTCTGTTTTGTTACTTTATTATTGTTAAAAAGTGCATTTGATTTTGTGATATATTTGGATTGTGAAAAAATAAGCTGCCAAGGGGCGTTTAGGGAGGGTGGGTTAGGATTATTTTGTTTATATTATTATTATTATTATTATTTATAAAAAACAAAAAACTTTCGGTGGCGCTATGGAGTGAGTGGAACTCGCGCCATTCAGCTCCGCTAAAACCGTATTAAAAACAGGGGGTAAAAGGGGTTAATTGAAGCTACTCACCAGATGAGAACGGTTGTGAACGGCTCCAGTAGCGTTAAAAAGGTGCGTGACGTCATCAGGTGCGCGACTTTACTAAGAAAATGTTGCTGCATCGCTTTCCCCCCCCCACCCCGCCCACCAAAGGAAAAAGCCTGTGAAAAGGGAAGTAGGCCTCACTGGAGCCTCGGGCTCGAGTTTGAGTGCCGCCCAGGAAGATATTTTAAAGATGGACGACCTCAAAAAAATCATTATGGGTGAGCTGAAACAAATGCTTAAGGATATGAAAAAAATATATAAAGAGGAAATAAAGACTTTAAGAGCTGATATTTTGGTGCATCATGAGAATTTGAAAGAAGAGTCCAAAAAGGAAGTTATAGCCGCTGTAAAGACTATGATGGACGAATGGAAAAATAAAGCGGGTACTGATTTGCAACAACAGATAGATGATGTAAAACGTAAAACTGGTGAGATGGAGGTGCTGCTGTTACCAAGTTAGAACCTATTATAACTTCACTTAACCAACAAAATGACGCAATAAAAGAACTGACTGAATCAGCCGAGAAGCGCCTTGCCAAGAACAAGCGTTTATCAGAATTATTACACAAAATAACTGAGAAATGCATTGACTTGGAGGGACGTCAAAGGCGTAAGAATCTGCGTATTGTTGGGTTGAGTGAAGGCCGAGAGGGAAATCAAGACCCTCGAAAATTTGCTGCAAAACTTTTAAAAGATATTCTGAACTTGGACCAAGAACCTCTGCTGGGCCGAGCACACAGGGCATTGAGACGTACCCCTAGGAGGGATGCTCCCCCAAGACAGATGATTGTGAAGGTGGCTTACTATCATGTTTTTGAAGATATGATGAAGATAATAATACGTGAGAAAAATCTCAAATATGAGGGAGACAACATCAGTATTTTTAGAGATTACCCTGCGGAAGTGGCCAAGAAAATATCTTTATTTACAGAAACAAGAGGTATCCTGAGGAACATAAAGAATCTGAGATATGGCCTGATGTACCCGGCAACATTAAGGGTAACTTATGATAACAAGGAGCACCGCTTCACCAAACATACAGAAGCTCTTGAATTCGCTCGAGATATTCAGAAGAAACTGGAAGAGGAAGAAGTAGAGGAAGATGAAGGACACTGAATATTATTAATCACTTACTTGATGATACTGATTATTGATCACTTATCTGATGATACTGTCCACCCACAGAAAAGGAGGAGGATTCACACTGAATTCCATTTGCAGGGAAGAAGGAGGAACAATGGACATGGACTCTATCTTGGGGTCAAGGAGGGATGGATGGATTATTAATAAATATAGTTTTGTATTAACTACCCCTCAAAAATGCATGTTAGCTCTCCTAATATAGTGCTACGACACTAATTATATTTGAAATTAGTAGTATTATTAATTATTAAGTACATAAATTTAATACCCCACCCCGACATATATAGCCCTTAAGGCAAAAACGGAGCTGGAATTATTAACATCTTTTTTTTTCACGGAGGTCCGTAGATTAGTAGCCACGCTAGTGTGGCTTACACCAATACTAACTGCACTAACTATAGTTGTAGTCACTTTATTTTCCCCGTTACACTTTATTAACATCACTTACTTTACGTACATTTTTTATTATTATTTTTATATTATGTATTTTATTTCATATTACATACTATATGGATTTAAGTATGATTGGTATTATATAGTTAGTTCAAGGAGACTTGTGTATAAGACAATGTCACAGATATTAAATTTCATCGATCTGATTGGGTTGGATGAGTTGAGACATCTACTCCATTATAAACCACCTTAATAATAAAATGTATGACATAAACACTAGGATTGGGGGCGATGGAATCACCTTCTGTAGTTGGAATGTTAAGGGAATTAACAAACCAATTAAAAGAGGTAAGGTTTTAGCTCAATTAAATAGATTGAAATCTGATATTTTTCTCCAAGAGACACACCTTAAAAAAGACGCGCAGTATAGATTAACAGCAAAATGGATTTCCAAAGTATATCACTCTTCATTTACACATAAGTTTAGAGGGGTAGCAATAATTATTCGTAAAGGTATACCTTTTAAACAAAGCTCAATAATGGAAGATGTTGAGGGTAGATATATAATAATTACAGGTGAATTATATTCTAAAAAAGTAATCCTTATGAATATATATGGTCCTAATTTTGATAATCCATTATTCTTCAAGAAAATATTTAACAATATCCCTATATACACTCAACATAATCTAATAATTGGAGGTGATTTTAATTGTACCTTAGATAATTATTTAGATAGATCATCAATGAAAAGGAAAACCACTTCTAAGTCAAGTACATTTATAAATTATTTTATTAACACAGCAAACGTTAAGGATATCTGGAGAACACAGATAACCCATCTGGTCGAGAATATTCATTCTTTTCCCCTGTATTTGGAACCGACTCAAGGATAGACTATTTTTTAATAGATTCAAAATTAATCCCATTTACATATGGCTCAAAATATCATAATATTATTATCTCGGATCACGCTCCATTAACATTTAAGATAAAATTAAAAGACATAACTATTAAAACCTCTAACTGGAGACCCAACCCCCAAATATTAAAGGATAGGGCTTGTTATGATTACTTGGTAAAACAGATTAAATTATTTTTTGAAACTAATCACAAACCTGGAATTTCACCATCACTGCTCTGGGATACATTTAAAGCATTTATGCGTGGTGCGATCACGACCAAACAGGTTTTATTCCAAAACGCTATTCATCCTATAATCTGAGACGTCTATTCAATGTCATGTACTCAAAAAGAGTGAATGATATTGAACTAGCTGTCATATCCTTAGATGCTGAAAAAGCATTTGACCAGGTTGGTTGGCCATATTTATTTAAAATAATGCAGAAATTTCAACTGGGGGATAGATTTTCCAAATGGGTAAAAATCATTTACTCGAATCCAACTGCAAGAATATTAACAAATCAAATGCTATCAGCAAAATTTAATCTCTTTAGGGGTTGTAGACAAGGATGCCCGTTATCACCATTACTATTTGCTCTGGTAATAGAACCATTAGCCAAAATGATTAGATCAGAACCAGAAATATATGGATATAATACCAAAACTACAACGAATAAAATATCTTGATACGCAGATGACATCTTAATTTATATTACAAAACCAGAGATTAGTATTCCCAATCTATTTAATGTCATAACTAAGTTTAGTACATTTTCTGGGTATAGAATTAATTGGAATAAAAGTGAAATTATGCCTATAACTGGAATAAAATTAAATATATTAGAACAATTCCCACTTAAAATAATCACGGACAAACTCAAATATCTAGGAATTAATGTATCTAAGTCCTATAACTGTCTATTTAAATATAATTACCCTCAATTATTAAATAAACTAAAAAAAAATATTTTATATTGGAAAACACTGCCTATATCAATGATCGGTAGAATAAATGCTATAAAAATGATTTTTTTAACCACAATTGTTATATTTATTTCAAGCCATCCCTTTATATCTCCCTAAAATGTTTTTTTTTTTTTAAATAGATACTTTGGTTAATAGTTTTATTTGGGACTATAAAAACCATCGAATAAGTGCAAAACATCTATGTAAATCTAAAATAAATGGTGGATTAGCACTACCAAATTTCTTATATTATTTCTGGGCAGTTCAGATTAAGAATACGAATTTTTGGTTGGTAAATTTAGATCATGAACCAAGCTGGCTAAAGATGGAAAAGGAAGACTGTTTGCCTTTTGATGTAGGTTCGATTCTTTTTGCACCAAGGGAAGTACAAAAAAAAATGTATGGTGACAACCCTATAATTTATAGCAATAGACGTATTTGGAAACAAATAGTTAAGACCCTACATATGGATAATTTGTCACTTTGTTTGCCAATTATGAATAATCCCTTGTTTAGGCCCTCTGTATTGGACAAGGGGTTTAGACATCGGAATGATTAAGGAATTAAAAGGATAGACCACCTTTATAAGAAAGGAAAATGTGTCTCATTTCAAGAGTTACAGGATATTTATGCAGTCAAATAACATATTTAGGTATTTACAAATTAGAAACTATATTAAGTCAAATACGCAAGACTATAAAAATAGAAAACCAGGATTATTAGATGAATTGTTTAATAAACACCCAAAAACAGAAAAATTAATAGCGTATATATACACAATACTATTTTGGATAGGGAAATCCCAACTTCGGAAATATATCGACAAACATGGGAAAATGAAATGGGTTTATCTATAACGAAGGAAACTTAGGAAGAAAGCCTACAATGTATACATTGTTGCTCATTAAATGCTAGACATATATTGATACAATTTAAGGTATTACACATATTACATTATTCAAAAACGAAATTAAATAGAATTTATCCTAACATTTCTCCTATTTGTGATAAATGTCAGAACTTGGAAGCTAATTTTGTAACGCATCTTGGAATCTTGGAACGCATAGTTTTGTAACATGTATAAAACTCAATTATTATTGGACAGAAATCTTTAGAGTTATCTCTGAAGTTCTTGAAATTAAACTGGACCCAGATCCAAAATTAATAATATTAGGAGTTCCGGATTCAAATTTAATAATAACAGTAAACCAAAGAAATTTCTTGGATTACTGTTTGATAACAGGGAAAAAATTAATACTGAAATTTTGGAAGGGAACATTATCCCCCACAATTAAAATGTGGACAGTGGAAATGTTGGTGACGTTGCATTTGGAAAGAATCAGATTTGTCCTAATGGACAAATACGAACTCTTTGAACAGATATGGTCTCCATATACAGAATATTTGAAGGGGTAGCTGTTCTTGGCATCACAACTCAATGGGTACCCGGCAGGATTAGATGAAAATAACTCTCTGTTTTTCTTTTTGATTTGTATACATGTCTCTATTGATATCATTATTTGAAATTGTGTTATTCACTATTAAGATGTATACTATAATCTTTTTTTAATTATATATATATATATATAATACTTTGTTTTAATTAAATACATATAACAAGAATATATACATATATATATATTTTTTTTCTCTTTCTTTTTCTATATAATCAAAATTATTATTTAATCACTATTTTTATTGATTAAAATCTATTCTTTTCTTTTTCTACTTTCTTAAAAAATAGAAGTTTATAAGAATTATTCGTAACATTCGTATACTTATTGAAATAAGTTGGTTGTGTATTTGAAAAGTTGTTATACCGTTGTTATGATGGATTACATCTAATAAAAATATTATTACAAAAAATTATTTAAAATAAAAAAAACAAAATGGAGGAAAATGTAATGCTAAACATCAGGTGTACTGTGAATTTGTTTTCTTTTTTTTCCCTCCAATAAAAAACTATTAATTATAAGTAAAACTGCACATTACTAACATTCCAAGCAGGTTTGGAATTAGGACCAGTATTGTCTTTTAAGGCAGGCTCAGTATTATGGCCAGGATCGCTCCGAGACAGGATCAAAATATGGCCAGAGTTGCCTTTCACGGCAGGCTTAGAATTATGCCCAGAGTTTTCTTTAGAGGCAAGTTCGGAATTATGAGGTAGGCTCATTATTATGGCCAGGATTGTCTTCCAAGACAGGCTTGGAAATCGGGCCAGAGTTGTCGTTCCAGGCAGGCACGGAATGATGGCAGACATGGCCGTTCATTGTTAAAATGGAGAAGGTCCTGTAACTCGTATGTGCAGTAGAACAAATTCCGAATGGGAAATTTTGTTACTGATTTTCATAAGGATCTCAAAGATACATTCTATTCAGTTCCCATTTACAGGGATCACCGGAGACATTTGAAATTATCAGGAGAATGATAATTTGCTAATGATAAGGCAATAACAGTAATAATAACAGTAAAACATTGCAAGATGAGCTAAATTATTTACCCAGGTATTTACCAAATTACTAAAATTGGTGCTTCGGCTACGAGTTTAAACTTGTTATGTTTAGTCTGGATGATATTCTAACGCTCTATTTTGCAAAAAACAATTGTTCAGCCTCAAACTATATTTGAGAAATTCCAAGATGGGAAGGGCTTTGTAGGATCCTTCATCCATCCAGTTAAAATTAAGTAGTTACCAATATACTTGTTGGTCATTGGGATTTATCTTCAACTATTAATTAGCCTGTGACTCCACCCTGGGACAAGAGATTGGAGTTAATGGGAACCTGTAACAACCTTGTTGTTATAAGCAGCCTTCTATTCATCAAGAGTAATTGGCAATATAGTAGCTGTGTTTCAGCTGTGAAAGTAGCAACCTCTCAAGTGTCGGCTAGGTCATTGTTAACAGATCTATGCTCTTACCAGCTGAAGCTAATAAAGTCATAATGATGGACAAACACTATTCAGAATTTCTCCACGTGTTTGGTCAGTAAAAAACTCTGGTATATTGCAAACTGATGCTAAGTGCTCTAAGGAGATTTATATCAGTTGCCAATTCTTCAGTTATTGCTATCAACTATCCATAGACCCTAGGTGCATCATATGGGTGAAGGGTTATGGAGCAAAAATGCATAATCTCCATGCTCAACTTCAGGTTGATACACAATACGGTACAATGGTGTTGGCATATGTTAGTCACATGGGTGCAATTAAGTAAAAGTATCCTGTACTAATTTACATAATCACATTTGCCACTGGTGTATCCTCAAGTACAGATCAATGACAACACAGAATGAGTGTTAGATCACAAAGTATTTATGAAAAAATGGTTCAATAGAACAACAAATATTGATGAGATTTCATGCTTATTCACCGGCTGCAAAACTATGTGGCATAACAGTGGCGAGAGATGCATTATCGCTACAAAAAGGAGGAATGTTATGTTTTCCTCCATTTTGCCCATCAGTCGGATCTTGAAATAAAGCAGCAAGATCCTGCTTAGGCTTTCGTACTGGCTGACTGGACGATGTTTGTCAGGAATATTAATACAACTTTATATGGTTATTCTAAATCGTAAAGCTTTGCTGGTCAGCCTGTGGCTCGGAAAACCAGCCTCTGCATGATAAAATCACTTTATTCTTTTGCAGATTCTGAGTAGACTGCTCCTAGGGCTCGGGTTGTCACACCGACCCATGTATGTGCTCACTGCAGAGGGCAGGGATAGCATCCCAAAAAAGCAGTACAGTTCTTCTCCAGGAGATGGGAGAGCTTTGTTTAATGCTATGTTACATTTAATACGGTACAGATACTGATGAATTGAAGTTCATTTTCCAATAGGTCTTTGACAATAATTGAGTTTTAACTGTGCTTAATATTCATTCCCATCATATTTGCTCCAGCGAATTGAATCCACTCTGCCGGGCTCACCCCAGATATCGAGTTTGTAAAGGATCATAAACACGTTCCCCCAGGACTAGTACAGGGCAGTATGGGATACTGACATTGTGCCGGCACTGCTTCGCCGGGGGCTCCATCCTACATCCAGCTACATCCTAGCTTTGGCCGTCTCATAAAGTGGTTATCCTCATGGCGCTGGTCTCAGCACAACAGGTCCAGTCACTACATAATTGTGGCTGGACAGGATAGTTAAATCTGCAAATAATATTTTATTTATGTTTTAGTTAAGCAGAGCAGAAGGGGAGTCATGTCCCAAACTAGTTTCATGACATATTCAGGGACCTTCAGTCATGTGAGGTCACACATTTACAACAATATGTCATGGTTACCAAGAGCCTAGAGGCTCTGAACTAGCAATGTTGTTAGTTCCAAAAAGCTTTATAAGAAGGTGTCAGTTCAGTCCATCCCCAGGCGGTGAAACGGGGTTTGGTTTAAATACGACTTAAATCACTCCACCAGGTCTGCTACAACATGAGTAGAAAGGGTTATTTACGTTCCACTGGAGCACATCCTAGCAGCTGCAGGATGGTCGAACGAGCGAATCTTCCAAACACATTATAATAACCCATTGTCAGACCAGGGTTTTTTTGCCAACTATATTTAAGGTTCAGTTGTAGAGTCCCTCCCGGATGAGAGGGGTTACTATTATGATTATTTATTCATTATGAATGTTTCCCTCATCTGTCAATGAAGCAGTTGTGGTTGTGTAGATTAGATTCTCATGGAATGAAATCACAGAGCTTTGAAATCTTCACGCAATCACTCATGTGACTCTGAAGTAAAATAGTAAGATTAAACAAGAACTTACCAGTTTGAAGTTTGATCTTTATTTT
The DNA here is from genome assembly GCA_035221665.1 of Okamejei kenojei. Classification (NCBI taxonomy): domain Eukaryota; kingdom Metazoa; phylum Chordata; class Chondrichthyes; order Rajiformes; family Rajidae; genus Okamejei; species Okamejei kenojei. The sequence goes on from CM069158.1 coordinate 2,692,828, forward strand.
ATGAGGAGTTAAGATGAGCGATTACATGCCCTCCGCTCCCAACCCTCATATCACAAAGGTCATCTGGTAGTTCAAGGTTTATAATCTTACTATGTCACTTCAATTACTGTTATCTGTGATTTCACATGGTTGCTTTGAAGATTGATGCGCATGCGGCCTGGCGTGGTTCTTCATGTAACCCCTCATCGTAACTCCTCATAAAATAAAGATCAAACTTCAAACTGGTAAGTTCTCATTTAATCTTACTATTATGTTGAAAAGTGGCCCTTTTTGATTTTTGCCCTGGATTTGTCGGTCTGCCACTTTTACTTTTCACCTTGCTACCTATTGCTTCTACCCTCATTTAACACCCCTCTGTCTCTCTGCTCATGCTCCCATCCCCCTGCCACATGTAGTGCATCTAGACTTTCAGAAAGCTTTTGATAAGTCCCGCACGGGAGAATGGTGACTAACATTAGAGCACATGGTATTGGGGATAGGGTGTTGATGTTGATAGAAAATTGGTTGGCAGACAGGAAGCAAAGAGTAGGAGTGAACGGGTACTTTTCAGAATAGCAGGCAGTGGCGAGTGGAGTGCCACAAGGCTCGGTGTTGGGGCCGCAACTGTTTACCATATATATTGATGATTTGGAAGAGGGAATTAGGAGCAACACTAACAAGTTTGCGGATGACACAAAGCTGGGTGGCAATGTGAACTGTGAAGAGGATGCTAGGAGGTTGCAGGGTGGCCTGGACAGGTTGAGTGCGTGGGCAGATGCAGTATAATATAGATAATTGTGAGGTTATCCACTTTGGTGGCAAAAACAAGGGGGCAGATTATTATCTCAATGGGGTTAGCTTATGTAAGGGGGAGGTACAGCGAGTCCTGGATGTCCTTGTACACCGGTCACTGAAAGTTGGCGTGCAGGTATAGCAGGCAGTGAAGAAAGCTAATGGAATGTCGGCCTTCACAACAAGAGGATTTCAGTATAGTAGTAGAGAGGTTCTTCTGCTGTTGTATAGGGCTCTGGTGAGACCACATCTGGAGTATTGCGCAAAGTTTTGGTCTCCTAATTTGAGGAAGGACATCCTTGTGATTGAGGCAGTGCAGCGTAGGTTCACGAGATTGATCCCTGGGATGGCGGGACTGTCATACGAGGAAAGATTGAAAAGACTAGGCTTGTATTCACTGGCGTTTAGAAGGGTGAGAGCGGATCTTATAGAAACATATAAAATTATAAAAGGACTGGAAAGCTAGATGCAGGAAAAATGTTCCCAATGTTGGGCGAGTCCAGAACCAGGGGCCACAGTCTTAGAATAAAGGGGAGGCCATTTAAGACTGAGGTGAGAAAAAACATTTTCACCCAGAGAGTTGTGAATTTGTGGAATTCCCTGCCACAGAGGGCAGTGGAGGCCAAATCGTTGGATGGATTTAAGTGAAAGTTAGATAGAGCTCTAGGGGCTAGTGGAATCAGGGGATATGGGGAGAAGGCAGGCACGGGTTAATGATTGCGGATGATCAGCCATGATCACAATGAGTGGCGGTGCTGGCTCGAAGGGCCGAATGGCCTCCTCCTGCACCTATTTTCTATGTTTCTATGCAGGATCCGCATGCTCCAGTAAGGAGAAGGTTAAGGACGGCAAGGTAAGGGAACTGTGGATGAGCAAGGAGGTTACAATCTTGGTCAGGAAGAAAAAGGCGGCATATGTCAAGTTCTAAGAAGGTGGCATCAGGTGGAACATGATGAATTTACAGCAAGTAGGAAAGAATTCAAGCGGGTGATTAGAAGTGCCAAAACTTGGGGCCATGAATTGTAATTGGAGAGTTGGATTACGGAAAATCCCAAGGCTTTTTATACCTATGGTAGAAACAAGAGAGAAGGTAAGACTGCTAAAGGATAAAGAAGGGTACCTACGCTTGGAGTCGGAGGATGTAGGTGCTAAATGAGTACTTTGCATCTCTATTCAGTGAGGAGAAGGACTTGGAGGACAGCAAGGTCATTGTGAAGAATGCAAATATGCTGGGGTAGTTTGAGATCGGGAAGGAAGTGGAGGTAAGGCTTAATGGGATCCATACCAGGTTATTGTGGGGGGAAGGAGGAGTTTTGTATGGGCCTTGATAGGGAACGTTTTTTCTTCTCTAGCCACAGGCCAGGTCCTAGAGGAGTGGAGAGTGGCCAATGTTATGGGCCTGTCCCACTTAGGTGATTTTTTAGGCGACTAAAGGCGACTTGGCTGTCGTTAGAAGTTCGCTGATGGTCGCTGGGGTGTCGCCTGTATGGTCGTGTGTAGTCTCCTCAGTCACGCAAAGAGTCTTCCTGGTCGCCGCAAAATTTTGCCGACAGTGGGTTTGACGCATATGAGCGTATCTTGACCTCCTAATGTACGTGCTATGGTAGGGTGTCGCCAGGTTAACCTAGGTTTTCGTCAGGTGACTTGGGTTCTCGCCGGTGCTGACCAGTGAATTTCATTGGCGCATTGGAAAAACCCAAGTACACAGCGCCACGTGGTCAGCCAAATATAGTGCAAGGACATTGCGCATTTTGTTTCAGAGACATGGGAATCTAATAATAAATCAAACTTTTCTTTTGTTAAAGTGATGATTCTTTACAGATTTATTTTAGATAATTTCACTTTTTATGTGGTTATAATGTTTTTGTACATGTGCATGTTCTGATCAACATTTTGTTGTTAAAACTTTTGTATGTTTCAATATCAATAAAGGAAATGCTTGACATTTTGACAGCTAATTGATGTATGAAGATATTATTTTTCAAAGTAGTGTCTCATGGCATAACTCAAATATTTAAATTTCATATATTTTGATCAATAAAGCAAACACAAACATTACACTGCATTGAAAAACAAATTATGTTCATATATTTTGATCAATAAAACAAACACAAACACAAGCATTGTACTACATTTAAAATTAAAGTATTTTGGGATGATGTGGGTGGCCCTGAAAAGGGACTTTGCTTGTGGTCTGTGTGGGCTCTCTCACTGCAGTGGTGGTCTTCTGTTTGTGGCGTGGGCTGTTTGCTGCTGGTCTTCAGATCATGTCGTTCCGCCATGGTATTCTGCCTAGTTCGGAGTTGCAGTAGGTGCAGAGATGGTCCCTCTGGTCCTTGGCTCGCATTTTGCTGGTGTTTCCTGTCAATCTCTCCAGTGCCACCGTTGATGCAGTCTGTCCTCCAGTTCTCTATGAGCCTGGTGTGATGTTGCCTGTCTGGTTATCCACTCAGTCACCATCCTCCATGGCTGCTGCTGCAGCACTTCTGATACGGATCAGGTTGTGGAGGGCACAAGTTGCGTAGACAATGGTCTCCACATTCTTGGACTCCTGCTCCATCGTAGTCAGCAAGCATCTGATTCTGCTGGCGAGGATGCCGAAGGCGTTTTCAACGACCATCCGAGCCCGGGACTGCCTGAAGATCCTCGGCTCCCTTGACATCTGCCTGTGAGAGTATGGCTTCATCATCCATGACCCAAGTGGGAAGGCATCATCAGCAACCAGTGTGTAGTGGATGTCAAGCCTGCTGTTCCTTCTTCCAGTGTTGCCCAAGGGAGGTATCTCTCCAGATCCTACCCTCTGCGACACTGCTGGGTGTGCCCACATCCACAAACAGGAAGTTGCAGTTTGCATCCACCACAGCTATGAGTACGTTGGAATGGAACTTCTTGTAGTTGAAGTACATTGAACCACCCTTGGGTGGACACATGATGGCCACATACTTGCCGACCACTGCCCCACATGTGTGCTGGAAGTTCCATCTGGTAACAAAGTCCTGCGCCACTCATCTGGTGTACTAGGGCAGTCCATGACTTCATCTTCATATGCATTGTTGATGGCTTCACAGGTCTCTCAGACAACCTTGCTGATGGTGTTGTGGGCCACCTGAAAGTTGTAGGAGAGGCTCTTGAAGGAGTCTCCTGATGCCAGGTAGCGGAGGGTGATGGCTGGGCACCGGTCTCCTTTTTCTCCAGGAGAGGGCCCATGTGTGTCTTCAGCTCCTGAAACAGGTCAGGGGGGAGCCAGGTAAAGTTTCTGAAAGCAGCCTCATCTTCTTGCTGGAACACCATCATCAGGTTGTCCTACTGGCCCAACCTGGTTCTGTTCTGGAACAAGGGATTCATCCACACTGACCTCTTCTTGGGTTTCTTCTTCCCCATTCTTCTTGTCCTTCTGTCCTGCTGATCTTTCAGCATGAGGGCTGCTGCAAGCAGCAGGACCTCCTCTTTTGTGAGAGCAATGCCCTCTGATGTTGCTCCATGGTAGTCATGACGTAGAATGATTGGAAACCCTAACCTACAACCCTTTTACAGAAAAAATGTTAGATTCCTTCAGTTGACGCCCACAGGGTTGTAGCTTGTCGCGGGTGGACGGTAGGATGTCATCGGTGTGGTCGTAGGTGGACGTCCCAAGTCACAATTGGGTCTGGAGCTTGCCGTAGCTTGATATCGATTAGGTTGTTGTTGCTTGTCGTAGACATTGTCATAAGGGGGTTCCAGTCGCCGATTTTTCGGCGACCTGACAAGACTATGACAGTCACTGGCAAGTCACCTAAAAACTCGCTAAGTGGGACAGGCTGATTATTCCTTTGTTTAAGAAGAGAAGTAGAGAAAATCCAGGGAACTATAGGCTGGTGAGTCCCACATCTGTAATAGGAAAACGGTTGGAGAGAATTCTTTGAGGTTGGATTTACTCCCATTTGGAAGAGAATTGGCTAATTGGGAATAGGCAGCATGGCTTTCTACGCAGTAGGTGTTGGCTTACTAACTTGATTGAGTCTGAGCAGATGACAAAGGAGATTGGTGAAGATAGGGCAGTAGATGTTGTATACGTGGATTTAGTAAGGCTTTTGATAAAGAACCTCATGGTAGGCTGGTCAACAAGGTTAAGATGCATGGGATTGCTTCAGATTTGGGACAATTTACCATTTTTTTAACAAAGCCAAATTATCCTATAAATCTGTATGTCTTTGGAGTGTGGTGGGAAACCGGAGCACCTGGAGAAAACCCGCGCGGTCACGGGAAGAGCATTTAAGCTCTGTACAGAACCAGGGTGTCTGGCGCTGTAAGGCAGCAACACTCCCCCTGAACCACTCTGCCACCCAATCGTTCATCCTACAGTTTGTTTATTGCTCAACATGAACAATTTTATCCGATGCTTAAAGCGACTATCCTCCAGTAGGGGTCATTGGTTGATAAGCAATTGTTGGAAAACTGTTTGGTAAGCTCCCCACTTTAAATTGAACAGATGTTGTGAACATCATGTTCCGCAGAAACATGCCTGGAAACAAAAGAAGGCAGCTTTCAACTTCTGGCATGACTAAAATAATGGGTGGTAAGTCACTGGTTTGAATTTGACATGTTTTGTTCTTGGGACAATTCTCCATATTGTTGATGCCAGTGTTAAAGAAGGAACTGCAGATGCTGGAAAATCGAGGGTACACAAAATGCTGGAGAAACTCAGTGGGTGCAGCAGCATCAAGGAACTGCAGATGCTGGAAAATCGAGGGTACACAAAATGCTGGAGAAACACAGCGGGTGCAGTAGCATCAGAACTGCAGATACTGGAAAATCGAGGGTACACAAAATGCTGGAGAGGAACTGCAGATGCTGGAAAATCGAGGATACACAGAACTGCAGATGCTGGAAATTTGAGAGTACACAGAACTGCAGATGCTGGACGTAGTCTACGGCTACGTGGACTACTCTTCCTCCCACCCTGCTTCCTGTAAGGACCATCCCCTATTCCCAATTCCTCCGTCTACGCCACATCTGCTCCCAGGATGAGGTGTTTCACACCAGGGCATCACCCTTGTTGATGCCAGTGTTGTACCTCCATTGGAATAGATTGGTGAGGGGTTTGGCTTATTCTGGAGTGCCATGTCTTCAGAACCACAGTCGTCGTGCGTGCTTTGTGGTTCCATAACCATGGCAGTATTGTGTGCCGTCCATTGTTTCTGCTTTTCAAAACAATTGGAAGAAGATTGTTTAGTTTAGTTCAGTTTAGACTTGCAGTGCGGAAACAGAAGCATCGGCCCACCGAGTCTGCGACGATCGGCGATCCCCGTACACCTACTCTAGCACTTTCCTACACACTAAGGATAATTTACAATCTTTTACTGAAGCCATTTAGCCATAAACCTTTGGAGTGTGGGAGGAAACCAGAGCACCTTGGGAATTTCCACGTTGTCATGGGGAGTACATACAAACTCTATACAGACAGCACCTCTGGTGCTGTAAAGCAGCAACTCTACCGATGCACCACCGTGGCCCCAAAATGGGTTTGTGGGATGTTGGGGATGTCAGGACAAAGCTGTGATGGATCATCCATTCCTCACTGCTGGCTGAAGATAATTGAAACAGTTTTATTCATGTTTTTGTGACAAGTGCTAATCTCTAACATCTTTGAACATAGAGTGGTTCAACAAGCCTCCTCCTCTTAGTTCTTTCACAGCCCACACACAATTTGAGGAACCTTTTCCTTCTTAGGCAATCCTTCATGTTGAGAAGGAATTTATTGTGGGCAGCACAGTGGCGTAGCGGTAGAGTTGCTGCCTTTCAGTGCAAGAGACCAGGGCATGATTCTGACTACAGGTGCTGTTTGTACATTTCCGCATGGGAGACTGGTGACTAAAATTAGAGCACATGGTACTGGGGGTAGGGTGGTGACATGGATAGAAAATTGGTTGGCAGACAGGAAGCAAAGAGTAGGAGTGAACGGGTCCTTTTCAGAATGGCAGGCATTGACAAGTGGAGTGCTGCAAGGCTCGGTGCTGGGGCCGCAACTGTTTACCATACATTAATGATTTGGAAGAGGGAATTAGGAGCAATACTAGTAAGTTTGTGGATGACACAAACTGGGTGGCAGTGTGAACTGTGAAGAGGATGTTAGGAGGTTGCAGGGTAACCTGAACAGGTTGAGTGAGTGGGCAGATGCGTGGCAGATGCAGTATAATATAGATAAATGTGAGGATATCCATTTTGGCAGCAAACACAAGGGGGCAGATTATTATCTCAATGGGGTTAGCTTAGGTAAGGGGGAGGTGCAGCAAGACCTGGGTGTCCTTGTACACCAGTCACTGAAAGTTAGCGTGCAGGTACAGTAGGCAGTGAAGAAAGCTAATGGAATGTTGGCCTTCATAACAAGAGGATTTCTGTATATGAGTAAAGAGGTTCTTCTCCAGTTGTATCGGGCTCTGGTAAGACCACATCTGGAGTATTGTGTACAGTTTAGGTCTCCTAATTTGAGGAAGAACATATTTGTGATTGAGGCAGTGCAACGTAGGTTCACGAGATTGATCCCTGGGATGGTGGGACTGTCATATGAGAAAAGATTGAAAAGACTAGGCTTGTATTCACTAGAGTTTAGAAGGATGAGGGGGAGGCTTATAGAAACATATAAAATTATAAATGGACTGGACAAGCTAGATGCAGGAAAAATGTTCACAATGTTGGGCGAGTCCAGAACCAGGGGTCACAATCTTAGAATAAAGGGAAGTCATATAAGACTGAGGTGAGAAAAAACTTTTTCACCGAGAGTTTTGTGGAATTCCCTGCCACAGAGGGCAGTGGAGGCCAAATCACTGGATGGATTTTAGAGAGAGTTAGATAGAGCTCGAAGGGCTAGTGGAATCAAAGGATATGGAATAGGGGCTAGCGGAATCAAGGCAGGCACGGATTATTGATTGGGGATGATCAACCATGATCACAATGAATGACGATGCTGGCTCGAAGGGCAGAATGGCCTCCTCCTGCACCTATTTTCTATGTCTCTATGTTTCTATTTTCCCAGTGAATGCGTGGGTATTCTCGGGGTGTTCCAGTTTTATCCCACATTCCAAACATGCGCAGGTTTGTAACTTAATTGGCTTCTGTAAATTGTCCCTAGTGTGTAGGATAGAACTAGTATATGGGTGATCAGTGGTCAACACAGACTCAATGGGCTGAAGGGCCTGTTTACATCCTGTAAATGTAAACTGAACCAAACCCATTTCCACTCCAAATCTCTGGGTTATGAGGTGGTTGATGAGGCTAATATGGGAATCAAATTTTGCCTCAGGTGCAACAGGAGCATGGGTAATTTGGGAGATTATTTGCATTGGATCGCCAACATCGAACAATCCAATCTTCATCCAATTTTATTACTGCAAATGAAAACCAGAAACAATTCTGTGTGCATCTAACAAATGGACTAAAGGTATGTGAAAAGTTTTTGGTACGTGCTACTCTGTCAGCGGAAAGACAATACATGATTACAATCGAGTCATCCACAATGTACAAATATATGATAAAGGGAATAATATGAATAACGTTTAGTGCAAGATAAAGTCCAGTAAAGTTTGATCAAAGACAGTCCATGGGTCTCCAATGAGGTAGATAGTAGTTCAAGACTGCTCTCTAGTTGTTGCGAGGATGGTTCAGTTGCCTGATACAGCTGGTAAGAAGCATTCCCTGAATCTGGATGTGTGTGGTTTCATACTTCATGCCTATTGGAAGAGGGGAGAAGAGGGAGTGGCCACTGTGGAACTCGTCCTTGATTCTGCTGGTGGTCTTGTCGAGGCGTGAGTTGTAAATGAAGTCAATGGAGGGGAAGTTGGGTTTTGGGATGGTCTGGGATGCATCCACAATTCTTGCAATTTATTCGGTGGATCTGTTCTAAAACCATACTGTACTGCACTCCAATAAAATAAAATGGAATAGAATGTTTGTTTCCAAATTCCAGTGTTGGGCATGGAAATATCGAAGCATCTCCTTCAAGAAAGTTAGAGCCCCGGGGATATCAGCCAGGAAGGATTGCTTTACTTATGCTGCCAGTGGATTTACAGGATTTTACAGATTCACTGTGGTAGTATCTCCCCAGTGCTTTGATGTGCCTGTCATGTCTTAATTAGTCAATTGTGTGCAATTGTTAAATTGAATAAAAGCACAATAACAGTAAGATTAAATGAGAACTTACCAGTTTGAAGTTTGATCTTTATTTTATGAGAGTTACGATGAGGGAGTACGTGAACAACCCCGTACAGCCGTTCGTGCGTCAATCTTCAAAGCAGCAGTGTGAAATCACAGATAATAGTGACTGAAGTATAATAGTAAGAACAAAAGACTAGAACTACCAGATGACATTTATGAGGGTTGGGAGCGGAGGGCACTCCTCATCGTAACTCCTCATAAAATAAAGATCAAACTTCAAACTGGTAAGTTCTCATTTAATCTTACTATTTTACTTCGGAGCCACATGAGTGACTACGTGAAGATTTCAAAGCTCTGTGATTTCATGCTGTGTGAAACGAGTCTACACAACCACAGCTGCTTCATTGACAAATGAAGGGAAAACATTCATAATGCATACAGTCATGAAGTAGATGTAAAACATGTTGATGCTGTTTAAATGAAACAATAATATTTCCATCTCTCATCCAGATGAAAAATATAACCAGAACATAAATAGAGTTAACAAATACCCCTGGTTCAGCAATGGATTATAGATGTTTGGAGATTCTTTCGTTGGACCATGTTGTAGCCGTAACAATGCGACCCAGCGGAACATAAATACCCTTGCTGCTGATGTTGTAGCAGCCCTGGTGGAATGAGATCTGGAATCAGAATCCATTCCTACATAACACAACTCAGTTTTTATCATCTGGAATGGCCTGAACAAATACGTTCTCCCAGTTGTTTTGTGACTAACAACATTGCTAGTCCAGAACTCCAAGGCTCTTGATGACCTTGACATATTGTTGTATATATGTGTGCTTACCTTATCAAAGGTCCCTTGGCATGCCTGTGACTATTTTGAGACCTGACCCCCTTCTGGTCTGCTCAAGTATTTATAGTATAATATTATATATTATAATTTACAGATGTAATCATCCTTTACCATCACAATTATGTAGCGACTGAACCTGCTGCACTAAACCAGTGCCAGAAGGATAACTACCTAATAAACTCCGGCCAAATTTAAGAATATAGCTGGAGCCTCCTGGTGAAATAGTGTTCACAAATGTCAACCACATATGGCATTGTACTGGTCCTGGGAGACCTATGCTGAAGATAACCTACCACTTGATATCCGGTGTGGACCCGACAGAGCGAGTCTTGTTTGCTACAGCCAACTCAATGAGAAAGCTCATTGACCCAATTAATGGCCGTATAACTCAATAATTAACAAATGATCATTTAACATGAACTCCAAACATTAGCAATTTATACCATTTTCAATGGAACATGAGCATAAACAAACTCTTTAATCTCCTGGAAAAGAAAAATTCTGCGGTTTGGTGCTATCCAAGCACTTTGAACACATAGAAAGATTGATGTAACAACCTAAACCTTAGGGCAGTTTATTAAACCTGCAGAACATAATTTGAGTTTAGCATGCAACTACTGATTTCCCAAGCCTCTGGCTGAACCAGCAAATTACGTTTAAAATAACCAAATAAGGTTATATTATTATTCGCGACAAATTGGGAATCAATTTGCATAATCACAATAGGAACCTTAACGGCCTCTTAATTACTTTATTGATGAAGCCTCGATTGATGAAACAAAATGGAGGGAGCCATAAAAGACCTTCCTTCTCCTTTTAGCGAGAATATATCTTTCGCCACTGTTATGCCACATATTTTGCAACCAGTGAAATAAACATGAAACCAACATATATATTAGGTGTTCTATTTAACCAGAATTTCATAATAGTGTGATTCAACACCAATTCTGTGTTGCCATTAACCTTGATGATTCTCCTGTGACAACAAGATAATGTAACCATTCCAGGGGTCTATAACTGATTGCACCCTCGTGACTAACATATGCCATCATCATAATGTATCAACCTGAACCTGAGCATGACAATATGCATATTTGTCCAATCACTCTTTAACCCATACATTGCCCGTAGGGTCCATAGATAGTTGATACCAATAACAGAACATTTGGCAAGTCATGCAAGTCTGCTCCACCTCCAAACTCGAGATGATGTTTGCAACTTGTTATCTACCGTAAACAGCAACTGTGGCCCGATTTCCGAGCCAGTCTTGCAAGACAATCTTGGTCCTTCTACTGAACCTGCCCAATTCTAACCTGCTTGAAAAGCTAGTATTGTCCATTTTACATGGTTAGACCCCTCAAAGTAGCTGATAATGTCTCAATCATTTGTAATGTATAACTAAGTGTACACCTTACCAAGCTGTAAGTGGTCCCTTAATTGTAGAGTAGCACAGGTACAGTGCGTGGAACCTCTGGCCAGCTTTCATACTACCACCAACTTCAGTGAACCGCTTACTGCCAAAGAAGACGTGGGGTGCATTGTCGCCGAAACTATGAAACCTTGCTCATTCCAATAGCTTGTGCTTCGCCCTCCAGGTTTCACCTATGGAAAGGTCTTACCTGAATAGAAGATTCGGCGGCCAACTGTAATGTCCCCCTGAGAGCGGTGTTCACTGCATATGTGTTTGGGATGGCAACTTTCCTGCCAGGCATAGACCTCTGGCACATGCCCTGTATCACTTGGGCATGCTTTATGGCTATACCCTCAGACTCTGCATTAGACTATACCGATCCCACATGCTCTCCTCTTACATGAGGAAGCCATCAAGCAGCCCTGTTACAAGGTGCTGCTGGCGCAGCTTCAGCAAAACACCGACTTTGCCATGGCCCCAGCGTCAGACTAATACTGACGCAGCATGCTCTCCTCCTACATGAGGGAGACATTGAGCAGACCTGCTACAAAACCCTGCTGACACAATTTCCCATTTAGGACCATAGCGCCAATTTGCAATATAATGAAATATTTACCTAGAAACTACTTGAGCAGTAATGAATACTGTTTGTCCATCATTGTGACTTTATTAATTTCAGCTGATATAATAAGGTGTGTTAACAACGACCTAGATGGCACTTAATAGTTAACCATTTAACAAGATAGCAGTTGTCCTACTTACACAGCTGAATAGCATCTATACTATTAACAATTAGTCTAACGACTAGAAACTGTTCTATAACAACCGTTAGCAGAGTCTATTGACTGCAATCTCTTGCCCAGGCCGGTGTCACGGCCAATTGAATACCTAGAACTGAATCCCAAGGTCCTACAAGTCTATTTGATAGGAACTTAATCTAACTGGATAGAGGAGCCTAATTTCTCAAATATAGTTTGAGACATAACAGTGGATTTTAGCACATACATAACCAGTGTTTTTGAACTGTGAATAGTTTTCTTTGAATGCTTTTTTGGCATCATTCTATTATATTGCCTTATCCTAGCAATGCCTCCTCACCCCCATGATCACTGTAAATGGAATACCGCCATGATCAATGAAATGGAACAGCTATTCCCATAAAGCAGTCCTGACCAAGGTACCGCTGGCACCCAATTTAACAGCCCTGAACAAAGGTGCTGCTGGCACGGCCTTTCCCATAGGCCAGTATTTGCCATCAATTTGGTGTTTTCTTGAAGCAGCCCTGAGCAAAGGTGCTGCTGGCATACCCTCTCCAATAGGCTAGCCTGCCATAACTTGGCATTCCCCTGGACCAGTCCTGAGCAAAGGTATTGCTGGCACCGCCTCTGCAATAGGCTTGCCTGCCATAATTTGGCATCCCCATGAGCAGCCCTGAGCAAAGGTGCTGCTGGCACAGCCTCTCCAATAGGCTAGCCTGCCATAGCTTAGCATCCCCATGAGCAGTCCTGAACAAAGGTACTGCTGGCACACCCTTTCCCATAGGCTGACACTGCCATAACTTGGCATCCCCATGAAGCAGCCCTACCCAAAGGTGCTGCTGGCATAAACTTTACTGCTGACGCGACTCTCACATTAAGCCGCACTGACCCAACTCCTGCTGAAGTACTTCATTCTTCCTGTCTACTTCATTCCCTGAGAGGAAACCTCCCAACATCTTTCCTAATTGTACTGACTATTTTTGTCAGTTATCCCCATATTCTAGGGATTACTGTGGTTTGGGAACCCCATAGGTGAATTTCCCCTCCCCAGGAATCAAGATAAATATATATATATATATATATATATATATATATATATATATATATATATATATATATATATATATATATATATATATATATATATATATATATATATATATATATATATATATATATATACATATATATATATATATATATATATATATACATATATATAAATATATATATATATATATATATATATATATATATATATATATATGTGAGTTTAACCTCATTTCCTGGGGACTACTGCGTTCTGGGAACCGCATATAATTAGGTTTCCCCTCTACCGGAACCCAGCCTAACCGTTTAGGTTAGTTTTAACCCCATCTCCTGGGGACTACTGCAGTCTAGAACTGCATATACTTGGGTTTCCCCTCCACCGGGAATCCAGGTTGACCGTTCAGGTCAGTTTAGCCCCATATCCTCGGGACTACTGCGGTCTGAAACAGCACTATACTTGGGTATCCCCTCCCCGGGAACCCAACGTGTGGAGTCACTGACCGCGTTATCAGTGACTCCGATCGCGAACCCGACATTCCCAGCTCTCCGCTTCTGCGGTCGGACCAGGGTTTTCCCCAAAGGCCTAGGCTGGTTCCCTCGTCGGCCATCGCGAACATCCCGCAACAACCTCAGAGGTTCGTGCAGGAGACCTACAGCAGGTAAGGAATAGCACTTACCTGAAGTTTGGATGTACCGTTGGAGGAGCTACGCTGCTCCAGTCATCTGCACGAAAGCGTCTGACACAATGATGCACGAACGGCTGTACGGGGTTCTTCACGTAGTCACTCACATGACTCCGAAGTAAAATTCTCAGCTGGTTTCTCATTTTCCTATAAGGTGGTATTTCGAATGAACTGCCAGAAGAGGTAGTTGAGGCAGGTACTACAATAGCTTTTAAAGGACATTTGGACAGGTACATTCTTCCTGTGATTTCATCTGGGTACTCCAGTTTCCACCGACATCCAAAAGACGTGCGGATTTGTAGGTTAATTGGCCTATGTTTGCACAGGTACATGGATAGGAAAGATTGAGAGGGATATGGGCCAAACGCAGGTAAATGGGACTGTCTTTGATGGGGCATCTTGGACAAGTTGGGCCAAAGGGCCTGTTTCCGTGGTGCATGACTAACTCTATATCTGTATAATATTCTTTTCAATCCACTTTAGCATACAGTCAGGTAGACATCATTGCTCCCCAATACACCATGAGTTTTATATCATGATCTTCAACAATTTCAGTTGTCCTAGAAACCTGAAGGCAATGGTGAATTTTGTCGTCAATATCTGCTTTCATTGAGAGGTGATTCCCAAAATATGGGAAGCAGGCCATGTTTTCCAGGGAATCTTATGGAACTTCATTGTCAGAGGATGGAAATCTAGCATTGCTAGGGAACCTTTATTTTGCAACTGTTAAGTGTACGGCTCTTTCTGTGGCATGTTTTGATGAACTAGTCAACAATGACAGAGCTTGGCTTCTAAACTTGCAGATATGTAAACCTCATCAGTATAAGGTAGCTTGATGACCGAATTTGGAGTTATCGCAGTCCTCTTGAGATGTCCAATAATAATGATCAAATAAAACCTGCAAGAAGTTAAACACAATTAGATTTTTGTTAAATATCATCTGAACATAATAAAGGAAACTAACTAAAATCAATCTAATATGTTTACACTTAATTTACCAGAAATGATCTACTGGCAGTTAATAATTAAACTTTCTTTGGAATGACTTATCAGATGATCGGTTAGTTAAATTGTCCTTTTCTCATATAACCATATAACCATATAACCATATAACAATTACAGCACGGAAACAGGCCCTCTCGGCCCTTCCAGTCCGTGCCGACCATTTGTTTTCCCCTAGTCCCATCTACCTGCACTCAGACCATACCCCTCCATTCCCTTCACGTCCATATACCTATCCACTTTACTCTTAAATGTTAAAATCGATCCTGCCTCCACCACTTCTGCTGGAAGCTGATTCCACACAGCCACCACCCTCTGAGTAAAGAAGTTCCCCCTCACGTTACCCCGAAACCTCTGTCCCTTAATTCTCATGTCATGCCCTCTTGTTTGAATCTTCCCTACCCTCAATGGGAAAAACATATCCACGTCAACTCTGTCTATCCCTTTCATCATTTTAAAGACCTCAATCAAGTCCCCCCTTAACCTTCTGCGCTCCAAAGAATAAAGACCTAACTTGTTCAACCTTTCTCTGTAACATAGTTGCTGGAACCCTGGCAACATTCTAGTAAATCTCCTCTGTACTCTCTCTATTTTGTTGACATCCTTCCTATAACTAGGCGACCAAAATTGTACACCATACTCCAGAATTGGTCTTACCAATGCCTTGTACAATTTTAACATTACTTCCCTACTCCTATATTCAATGCTCTGATTTATAAAGGCCAGCACACCAAAGGCTTTCTTTACTACCCTATCTACATGCGATTCCACCTTCAGGGAACTATGCACAGTTATTCCTAGATCCCTCTGTTCCACAGCATTCCTCAATTCCCTACCATTTACCATGTACGTCCTATTTTGATTTGTCCTGCCAAGATGTAGCACTTCACACTTATCAGCATTAAACTCCATCTGCCATCTTTCAGCCCACTTTTCCAAATGGCCCAAATCTCTCTGTAGACTTTGAAAATCTACTTCATTATCCACAACACCACCTATCTTAGTATCATCTGCATACTTACTTATCCAATTTTCCACCCCATCATCCAGATCATTGATGTACATGACAAACAACAATGGACCCATCACAGATCCCTGAGGCACCCCACTGGTCACCGGCTTCCAACCTGACAAACAGCCATCCACCATTACTCTCTGACATCTCCCATTCAGCCACTGTTGAATCCATCTTGCTACTCCGCCATTAACACCCAAAGATTGAACCTTCTTCACCAACCTTCCATGGGGAACTTTGTCAAAGGCCTTACTGAAATCCATATAGACAACATCCACTGTTTTACCCTCATCAATTTATATGTAGAGAGACTTTGATTGTTTTATCTATTTGAGAGGTTTTGCAACAAGGAAAGTAATTAATGGTTATTTGAACAGTGTGTATATTCAGTGATTTTGGGTGGCGTACAGACTGTCCCCTCACAGCTCCGGTGATCCAGCTTTCCCCCATGTAATCTGGTTTCCCCCAACAAAGTTAATCTCCAAGTTGAATCGTTAGTAAGGAAGGCAAACACAATGCTAGCATTTATTTCAAGCAGACTAGAATACAAATGCAGGGATGTGATGTTGAGGTTTTATGAGGTGCTGGTCAGGCCACATGAGGAGTGTTGTGAGCAATTTTGGGCCCCATATCTGAGGAAGGATGTGCTGGCTCGGCAGAGGGTCCAGAGGAGGTTTACAAGAATTATCACAGGAATGAGAGGGTTAACATATGATGAGATTTGACGTCAATGGTCCTGTACTCACTAGAGTTTAGAATGATGAGCTGGGACCTCATAAAAACTTACTGAATATTGAAAGGCCTGGATAGAGTGGAAGTGGGGAGGATGTTTCCACTAGTGTAAGAGGCAAGGACCAGAGATCATCGTCTCAGAATTAAAGGATATTCCTTTAGGAAAGAGATGAGAAATTTCTTTAGTCAGAGCGTAGTGAATCTATGGAATTCATTGCCAAGTCAATGGATATTTTAAGGCATAGATAGATAGATTTTTGATTAGTTCGTATGTCAGGAGTTATGGGGAGAAGACAGGAAATTAGGGTTATGAGGAAGAGATAGATCAGCCATGATTGTATGGCAGAGTAGACTTGATGGGCCGAATGGCTTAATTCTGCTCCTATTACTTATGAACTACAATGGCATGACAGTTACATAAATTACCCCTTGGTGTAGCTCAAATGAAAGGGGAATTGATGGGCATTGATGGAATTGAGTGGCTACAAGGTCATAAAGAGAGGAGAATGGCACTGATGGGATTGCTCTGCTGGGAGTTAGCATGGAGCTGGTGGGACAACTGCCTCCTTCTGACTCTTCGTAGGCAAGATATTTATTAATATCGTTAAATTACTAGTCATAGAATCATACAGGCATACAAAATACAAATAGGCTCTTCAGCCCAACAAAGATGTGACAGCTAACCAAGTCCCACTTGCCCACATTTGGCCCGTTTTCCTCTAAACCTTTCGTATCATGTACCTGTGCAAACGCTGGCCAATTGATCTAGAAATACGCAAATCTTTTGGATATGGGCGGAAACTGGAGCACCTAAAGGAAATCCACACAGTCACAGGGAGAACATGTAAACACTGCACAGACTGCATATGAGATCAGGATGAACACGGGACTCTGGCACTGTGAGGCAGTAGTTCTACTAGTTACGCCACTGTGTTGCCATCAAATGTCTTAAATGTTGTTATTTTATCTGCCTCAACTACTCCTTATGACAGATTGATGAATATAGCCATCACCCTCAGTGTGACAAAGTTGCTCTTCAGATTCCTGTAAAATGTTCCTCTCTCACTTTAACCCTATGCACTTGATTCTCTACCCTAGAAAAAAGGATTCTGTGCATATACCTTATCTATTGCCATCATTGCTTTCTACATTTCTTAAGATCGCCACTCATCCTCCTGTGCTCTGAGGAATAAAATCCGAGCCTGCCCAATCTCCCCTTATATCTCAGGCTTCGGTTCAGACAACATCTTCATAAATCTTCTCTGTACTCTTTCCAGCATTTGCAGGGTGACCAAAACTGAACACAATATTCCATGTGTACAACAGTGACATACGTGATGAAGACCAACGGGCCTAAAGCAGCCTTCACCATCCATCATCTGCATCGTTACTTCAGGAAACAATATACTTTGTATGCCAAGATCCCTCTGCTATACAACACCCACCAGGTTCACCTTTCACTGTGATGGTCTTGCCCTGCTTTGACACTATCTCTCACACACAAAATCATGCAGACTATCCCTAATCAACTTCCGTCTTTCCAAATACATATATGTATTACCCCTCAGAATCCTCCACTGTAACTTTCCTACCACAGATATTAGGATTCCTGGTCTCTAGTTTTTTGTTTTTTTCTTTGCAGCTCGCCTTAAATAGAGACATTAAGTTAGCCACCCTCCAGTCTTCCGCCACCTCACCCATATTTAACAGTGATTTATATATCTCAGCCAGGGTTCCTGGGGGAGGGATAGAGCGATCAGGTAGGTTCAGGCAGATACTTTAATTCTCCTTTCCATTCCTACACAGACCTTTCTGTCCTAAGTCTCCTCCATTGTCAGAGTGAAGCCCCTGTCCCACTTTCACGACCTAATTGGTGACCTCTGCCGAGTTTGCCCTTGACTCATACTTGTAGCATGGTCGCCACGAGGTCATAGGAGGTCTTTTACTTCGGCGAGTCAACATGACCTTAACATTCTCTTCAACTAGTCTAGGGTCTTCTAAACTCGTGGATTAGGTCATCCAAGTGGGACAGGCCCTTGAGGAGGAACGGCATCTTATATTTTTGCTTGGGCAGCTTACAGCCCAGTGGTATGAATATTGATTTATCTCACTTCAGGTAGCCCCAGCATTCCCTCTCTCTCTATCCCTGTCCCACCCAAGCCACACTAGCTTCTCATTTTCACCCTACAAACAACATATAATGGCCTGTTTCCTTTATCGTCGTTACTTTTTTGCATATCTTTCATTCATTGTTCTTTATCTCTCCACATCATTGTCTAAATCTCTCATTTCCCTTATACCTAACCAGTCTAAAGAAGTGGCTCGACCTGAAACGTCACCCATTCCGTCTCTCCAGAGATGCTGCCTGTCTCGCTGAGTTACTCCAGCTTTTTGTGTCTATCAGCAGTTCCTTTCTACACATTGTAGGCTATGGACCAGGTGCTGGTGAGTTAGATAATTATAGACAATAGACATTAGACAATACGTGCAGGAGTAGGCCATTAGGCCCTTCGAGCCAGCACAGCCATTCAATGTGATCATATAGATGGATAATTGATGGCCAGCATGGACTTGATGGGTCAAATGGCCTGTTTCTAGTAAGATTCTATGATTCTACGTACGCATGCACAAACAATACATATCCTTCCATTCAATATCTCTGCTGTGATAATTTTGTCAATGCATGTTAACAAACACCATGGGATGAAAGAGTAAGTGTGTTAAGAAATGTGACATTATAGCTGTTTTCCAACCTTCTAGATGTATCAGCTACTGTTTTTTCCTGAACAGATCCTTACAGCTTTCATCAGGTTTCAAAGTTCATATGTAATAGGAGCAGAATTAGGCCATTTGGCACATCTAGTCAATTCTGCCATTCAATCATGGAAATCTATCTTTCCCTCTCAAGAGTCAAACATTGAACAGTAAAGCACAGGAACATGCCTTTTTGCCCACATTATCTGTGGTGACCACAATGCCAAGTTAAAATAATCCCTTCTGCCTGCACATAAATTCATGTCAGTGGAGCAAAATTATGTCATTCGGCCCATTGATTCTAATGGCTGATCTATCTATCCCTCTCAACCCCATTCTCCTACTTCTCCTCATAACCTTTGATACCCTTACTAATCAAGAATCTGCCAATCCACACTTTAAAAATACCCAATGTCTTCGCCTCCACGTCTGTGGTAATGAATTCCACAGATTCACCACCTTCTGACAATGGAAATTCCTCCTCGTCTTCTTTCTAAAGGTACTTCCTTTTTTTGTCTGAGGCTGTGCCATTTGGTTCTAGACTCTCCCACTAGCGGAAACATCATCTCCACATCCACTCTATCCAGGCCTCTAGGTCAGTCCCACAATGACTACATTTTTAAAAAAAGTGCAACTTTGTCCTCTATGGCCTTACCTTTCCATATCTGTGATTCATTTTGCACCTCTCAATTTGCTTTGCTTTTCTGCTTTGAACTCTTGTGCATGCCCCTCTGCTCCTATCCTCTGTAGACATCTACATCTTCTACTGCGGTATTGTCATGCTCTGAATTTTCTTTCTAAACGTGACTATTGTTCCAAATCTCTCCCTTTTTAAGCCGCTGTAAACCCCAGGCTTGATACACATTTACTAGTTGTCCCTCTTAATCTTTCATGAAAGCATCCCTGAATGATAATTTCCTCATTCCTCTATGAAACACCTCAGAGAGTTTGCCACATTAAAGACAATACAAGTCTGATCTTGCAGACCTGGTTTTGCCATACCTGTACTGAGCTGGCTTGGATACTGAGGGTCCATTATGCTGAAGCATCTTAGATTTCAGCAGGGTGGATTGAATAGCGCCATGGTCCCTGGCAGGGCACGGATTAAGCCCCGCCTCAGATACAGACTATCAGCTTTGAATATTGGTGGAGTAACTCAGTCGGTCAGGCAGCATCTCTGGAGAAAAATCATAGGTGATGTTTTGGGTCGGGGGGGGTCAAAATAAATCAGTCAGGAATTTGTTCAGATGTAGACACAAAAAGCTGGAATAATCAGCGGGTCAGACAGACAGAGACATCTCTGGAGAAACAGAAGACCCATGATTTCCTCCTGGACTTATGAAATGTTCCAAACCTCGTCTATTTATCATCTGAATTCTGCTGAAGCAGTTCAGGAGCTCACTCAATGATAAAATTAAATTTGAAGAGTAAACCATGGAATCCAACAAATCCCAATGTAAGTAGCACATACAGTATAAAGTAGCTGGGAAACTGAAACCAATTGACTTGATTTGGCTTCATGAGTCACCTTAATATGATGTTACGCTGACAATAATTACAACATTATATCAACGTGACTCATGAGCCCAAATGTCCAATGAGTTGGTGAACAGTGCAGCAAAATTCCAGCACTTGTTGGGTACAGAATTGAATAAAAACCATTATCTCTTCAAAGGAAAATGAGCCGATTACCTCCCTGACCTTTTTGTTACTCTTTCTCGATTGAATAATGTTCAGTCTTTTCGTCCTCACGCTCTCCTTTCTCCTGTCTCCGGCATTCCTGCTCTTCCTTCCAATCATGCCACTTCAATCTCACACCCCTCCCCTCTGAGACCCCCCATACTCCCTCCATACCTCCCCCGGTCTCCCCTATCCCCCTCAGAGCCTGGGTCTGACTCAAGCCCAAACCTCTGCCGGACCTTCCCCTTTCCATGCAACTTTTTTTTTGACGCCTCTCATTTCTTCAAGTCAAAGAGGTCAAGTCAAATGGGCATTCGCATGGGCCCCGGCTATTCCTGCCTTTTGTTTGGTTTTGTTGAACAATCCTTGTTCCAAATATACCCCAGTTCTGTTCCCCAACTCTTTCTCTGCTATATCGACGATTCCACCAGGGCTGGCTCCTACACCCAGGCAGAACCCATTGATTTCATCAACTTTCATACTAATTTCAACCCTGACATTCACTTGGACTTTCTCTGACATCGCTCTCCCCTTTTTTAAACTTTCTATCTCCATTACGGACGACAAAATTATAACTGACTACCCAATCTACCATAAACCCAGTGACTCTCACTGTTACCTTGACTACATCTCCTACCTTCCTGCCTCATGCAGTTTCTCAATTTCCTAGTCTCCACCACATCTGCTCCCAAGATAAGACCAAGGCCTTCCGAGATGTCCATTTCAGTAAACCCCCTCTCCCCTCTGCTGTTGTGGATGGAGCCCTCACCTGTGTCTCTGTTTCCCGCAGTTCTACTCTTGCTCCTACTTTCCCCAGATGGAAGACGATTAGCGTTCCCCTCAGTTCCTCACTAGTCTGCCACCTCCAGTGTGTTTCCACCACCAGTTACACTTCCCGTACCAATGGCTTTCTGCAGAGACCACACTCTCCACATCACCTTGCTTCACTTATCCCTTCCCAACGGATCACGGTCTTAGATTAAAGGGGAGGTCATTTAAGATTAAACATTTTCACCCAGAGAGTTGTGAATTTATGGAATTCCCTGCCACAGAGGTCGCTAGATGGATTTAAGAGAGAGTTAGATAGAGCTCTAGGGGCTAGTGGAGTCAAGGGATATGGGGAGAAGGCAGGCACAGGTTATTGATAGGGGATGATCAGCCATGATCACAATGAATGACGGTGCTGGCTCGAAGGGCTGAATGACCTCCTCCTGCACCTATTTTCTATGTTTCTATGCTTAAGTAGGCGACGGCTGCAACGGGCCTTTATGGCCAGCTGCAGCTGGCACTTTGGAAATGGCTCTTCCATATGGACTCAGTGGGCTGTTTCTGGACATTTTGTAATAATCGGGGATTAAGCTTATGTATGCAAAAAATGTCACTGTACCTTGGTGCATGTTATCACATACAAAGAACCATTAATCCATTTTATCTGCCTGCACATAATCCTTATCCCTTCATTCCCTACAAATCTATTTGCCTATCCACAAGTCTCTTAAATTACACTATTGTATCTGGCTCAACACATTCCATGCATTCACCACCGTTTGTGTAAAAAAAATGCCCGCATATCTCCTTTAAATATTATCCCTCTCACCTTAAAGCTATGCCCTCTGGTATTTGATTTTTCCATTCAGAGAAAAAGGTTCTGATTATCTACCCTATCTATGCCCCTCATCTATATTACTAAATCTGATCTTGACCGCTTTTGGCTCACTGTTGTGTGATTTCCGAGAGAACGCCGCCACCTACAGCCATTATTTTTGTCCAGCTGGCTCAGAGCCCCCCTCCGCCTTCCTGGACCAGAGGATTTTTCCCATAGATGAAAAATCAGAGAGATATTAATGTTTTTTTACATTTCAACATTCTCTCTGCTGCCCCTGCTGGAGGGAGGGGGAGGGACTATAAAACCAGGAATTGGTGTGCCTCACTCAGTCTCTGCAAGATGGAGGAAGCCAGAGGTTCACGTCTCTCTGAGCTCTGAATAGCACTGAAGACATGTCAATTCACCTGTGAGTGCTCTTAATGTGGTTCTATAAATGCTTGTAAAAAGTGTCTATTGGTTCTAAAATGCTTGCAGAAAGTGTCTATTGGTTCTAAAATGCTTGCAAAAAGAGTGTCTATTGGTTCTAAAATGCTTGCAAAAAGTGTCAATTGCTTCTAAAATGCTTGCAGAAAGTGTCTCTATTGGTTCTAAAATGCTTGCAAAAAGTGTGTCTATTGGTTCTAAAATGCTTGCAAAAAGTGTCCCAAACGGTTCTAAAATGCTTGCAAAAAGTGTGTCTATTGGTTCTAAAATGCTTGCAAAAAGTGTCTCTATTGGTTCTAAAATGCATGCAAAAAGTGTCTATTGGTCCTAAAATGCAAAAACGTGTCTCTATTGGTTCTAAAATGCTTGCAAAAATGTATTGGTTCTAAAATGCTTACAAAAAGTATCTCTATTGGTTCTAAAATGCTTGCAAAAAGTGTCTCTATTGGTTCTAATATGCTTGCAAAAAGTGTCTCTATTGGTTCTAAAATGCTTGCAGAAAGAGTCTATTGGTTCTAAAATGCTTGCAGAAAGTGTCTATTGGTTCTAAAATGTGAAAAATGTCTCTATTGGTTCTAAAATACTTGCAAAAAGTGTCTCTATTGGTTCTAAAATGCTTGCAAAAAGTGTCTCCATTGGCTCTAAAATGCTTGCAAAAAGTGTCTCTATTGGTTCTAAAATGCTTGCAAAAAGTGTCTCTATTGGTTCTAAAATGCTTGCAAAAAGTGTCTCTATTGGTTCTAATATGCTTGCAAAAAGTGTCTCTATTGGTTCTAAAATGCTTGCAGAAAGAGTCTATTGGTTCTAAAATGCTTGCAAAAGTGTCTATTGGTTCTAAAATGCTTGCAAAAAAAAAAGTGTCTATTGGTTCTAAAATGCTTGCAATAAGTGTCTATTGGTTCTAATATGCTTGCAAAAAGTGTCTCTATTGGTTCTAAAATGCTTGCAAAAAGTGTCTCTATTGGTTCTAAAATGCTTGCAAAAGTGTCTATTGGTTCTAAAATGCAAAACGTGTCTCTATTGGTTCTAAAATGCTTCCAGAAAGTGTCTATTGGTTCTAAAATGCTTGCAAAAAGTGTCTATTGGTTCTAAAATGCAAAACGTGTCTCTATTGATTCTAAAATGCTTGCAAAAAGTGTCTCTATTGGTTCTAAAATGCTTGCAAAAACTGCCTCCAGTGGTTCTAAAATGGTTGCAGAAAGAGTGACTCTATTGGTCCTAAAATGCTTGCACAAGGTGTCCATTGGTTATAAACTGCTGGCAGAAAGTGTCTCTATTGGTTCTAAAATGCTTGCAGAGTCTCTATTGGTTCTAAAATGCTTGCAGAAAGTGTCTCTATTGCTTCTAAAATGCTTGCAGAAAGTTTCTCTATTGGTTCTAAAATGCTTGCAAAAGGTGTTTATTGGTTCTAAAATGCTTGCAAAGGGTGTCTCTATTGGTTCTAAAATGCTTGCAAAAAGTGTCTATTGGTTCTAAAATGCAAAAAGTGTCTCAATTGGTTCTAAAATGCTTGCAAAAAATGTATTGGTTCTAAAATGCTTGCAAAAAGTGTCTCTATTGGTTCTAAAATGCTTGCAAAAAGTGTCTCTATTGGTTCTGAAATGCTTGCAAAAAGTGTCTCTATTGGTTCTAAAATGCTTGCATAAACAGTCTCTATTGGCTCTAAAATGCTTGCAAAAATTGTCTCTATTGGTTCTAAAATGCTTGCAAAAAGTGTCTATTGGTTCTAAAATGCAAAAAGTGTCTCAATTGGTTCTAAAATGCTTGCAAAAAGTGTCTCTATTGGTTCTAAAATGCTTGCAAAAAGTGTCTCTATTGGTTCTAAAATGCTTGCAAAAACTATCACTATTGGTTCTAAAATGCTTGCAAAAAGTACTTCTATTGGTTCTAAAATGGTTGCAAAAACTGCCTCCAGTGGTTCTAAAATGGTTGCAGAAAGAGTGTCTCTATTGGTTCTAAAATGTGTGCAGAAAGTGTCTCTATTGGTTCTAAAATGTTTGCAGAAAGTGTCTCTATTGGTTCTAAAATGTTTGCAGAAAGTGTCTCTATTGGTTCTAAAATGCTTGCAAAAACTGTCACTATTGGTTCTAAAATGCTTGCAAAAAGTACTTCTATTGGTTCTAAAATGGTTGCAAAAACTGCCTCTAGTGGTTCTAAAATGGTTGCAGAAAGAGTGTCTCTATTGGTCCTAGAATGCTTGCAGAAGGTGTCCATTGGTTCTAAACTGCTTGCAGAAAGTGTCTCTATTGGTTCTAAAATGCTTGCACAAAGTGTCTATTGGTTCTAAAATGCTTGCAAAAAGTGTCTCCATTGGCTCTAAAATGCTTGCAAAAAGTGTCTCTATTGGTTCTAAAATGCTTGCAAAAAGTGTCTCTATTGGTTCTAAAATGCTTGCAAAAGTGTCTATTGGTTCTAAAATGCTTGCAAAAGTGTCTATTGGTTCTAAAATGCTTGCAAAAAATGTCTCTATTGGTTCTAAAATGCTTGCAAAAAGTGTCTATTGGTTCTAAAATGCAAAAAGTGTCTCAATTGGTTCTAAAATGCTTGCAAAAAGTGTCTCTATTGGTTCTAAAATGCTTGCAAAAAGTGTCTCTATTGGTTCTAAAATGCTTGCAAAAACTATCACTATTGGTTCTAAAATGCTTGCAAAAAGTACTTCTATTGGTTCTAAAATGGTTGCAAAAACTGCCTCCAGTGGTTCTAAAATGGTTGCAGAAAGAGTGTCTCTATTGGTTCTAAAATGTGTGCAGAAAGTGTCTCTATTGGTTCTAAAATGTTTGCAGAAAGTGTCTCTATTGGTTCTAAAATGTTTGCAGAAAGTGTCTCTATTGGTTCTAAAATGCTTGCAAAAACTGTCACTATTGGTTCTAAAATGCTTGCAAAAAGTACTTCTATTGGTTTCTAAAATGGTTGCAAAAACTGCCTCCAGTGGTTCTAAAATGGTTGCAGAAAGAGTGTCTCTATTGGTCCTAAAATGCTTGCAGAAGGTGTCCATTGGTTCTAAACTGCTTGCAGAAAGTGTCTCTATTGGTTCTAAAATGCTTGCACAAAGTGTCTATTGGTTCTAAAATGCTTGCAAAAAGTGTCTCCATTGGCTCTAAAATGCTTGCAAAAAGTGTCTCTATTGGTTCTAAAATGCTTGCAAAAAGTGTCTCTATTGGTTCTAAAATGCTTGCAAAAGTGTCTATTGGTTCTAAAATGCTTGCAAAAGTGTCTATTGGTTCTAAAATGCTTGCAAAAAGTGTCTCTATTGGTTCTAAAATGCTTGCAAAAAGTGTCTCTATTGGTTCTAAAATGCTTGCAATAAGTGTCTATTGGTTCTAATATGCTTGCAAAAAGTGTCTCTATTGGTTCTAAAATGCTTGCAAAAAGTGTCTCTATTGGTTCTAAAATGCTTGCAAAAGTGTCTATTGGTTCTAAAATGCAAAACGTGTCTCTATTGGTTCTAAAATGCTTCCAGAAAGTGTCTATTGGTTCTAAAATGCTTGCAAAAAGTGTCTATTGGTTCTAAAATGCAAAACGTGTCTCTATTGGTTCTAAAATGCTTGCAAAAAGTGTCTCTATTGGATCTAAAAAGCTTGCATAAAGTGTATCTATTGGTTCTAAAATGCTTGCAAACACTGTCGCTAATGGTTCTAAAATGGTTGCAAAAACTGCCTCCAGTGGTTCTAAAATGGTTGCAGAAAGAGTGACTCTATTGGTCCTAAAATGCTTGCACAAGGTGTCTATTGGTTATAAACTGCTGGCAGAAAGTGTCTCTATTGGTTCTAAAATGCTTGCAGAGTCTCTATTGGTTCTAAAATGCTTGCAGAAAGTGTCTCTATTGCTTCTAAAATGCTTGCAGAAAGTTTCTCTATTGGTTCTAAAATGCTTGCAAAAGGTGTTTATTGGTTCTAAAATGCTTGCAAAGGGTGTCTCTATTGGTTCTAAAATGCTTGCAAAAAGTGTCTATTGGTTCTAAAATGCAAAATGTGTCTCAATTGGTTCTAAAATGCTTGCAAAAAATGTATTGGTTCTAAAATGCTTGCAAAAAGTGTCTCTATTGGTTCTAAAATGCTTGCAAAAAGTGTCTCTATTGGTTCTGAAATGCTTGCAAAAAGTGTCTCTATTGGTTCTAAAATGCTTGCATAAACTGTCTCTATTGGCTCTAAAATGCTTGCAAAAATTGTCTCTATTGGTTCTAAAATGTTTGCAAAAAGTGTCTATTGGTTCTAAAATGCAAAAAGTGTCTCAATTGGTTCTAAAATGCTTGCAAAAAGTGTCTCTATTGGTTCTAAAATGCTTGCAAAAAGTGTCTCTATTGGTTCTAAAATGCTTGCAAAAAGTGTCTCTATTGGTTCTAAAATGCTTGCAAAAACTATCACTATTGGTTCTAAAATGCTTGCAAAAAGTACTTCTATTGGTTCTAAAATGGTTGCAAAAACTGCCTCCAGTGGTTCTAAAATGGTTGCAGAAAGAGTGTCTCTATTGGTTCTAAATGTGTGCAGAAAGTGTCTCTATTGTTCTAAAATGTTTGCAGAAAGTGTCTCTATTGGTTCTAAAATGTTTGCAGAAAGTGTCTCTATTGGTTCTAAAATGCTTTCAAAAACTGTCACTATTGGTTCTAAAATGCTTGCAAAAAGTACTTCTATTGGTTCTAAAATGGTTGCAAAAACTGCCTCTAGTGGTTCTAAAATGGTTGCAGAAAGAGTGTCTCTATTGGTCCTAGAATGCTTGCAGAAGGTGTCCATTGGTTCTAAACTGCTTGCAGAAAGTGTCTCTATTGGTTCTAAAATGCTTGCACAAAGTGTCTATTGGTTCTAAAATGCTTGCAAAAAGTGACTATTGGTTCTAAAATGCAAAAAGTGTCCCTATTGGTTCTAAAATGCTTGCAAACAGTGTCTCTATAGGTTCTAAAATGCTTGCAAAAACTGTCTCTATTGGTTCTAAAATGCTTGCAAAAAGTGTCTCTATTGTTTCTAAAATGCTTGCAAAAAGTGTCTCTATTGCTTCTAAAATGCTTGCAGAAAGTGTTTATTTGTTCTAAAATGCTTGCAAAAGGTGTCTCTATTGGTTCTAAAATGCTTGCAGAATGTGTGAATCCAGTGCTTCTGTTGGGCTGATAAAGAAATGTTCCCTGTTGTTAAAGGTGACTCTTAAAGTAGCTGGATAATTCAAGCCGTATCTCAGATTTTCCACACCCCTCATGAGACTTTTAGCTTCGTTAAATGCTTTCCGTTTCCTGGCAACCTCTGCTGGATAATCTCGGTAGATGCTAATCCTGTGTCCTTCAAATACCAGGTTTCTGTTTTTCGAGGCTTTTCGCATAATCTCGTCCAGGTCAAAGTCATATTGTAGCTTTATGATCATTTGTCTTGGAGGGGCGTTTATTTTTGTCTGACGTCTCCTGACTCTATGAGCACGGGCTAATAAAGGCTTTTGTTCCAGAGATAAAACATTTGCAGTAATTTCGCAGTAAATTCTCGAGAATCTTCATCTTTCTCTCGTCCTTCGGGAATACCTGCAATCCTTAGATTTTGTCTTCTCTGGCGTTCTTCTAGCTCAATACATTTCTCAGTTATTTTTAGTCAGAGGTTCGTTAGACATTCATTTTCTGTAAGCAACTTTGCTGTAGTCAAAGCACTTGTATCAGCTACTTCTTCACAGCCGTCTGTTGTTCCAGCACTACCTCCATAGGATTCGTCCTATTTTCAAAGTCTTTTTTAACCTTTTCAATTTTTTTGTCCATCTCCTTTGACATTTCGTTAATCATATCTGTGAATTCTTTCTTCAAATCTTCCGATAATTTCTTGATCTTGTTATTAATATTTAAATTTGTTTCCTGCTGGAATTCTTTCAATTGATTGTTCATCTGGTTCATCTGGCTGTTCATCTGGTTTATTTCTTCCCTTAAACCAGCAATCTGTTGTGAAATAAAAGTTTTCAATTCCTCACCTTCCGTTTTTTTCCCTGTTCTTTTGGATACATCTTCCTGGGAGGAGGTCCTACTCGAGTCCGAGGCTTCAGTTTGGCCTTCTGCCTATCTCTGCCGGGTTGATCGACTTTTCCCTTTGTCGGTTGGGCTGCGTGTTGTTGACAAAATTAGTCGCGCGCCTGATGACGTCACTCACAACAATCGGTGCAGAAATGGCAGGCAGCAAGCAGCAGGTAGGTCCGTTAATCCCCCGTTTTTCTCGTTTTTGTTCATGGAGCTGGCTGGCGTTATCCTCTAGCCCTCCATAGCGCCACCGGAAGTCCTTCCCTGGAAACATTCCTGAGGTTCAGGAGATCCAAATACAAATCAGAGTTGGATAGTCGCGCCTGTTCCATCAGAAGCTTGGCGCTGCGGACGGCCCGTTCTGCAAGGCCGTTGCTCTGTGGGTACTCTGGGCTGCTGGTGAAATGCACAAAATTCCACTTGTCCACAAAACTTTTGAATTCTCGGCTGGTAAACTGCCTGCCGTTGTCAGTCTGCAGCCTGACAGGGGTCCCAAAAGTGGAGAAGTGTTTCCGCAGATTTCGGATCACCATCTCCGACGTGAGGGATGTCAGCAAATCCACTTCGAACCAGTTTGAGTACGAGTCGACTAGGACAAGGTAGTGGTTACCACGCCACTCGAATATGTCGGCAGCCAGCGAGGACCAGGCCAAGGCAGGGGCGGGCTGTTGCAGCAGGGGCTGTCGCTGCTGGTGTGGAGCAAGACTATTGCACGTGGAGCAGGCAGAAACTCGGTCTCGGATATATTTGGCAAAATACTTGCAAAAAGTGTCTCCATTGGTTCTAAAATGCTTGCAAAAAGTGTCTATTGGTTCTAAACTGCTTGCAAAAAAGTGTCTCTATTGGTTCTAAAATGCTTGCAAAAAGTGTCTCTATTGGCTCTAAAATGCTTGCAAAAAATTTCTCTATTGGTTCTAAAATGCTTGCAAAAAGTGTCTATTGGTTCTAAACTGCTTGCAAAAAAGTGTCTCTATTGGTTCTAAAATGCTTGCAAAAAGTGTCTCTATTGGCTCTAAAATGCTTGCAAAAAATTTCTCTATTGGTTCTAAAATGCTTGCAAAAAGTGCCCCTAAATTGGTTCTAAACTGCTTGCAAAAAAGTTGTCTCTATTGGTTCTATTCTAAAATGCTTGCAAAAAGTGTCTCTATTGGCTCTAAAATGCTTGCAAAAAATTTCTCTATTGGTTCTAAAATGCTTGCAAAAAGTGTCTATTGGTTCTAAAATGCTTGCAAAAAGAGTGTCTATTGGTTCTAAAATGGTTGCACAAAGTGTCTATTGGTTCTAAAATGGTTGCATGAAGTGTCTATTTGTTCTAAAATGGTTGCAAGAAGTGTCTATTGGTTCTAAAATGGTTGCAAAAAGTGTCTCTATTGGTTCTAAAATGCTTGCAAAAGTGTCTATTGTTTCTAAAATGCAAAAAGTGTGTCTATTGGTTCTAAAATGCTTGTACAACGTGTCTATTGGTTCTAAAATGCTTGCACAAAGTATCTATTGGTTCTAAGATGCTTGCACAAAGTGTCTATTGGTTCTAAACTGGTTGCAAAAAGTGTCTCTTTTGGTTCTAATATGCATGCAAAAAAATGTCTCTTTTGGTTCTAAAATGCATGCAAAAAGTGTCTATTGGTTCTAAAATGGTTGCAGAACTTGTCTCTATTGGTTCTAAAATGGTTGCAGAAAGTGTCTCTATTGGTTCTAAATTGTTTGCAGAAAGTGTCTCTATTGGTTCTAAAATGCTTGCAAAAACTGTCACTATTGGTTCTAAAATGCTTGCAGAAAGTACTTCTATTGGTTCTAAAATGGTTGCAAAAAATGCCTCTAGTGGTTCTAAAATGGTTGCAGAAAGAGTCTCTATTGGTCCTAAAATGCTTGCAGAATGTGTCCATTGGTTCTAAACTGCTTGCAGAAAGTGTCTCTATTGGTTCTAAAATGCTTGCAAAAGGTGTCTCTATTGGTTCTAAAATGCTTCCAAAAGGTGTGTCTATTGGTTCTAAAATGCTTGCAGAATGTGTGTCTATTGGTTCTAAAATGTTTGCAAACAGTGTCTCTATTGGTTCTAAAATGCTTGCAAAAAGTGTCTCTATTGGTTTTTAAAATGCTTGCAAAAAGTGGCTCTATTGTTTCTAAAATGCTTGCAAAAAGTGTCTATTTGGTTCTAAAATGCTTGCAAAAAGTCTCTCCCCTATTGGTTCTGTGAAAATGCTTGCAGAAAGTGTCTCTATTGTTCTAAAATCTTGCACAAAGTGTCTATTGGTTCTAAAAATGCTTGCAAAAGGTGTCTATCGTTCTAAAATGCAAAAAGTGTCCCTATAGGTTCTAAAAATGGCTTGCAAACAGTGTCTCTATTGGTTCAAAATGCTTGCAAAAAGTGTCTCTATTGGTTCTTAAAATGCTTGCAAAAAGTGTCTCTATTGTTTCTAAAATGCTTGCAAAAAGTGTCTCTATTGGTTCTAAAATGCTTGCACAAAGTGTCTATTGGTTCTAAAATGCTTGCAAAAAGTGTCTATTAGTTCTAAAATGCTTGCAAAAAGTGTCTCCCCTATTGGTTCTAAAATGCTTGCAGAAAGTGTCTCTATTGGTTCTAAAATGCTTGCACAAAGTGTCTATTGGTTCTAAAATGCTTGCACAAAGTGTCTATTAGTTCTAAAATGCTTGCAAAAAGTGTCTATTGGCTCTAAAATGCAAAACGTGTCCCTATTGTTTCAAAAATGCTTGCAAAAAGTGTCTCTATTGGTTCTAAAATGCTTGCACAAAGTGTCTATTTGTTCTAAAATGCTTGCACAAAGTGTCTATTGGTTCTAAAATGCTTGCACAAAGTGTCTATTGGTTCTAAAATGCTTGCACAATGTGTCTATTGGTTCTAAAATGCTTGCACAAAGTGTCTATTCGTTCTAAAATGCTTGCACAAAGTGTCAATTTGTTCTAAAATGCTTGCACAAAGTGTCTATTGGTTCTAAATTTGTTGCAAAAAGTGTCTCTATTGGTTCTAAAATGGTTGCAAAAAGTGTCTCTATTGGTTCTAATATGCATGCAGAAAGTGTCTGTATTGGTTCTAAAATGGTTGCAGAAAGTGTCTCTATTGGTTCTAAAATGGTTGCAGAAAGTGTCTCTATTGGTTCTAAAAAGCTTGCACAAAGTGTCTATTGGTTCTAAAATGCTTGCAAAAAGTGTCTATTGGCTCTAAAATGCTTGCAAAAAGTGTCTATTGGCTCTAAAATGCAAAAGGTGTCCCTATTGTTTCTAAAATGCTTGCAAAAAGTGTCTCTATTGGTTCTAAAATGTTTGCAGAAAGTGTCTCTATTGGTTCAAAAATGTTTGCAGAAGGTGTCTCTATTGGTTCTAAAATGCTTGCAAAAAGTGTCACTATTGTTCTAAAATGCTTGCAAAAAGTACTTCTAATGGTTCTAAAATGGTTGCAAAATGTGCCTCTAGTGGTTCTAATATGGTTGCAGAAAGAGTGTCTCTATTGGTCCTAAAATGCTTACAGAAGGTGTCCATTGCTTCTAAACTGCTTGCAGAAAGTGTCTCTATTGGTTCTAAAATGCTTGCAGAGTCTCTATTGGCTCTAAAATGCTTGCAGAAAGTGTCTATTGGCTCTAAAATGCTTGCAGAAAGTGTCTCTATTGGTTCTAAAATGCTGCCTGGTCAGAGTGACTGAGCGACCTGGCCAGAGTGACTGAGCTGCCAGCCCAAGAATCCATTCATCCCACAATGTCCATATAAGCCCTCTGGAAACCAGTACCTTTGACCCACAACACACATACTAGTGCTCCAGAAAGCCCCCCCCCCCCCCCACCCCACTTACTGGCCAGCAATATTAGAATTGGTGGAGAGGTGGAATATTGCATTGGGGGACCAGCCCTCCCATGTGAAGCTGGGACCCAACATGTCGCACTTAGTCTAGTAATTTATATAATCTTATACCTCTATGGGATCTTCCCTCAACCTCTGGTGTTGAGGAGAAAACAACCAAAATCTATCCAACTTCTCCCAAAGGGCCTGTTTCCACACTGTATCACGCTATGTCTCTAGACTATCCCTGTTTCTAATACCCCCTAATCCAGGCATCATTTTGTTCAACCTATTCTGCACCCTTTCCAAAGCCTCCACATATGCTTCCTGTAATATGGTGACCAGAACTGTATGCAATATTCCAAATGTGGCCTAATGAAAGTCCTACAAAACCGTATCATGATGTCCCGAGTCTTATACTCAATGCCCTGACCTATGAATGCAAAAATACCATATGCCGCCTTTCCCACCCTATTTATTTGTGTTTCCACTTTCAAGAGGTTCTGGACTCCAGGTTCTTTTCATACATCAATTCTGCTCAGGATCGTATATATTTTCCCCTTACGTTTGATCTCCCAAAGTAAAACACCTCACACTTGTTCAGATTAAACTCCATCTGCCATTTCTCTGCCCATATGATGTATTTTTTATCCATCTATCTGTCTGTCTGTCTGTTGCTCTGTACCTTCGTCCCTCTTCCTTCTGTCCCTCTTTTTTCCATCTTCTGCAGCGAATCGTCCGATCAGCTCAGAAGGTTATTGGCTGCAACCTTCCCTCCATTGACAAAATTTATACTGCAAGGGCCAGGAAGCGAGCGGGTAAGATCATCTCTGACCCATCTCACCCTGGCCACAAACACTTTGAATCACTTCTCTCTGGCGACTCTAGATGTCAAAGCTGCCACAGCCAGACATAAAAACAAGTAGTAGCACTGTTCAATAACCAAAAATCTGTAGCCTCCTTTTGCTCGGGTATTTTATTTAATTCACATGTTCAACCAATAATGTTTTATTATTAATGTTTAATGTTTTATGTGTCATTCCTAACTGTCACTGCATGTCATGTTGTTGCTTGTGGGCGGAGCACCAAGGCAAATTCCTTGTATGTGACTACTTGGCCAATAAACATTAATTCATTCATTCTATCTTCGACCTTGGGCTGCAGACTGTGAATAGAAACAGACTGTGAATATTCACTTTCACCATATCTCTTTACGAACAGGTCACAAAGAGGATTGATGAGGACAGGACATTGGACCGTATGGGCAGTGTCTCTGCCAATCCGAATTCCAGGTCTCTGCCAATCCGAATGGAACAAATCAATTGGTTGCCAAATTAGGTTGGAGGAAGGAGATAAGCAGCAATTGTGGAGGGTTGCTTTTCTGATTGGAGGCCTGTGACCAGCAGAGTGTCCAGTGCTGGTGTCGGTACTGGTGCTGTTACAATGTAATCAACATTGTTAGTAAATTTGCAGTTGACACCAAAATGGGTACTATAGTTGACAGTGAGGAAGGTTAACTTTCCAACAAGACCTAGGATCAGCTGGGATACAAGGACCTGCAAAGGGATGCAAGGATGGGGAAACTCAACGCGTCAGGCAACATATGTGGAGGAAATGGATAGTTTGACTTTTTGGGTTGGAACCCTTCTTTAGACTGAGGATGCCTAGGTAGATCGTATGTACGTCAGTTGGGAAGCTGGGCCAAGGAATGGTAAAAGGAATTTAACTCTGACAAGTGTGAGATGTTGCACTTTGGAATGTCAAACCAGGGCAGGACTTGGATAGTAAATGGAGAGCCATGGAGAGTGCTGCAGAACCAAAGAATTGGGAACTAGAGGTGCATGAATCCCACAAAGTGGCAGATCAGGTGGGCAGTGCGCTAAAGAATGCATTTGCCATGGGAAGGGTATTGGACACAAAGGTTGGGACATCAAGTTGCAACTGTATAAGCTGTTGGTGAGACCACATTTATGAGGGACATAGATGAAGTGAACACACAATATTTTTGTCCAGTGTAGAGGGCTCTAAAACCAGAGGGCAAGACTTGAATAGAGATTTAAGAGGGACTACAGGGGCAGGTTTTTCACTTAGAGAGAGGTCTGTTTCTGCAATGAGCTGTCAGGGGAAGCTATAGAAGCTGATAGTATGACTTTTGAAAGACATTTGGACAGATTTATTTGAACAAGAACGGTTTAGAGTTGGGCCAAAGGCATGTTAACAAGCAGTATACCTCTATGACTCCAGGGGAATATGGGCCAAATTTAGGCAAATACTAGTCCAGTATGCCAACTCGTTTGCATGAGCAAGGTGGGCTGAAGGACCTGTTTCCATGACTTAAAATCTAAAGGGTCTAACAATGAACAGCATAGCACAGGAATTTGGCCCTTTTGCCAACATTGTCTGTGGTAACCATGATGCCAATTTAAAATAATCCCTTCTGCCTGCACTTAAATTCTTAAGTCATTGGAGCAGAATTAGGCCATTCGACCCATTGAGTCTATGAAGCCATTCAATCATGCTTCAAATATCTTTCCCTTTCAACCCCATTCTCCTGCCTTCACCTCATAACATTTGACACCCTTACAAATCAAGAAACTATCAATAAACTTTAAAAAAAACAATTGACATCCTCCACAGCCCTCTGTGAAAATGAAATCCACAGATTTGCCACTCTCTGACTAAAGAAATTCCTCTTCATCTCCTTTCTAAACGTATGTCCTTTTACTCTGAAGCTGTGCCCTCTATTTCTAGACTCTTCCACTCGAGGAAACATCCTCCCCACATTCGCTCTATCCAAAAATGAACATGATTTATAACCCTCTATTGCCTGTTTGTTTGTGGACAGCCATGTGAACCTCTTAAAAATTGTTATCTTTTCTACTCCCATCAACCACTAGATGGGTATTCCAGGCACCTACCTCTCTGTAAAAAGCACAATTGCCTGATAAATCACCTTTAAACTATTCCCTTCTCACCTTAAAAAAGCAAAACCTCCAGAAGTAGACATTTTCACATTGGGGAAGAAAGATATAATTTTAGATACTTCTATCAGGTCCCCCTTCAGCCTCCAACATTCCAGAGAAAACAATCCAAGTTTGTGCAACCTGTCATTAGAGCTAATAATTTCCAATCTGGGCATCATCCTGATGAACTGCTTCTGCACCTTCTCAAAATGCTTCCACATCGTTCTTGTATTTCAGTGACTAGAACTACATGTAATTCAAAATGTCATAGTCATACAACAACAGAAACAGGCCCATTGTCCCAACAAGTCCATGATGACCAAGATGCCAAGATCTAAACTAGTGCCATTTATCTGTGTTTAACCCATATTCCTCTAAACCTCTACTATCCATGTGCGTATCGAAATTATTTTAAAATGTTGTTATTGTGCCGGCAACAACTACCTCCACTGGCAGCTCGTTCCATTTACTCACCGCCCTCTGTGTGAAAATGTAGCCCCTCTGGTTCCTTTCCCCTCTCACCTTAAGCCTATCCCCTCTAGTTCTTGATTCCTGGAGAAAATACCAGACATTCACCCTATTTGGCTATGGTGCTTGAGTCCTGGCAACATTGTCATAGGTCTTCTCTGATTCTTTCCAGCTTGAAAAGTTCTAATACAGGTGGAATGTGACTTACCATGTGCTCCCTTTTCCACCCTATCCACTGGTGCTGTTGCTTTCATCCTACAGTTGCTCTTAACATCAATGTTTCCAAGGACACTGCCATTTATTGTTTACTAGACCGAGTGGGACACGTTAGTTCCCATCCCCTCAATGCGTGGTTGTGGGGTTGGGAGTGGCCTGTGACATCACACACACACACACACACACACACACACACACACACACACACACACACACACACACACACACACACACACACACACACACACACACACACACACTAACCCCCCCCCCCTTGACCCCCCTTGATATTATATTAATATTATTCATTTGCTCTTTTTCCCCCATCCCCCGCCCTATCCACTCACGCATAGCCCCCATCTGCGCAGGCGCGGTGAGAGGGGTAGAGAGGGAGAGGGAGGGGGTGTAGAGGGTGGGGGGGGCGTAGAGAGGGAGGGTAGAGGGAGGGTAGAGGGAGGTGGTGGGGCAGAGAGGGAGAGGGAGGGCGGTAGAGATTGAGGGGAAAGGGGGGAGCGCGGCATCACAGGGGAGGGCTGGTCCCCAAATGCGATGCTCCACCTTTCACCTATAGAGAGGGAGTGTGGGGGGCGGGGGGGTGCAGAGAGGGAGAGGGGCAGAGGGGTAGGGAGGGAGAGGGTAGAGCAGGAGGGGGTTAGAGAGGGAGAGGTCGGGGGGGGCGTGCAGCATCACAGGTGAGGGCTGGTCCCCAAACGCAATACTCCATCACTCACCCATAGGTCCCAATACTCATCACTCCTTAGAGAGGGAGGGGGTGGTAGAGAGGGAGGGGGGTAGCAAGGGAGGGGGAAGAGAGGGAGGGGGGGGAAGAGAGGGAGGGGAGAAGAGAGGGAGGGGGAAGAGAGGGAGGGGAGGCAGAGGAGGTGGCATCACAGAGGAGGGCTAGTTTCAGAACGCAATATTCCACTACTCACACTCCATGTGTCCCAATACTCAGCACTCCCTAGGGAGGGAGGGGGGTGGTAGAGATGGAGGGGGGGCAGAGAGGGAGGGGGGCAGAGAGGGAGGGGGCAGAGAGGGAGGGGGTGTAGAGAGGGAGAGGGAGGAGGAGGGCAACTTGTCCTATTTGATTTTATTTCATTGTGCACGCCAGGTTTGTGGAAACAGGGCACACCACGTGAAGGTTGCAATTTCCCACCCCGATCCCATTGTGATGTAATTTGTAAATGAAATCCATTGTGATTGGACATCTGCGAGATGGCACTGTGGCATCATCAATGGAAAGGGCTGCAAAAGTTGCCACTGAAAAGCAGTTAATTTATTGAAATAAACGATTAAAACTTAAAAGAGTGTAGTGAGGGAGAGGGTAGAGAGGGAGGGGGAGGGGCGTAGAGAGGGCGAATCTGCGGGGGAGGTAGAGAGGGAAGGGGAGGGGAGGGGGAGGGAGGGGGAGGGGGGGCGCTGCAGCGTCACAGGGGAGAGCTGGTACCCGAAGTACGCAATACTCCACCACTCACCATGTCCCAATTAATCACCACTCTCTGAAGGGGGAGGGGGGTAGAGAGGGAGTGGTGGTAGAGAGACAGCGGAGGGAGGAGCTAGAGAGGGAGGGGAGGTAGAGAGGGGTAGGGGGTAGAGAGGGGGAGGGGGATAGGAGAGGGTGAGGGGTAGGGGGCACGCAGCGCAAACATAGAGAGGGAGGGGCTGGTCCCAGTAAATGCAATAGGTTCAAACTTTACCAATAGGTACCAATAACTTCACCAACTAGATTATCCATAAATCGGGGTGGTGGTGGGGAGTAGTGAGGGGGGGTAGAGTAGAGAGGCGGGGGAGGGGGGCTAATAGAGGGTAGAGAGGGTATATGGGGGTAGAGAGGGAGGTGGAGGGGGTAGAGAGGGAGAGGGTAGCGAGGGAAAGGGGAGTGGGGTAGAAAGAGGGGGAGGGGAGGGTGGTAGAGAGGGAGAGGTAGGGGGTTAGAGAGGGAGAGGGAGGGGGCAGAGTGGGATGGGGTAAAGACCTTGAGGCAGAGTTAAAGAAGAAAGCGAGGCAGAGAGAGGGCGATGGCAGAGAGAGAGAGTGTGTGAGGGCAGAGAGAGAGAGAGGGCAGAGAGAGAGAGAGGGCATCGAGAGGAGAGAGGAGATATACGGCAGGCAGAGATGGCGGAGATATTGGAGATAAGGAGGGGAGAGAGAGGAGAGGTCAAAAGAGAGAGAGGGGGCATAGAGAGAAAGACGGCAAG
Source organism: Okamejei kenojei (assembly GCA_035221665.1). Taxonomy (NCBI): domain Eukaryota; kingdom Metazoa; phylum Chordata; class Chondrichthyes; order Rajiformes; family Rajidae; genus Okamejei; species Okamejei kenojei. Next base: position 2,731,310 of record CM069158.1, read on the forward strand.
GTGAGAGAGAGTGGCAGAGAGAGAGGGGCAGAAAGGGGCAGAGAGGGAAGCAGAGAGAGAGACAGAGACAGAGCGGCAGAGAGGAGAGAGAGGGCGGCAGAGGGGAGAGAGGGAGGCAGAGGGGAGAGAGAGAGAGGCCATAGGTTTGGAGACTCCTGGACGAACAGCTTCAACACTGTACACTGGCCAGTGACCGACAGGCAGCTTGTGAAGGGGGGCCAACTTCGAAGGAGGGACCTTTCTACTTGTGTACAGGTCCTTGTTGTGATCCTCCAGGAAGGTGAGTTTCTCCTTCTGGGTGTAGTAGGCCACTGCCAGCATATTACCAAGCGAGATGTTTTTAAACCCCACCGTCTGACGGATGTCGTGGTAGTTGGGGATATTGATGCGGGCTGGGATGCTGCTGCCAGCGATGGTGAGCACGTCCAGGGAGGTGAAGTCGGGCTTGAGGAATCGGTCCTTCTCAAAGGGCAAGGGCCAGGGTAGCTGGGGGAAGCAGCCTCCCCCCCCAATACCCCCACCCCGCCTCCCCCCCTCCCCCGCCCCTCACCCCCCTCCCACCCACCCCCCTCCCCCGCATCAGAGCCGCTCAGCAGAGGCCACCAGCCTGGTGAACTTAGCACTTATGCCCTGGTTCACCACTGCCACAAACCTTCAAACTCCCCTCTGGAGTCATAGGGTAGCAATGTTACAAAATTTTGAGATTTTAAAAATCAAGTCTGCAATTTATCCCATCATATAAAGCATAAAAAGAAGTTTAATTTTACACCTAATTCACTTTCATATCTTCTGTATTAAAAATGTTATGGCCATTTTCATACTTAGCATCTTGTTCCTCATTGTTTTTCCATTGACTTAACTCAAAAGCTGTGAATTAGGACAGTCAAAAGCCCATAACTCTCTTAAAAATTAAGAGAACTGAATGAAATTTTCAGTTTGAAGCATTCTGAAACAAATATGAGACAATCTTACTTGGATGACCTGATTCATTTTCGCTGATGACATTTTGATTAAAGTAATCCAAAGAAGCAAGTTTATATGTAAAATAAACAACTTACCTTATGTTTTGTCCCGCACGGGAGATCCGTCCCGTTGTTGGCGTTGATGGCATTAGAAATAGATTTCTATTTTACTCCAGCGCTTAAATTGTCCCGCGGTTTAAAAAAAAAATTCACAGACACGGCAAATAAAAATAAAAATGAAAAAAAAAAAAAGAAAAGAAATCATAGCAAAAAAAAACAGAAAAAAAGAACAAGAACGATCATTCAGCAACAGGTAGTAGCCCGAGAAAATATATCTCGGACAGGCAGGAGAAAACGCATTTTAATCAAAGGCACCAAAGTCGCGCACATGGCCAGTGACAGAACTGCAGCGCCGCTGAAGGTAAGTTTTGTAACATACCTACATAGGGGTCACGGTAACTTTCAATGAAGCCAATGTAACTCTTCACAATGGGCCCCTCGTCCCGAATCCAGTGCTTGGGGCCCTCCTTGCGTGCGCGGAGCCGAGCGTGCTGGAGGGAGAGGTGAGGGGGGTAGAGAGGGAGAGGGGCAAAGATGGAGGGGTTAGAGATAGTGTCGGGGGATGGGGGTAGAGATGGAGAGGCCGAGGGATCCCAGGTGGGCCAAGCGGGTTGGAATGCTGGAGTGCCCCTCACGTCAGTCGCCATTTTATTCTTCAAAATTAGAACGTTGAAAACTAATATTTTGAAGCTGTTTTTAAAAGATTAATAACTTGTTAAATATAGGTTGAAATGCGACGGGAAGATATGTATCCTGTTGGCTGAGAAAAAGTGAGTAGCATGTGTGAAAATGGAGAGGCTCTGGCCAAGCGTTTGGAAGAAGATACAAATTAAGGAGAATATAAGAAAGTCAACATAACCCTGGCTCACACAGACATTTAGAATGTTAAGAACAGAGTATTAATACAATAGAGCTAATTAGTATAAAACACCAACTGCGAGAATAATAAAATGAATAAAAGGACATACCTTTCGAAAGGGGATGAGGATGAATTTCTTTAGTCAGAGGGTGGTGAATCTGTGGAATTCATTTTCACAGACACTATGGAGATCGCAATTAATATTTTTAAGGCGGAGATTGACAGATTCTTGATGAGTACAGGGCCTGTCCCACTTACGTGTCCTTGGCATGCAAATTACGCAACCTCGTGGTCGCGTTGAGGCGCACGGGCCGCGTATGGCCACTGGTCCCACTGAGAAGATAGAGGGGAATGTAGTTGTGCGCGACATCGCGCGGGGCTCCGAAATTTTTGTAGCAAATAAAATCTTCGCATGCCAACGGCCTGTCGCGGAACTGACGGCCAAAGTGGGACAGGCCCAAGTCCCTGGCATGACGCAACGTCTCACCTCCAACAGCAGCAGAAGCAGGCAAACAATCGCCGAACTCGGCCTGGGGCTCACGGCCGTTGCGGTCCGAATCCGCCCCCACTTCTACTCTCAGAGTGGGGCCAAGAAAATTGAAGATGGACACAAAATGCAGGAGTAACTCAGCGGAACCGGTAGCATCTCTGGAGAGAAGCAATGGGTGACGTTTCGGGTCAAGACCCTTCTTTTCAGACTGAAGAAGAGTCTCGACACGAAACGTCACCCATTCCTTCTCTCCAGAGATGCTGCCGGTCCCGCTGCGTTACTCCAGCTTTGTGTCCATCTTCAAATGACGTCACGCGCTTCAAACGGCTGTGCATATGCATGAAATTGCACGCAACCTTCGCGGGACCATCACGGCTCAACGTGACCATGAGGTTGCGTAATTTGCGTGCCAAGGACACGTAAGTGGGACAGGCCCTTAAGGGTGTCAGGGGTTACAGGGAAAAGGCAGGAGAATGCATAGATGTGCAGATCACTTGCCCAGAGTAGTTGAGTGGCAGGCAAGAGGACATAGGTTTAAGGTGAAGGGGAAAATATTTAATTGGAATCTGAGGGATAATGTTTCACACAAAGGGCGGTTGGTGTCTGGAACAAGCTGCCAGAGGAGGTAGTGGAGGCTGGGACTATCCCAAAGTTTAAGAAACAATTAGACAGGTATATGGATTGGAAAGGGTTTGGAGGGATATGGACCAAACGTGGGCAGGTGGGACTAGTGTAGCTGGGACATATTGGCCGGTGTGGGCAAGTTGGGACGAAGGGCCACTTTCCATAGTGTATCACTCTATGACTCTAATGATGTTGAGAAGGAGAAATAGATCAGCCATTGAATGGTGGAATTGATTTGATGGGCCAAATGGCCTAATTCTGCTTCTAGAACTTATGAAGACAGGGTAAATCACGGTAGGATGCACAAATTCACTTCAGAGAGAAATCCAAAGATGGCAAACGTTGTACATGTTTACACAGACTTTTATATCTGGAGTGACCCCACACCAAATCTTTCATGGCGTAAGTAGAGCCACGTAATGCGGGAAATGAAATTGAATATGCAATTGAAGTAACAACTTGCTACAACTACTTTATCTGCAAACATTTTGGAATCTCACTCTTTGCATTTTTTAATGTTGTGGATGGGAATTTCACTTCCAGTTGAAAAATAAATAGCAATGGACAATTTTAACAGAATTTGAACAATTCTAATAGTTAGCAAACTTAAAATAACATTTTCTAGATTAAAGGCCAGAACATGAACAATTACGTCAATATTAAGTTTCAATCAGCCAATATTTCTGACTATATATTCAGAAGTGATGTAAGGGTGAATTTTGCCGTACACATTCCAAGAGGTGAACAATAATGAAATTTCATAAATTAAGTACAATATGACAATTACTATCACACAGACTGCAAATATTCATCAAGTATTTGAAAGGAAGGAAAATAAATGATTATATGCCTAATTATTATCTCATTATTATATGCCTAATTTATATGTTACTTTACAGACGCAGCATGGAAACAGGCCCTTTAGCCTATCAAGTCTGCGCTGACCAACAATAACACATACTCTAGTTCTATATTAGACCAGTTTTGCATCATACATGCTTGGGGCAACTTACAACGCCATTAATCTACAAACCTACACGTTTTGGGGATATGGGAGGAAACCAGAGGGCACAGAGGAAACCCATATGGTCACAGAGAGAGCATGCAAGCTCTGTACAGACAGCACCTGTAGTCAGGATCGAGCCCGGATCTTTGGCGCAGTAAGGCAGCAACTCTCCACTGCAACACTGTGCTGCCCCTTTCTTCAATGATTTTGTGAGGTGACATTGTACAACATTGGTCTGTTTACAGGCTGCAAAACCATCTACGTTACTTAAGCAAAGTAAATATCTGGTAGATAAAGTGCTGATATCCTTTGTGACGTTATAACCAGTGAATCCCATTCATATTATGGCATAACTGCACTTCATAAACAGATTCTAAAAGTCATATTTATAATCAGTTTCCAGTAACCATGAACCAGAGACATCCATAAAAAAAAAACAATTATTATGGATCACGGCTAACATGCCACGACTTTTTACATTTTGCAACATTCTGGGTGAATTCATTCTGATGTGTGCTTAATGGGTGGGGCACCAGTTACTGCAAGGAATTCAACTTCATATCGTTAATAGAGCAGGGTGTTTTATGATTAGAATGTAATCACTTACTATCTATTTTCTTGTTATTTTTTTTTATCATTCTCCACCCTTTCTGTTTCACTGATTTTTAACACCATTATGTTTCCTTTTCAAACTTCTTTACTATCACTTTGTTAAACCTGTGTTTTATAAGCTTGGTTTATTTTCCGTATTTCTCCGCCTCTCTCATTTAATCCAACTTTGTTAACATTTATATGTAGCAATTTTTTCACATGCATAGATATCAAGACTGCTACTGTTCCTTTGATTGCCCAAAAGGCCCCTAATCATTTCTGAACTGTATCACTGGCACTGAATACATTTATTTACTTTTGTAACATGCCTATATAAAATATTTTACATTTGGGAAGATTTTAGAATTTATATTCAATGGGTAAAATGGAGCTTTCATTGTTCGAGAATTTATATTTTTCTAAAAGCATTTAAAAGACACTTGTACAGGTACATGGAAGGGAAGGCTTAGAGGGATATGGGCCAAAAGCAGGTAATTATTTAGTTTGTTATTATTGTCATGTGTAAGGAGATACAGTGGGAAGCTATTTGCGTGTTATCCAGTAAAATAAAACACTATACATGAATAAAATTAAGCCGTTCACAGTGCAATGATAAAGGATAAAGGGTACAACATTTACTGCAAATATATAACATTGACGATCAATAGAGTCTGATTATAGAAAGTGCAAAGGTCTCCAACGAGGTAGATAGGAGGTCGGGACTAAACACTAGCTGATGAGAGGACCATTCAGTTGCCTGATAACAGCTGGGAAGAAACTGTTCCTGACTCTGGAGATGTGTTTTCAAAGTTTTATACCTCTTGCCTGATGGGAGAGGGAAGAAGAGGGAGTGACAGGGGTATGACTGGTCCTTGATTATGTTGCTGGCCTTGCCCGAAGCAGCGTGAAGTGTAGATGGAGTACATGAAGCTTAGATGGGGCATTTTGGTCACCAAGGTCAAGTTGGGTCAAAGGGCCTGTTTCTGTGCTGCATGACTATGATATTACTTCGGAGTCACGTGAGTGACTACGTGAAGAAGGCCGTCCCCACGCATGCGCGTCATTACGTCTGAAGCGTTGTGCACGGACTGACTGGTGGGCGCGTGGTTCCTGCCAACAGTACGTTTTTGAACCCAGAAGGTAAGTTTTATTTCTAGGGCTGTTTTTTGTATTGCAGGATTGCCTGCTGAATTCGGGGCGAAGTTGGACGGGCCGCGGGAAACCAGTTATGGACCGTGGGGAAATCCCGGTCCGGACCGCGGAATTGCGGGAAGCCGGCGGCCGCGGGGTTCGCTCCCTAGTCGCTGACAAGCAGGTCAGCGACACCCAGGAGGGGAATGCGAGTGGGGGTTCTTCCAGTATGGGCTCCCAGACCGCTATGGTCCTCCAGAGAACAGGGTTAGACTGGCAGTTAGCCGGTCTTACCACTCCAGCCATTCACTATGGGGTCTGCAGCTCCTACACCATATGGTCCCCAGAAATAGGGGTTAGACTGGCAGCAAGCCGGTCTAGCTACCCCAGTCTCGGACAATGGGGGTCAGCAACCCCCAGACCGCTTAGGTCTTCCGAGATAAAATGGTTAGACTGGCAGTAAGCGGTCTTGCTACCCCTGTTGCGGAATATGGGGTCAGCAGCCCCAGACCGCTTAGGTCTTCCTAGAGAAAGCGGTCAGACTGACAGTAAGCTTGTCACGCTACTGCAGTCCCTGACAATGGGGTCAACAGCTCCCAGACCACTTAGGTCTTCCTAAATAAGGGGAAAACTGGCAGTAAGCTGGTCTCGAGACGCAGTCATTAACTATGGGGTCAGCAACTCGCAGACCGCTATGGTTCCCCAGGGAAGGGGTTAAACCATGAGGAAGCCGGTCAGGCCTTGGGACTCGGTCAAGACGGGCCAGGAGGTTCCCCCCTCCCTCTATGGGTAGCGTCTGTGAATGCCTAAAACCCACCTGGAGCTCCTTATGGAGGTTGCTCCAGAGAGATATGCTCCAGAAGAGAGCTATCTGAGCCCGGGTATTATGAAAAGCCGCTGGCAGTGGCACCTGTTAGGGCTGCACAATGTCTCCCTCTCTGAGGAGGGGAGCATCAGGGGTCAGTTTTGCTCTGGCCCAGAGTCATATTCTGATATAGGTCCGAGGGGCCATGTCAGCGCAGGTATCCTCAGGGGCCTGCGGCAGCACCTGTCTCAGGGCGGTCTCCGAGTCTCCCTCTCGGTGGAGGGGAGGGCTCGAGGACATACTCACAAGGGAAGAGGCAAGAAAACCCGGCAAGGTCCAGATTCCCTCATGCTACAAGTGCCGGCAGTGCACAGATCTATCAAATGAAACCATCGTATTGGCGATGACGCACCCACACCTCAACGGCAGTAAGCATTTCACTGAAGTTGATGGGCACTTGAAAGCTGGGCCAAGCTGGTCTCAGGAAGGAAATCAAGGATAGGAATGGAACCCACATCAGGGGTCTTTGGGCTTACCATAAGACCACCGGTAACCATGGAGGTAGGTGGGTCTGGTTCGTTCAAAACGTGGGGTAAGTGGACCATTTACAAGTTCATAATATTTACACTTGTTTTGTACAAATGAAAATGATAACATGCGATGGGTATACAGTATACAAGGGTACCAAGCATGGCTTGGAATTGTGGCCAGAGTTGTCTTTCGAGGCAGACTCAGTATTACGACCGGAGCAGTTTTAAGGCAGGCCAGTAGTATGGCCAGAGCTGCATTCAAGGCAGGCACGGAATTATGGCAGGCGTGACGTGTTCCTTGTGAAAGATGGAGAGATGTCGGTTCATATTTCATTTACTCCCATGTGCAACATAGCTTTTCAGTATATGGAATTTCACTACTGTCTAATTACTTATTTCCTTACGATCTTTATGGCATGCATCAAGATTATAGATGCATACTGTTTAGGACCGTTCACAGATCACCGGAGACATTTCAAATTGATCTGGAGGATATGTCTTATGCTGTGTTTTGCTTAAATCAACTGTTTCAGCCATTCAGTCAAATTTAAGTTGATACCAACTGGAAGTTGGTGTTTATCGGCTTTACCTTCAACTATTAATTACCTGTGACTCCGCCCTGGGGCAACAGGTTGGTATCAATTGAACCCTGTAACAACCTTGTTATCAAGCAGTCTTCTATTTATCAAGTGCATTTGGGTCTTGCATTATTAGAACTTTCAACGTGCAAGTATTAACTTCTCAAGTGCCATATAGGTCATTGTTAACAGACCTATGCTATTATCAGCTAAAGCTACCAATGTCACAATGGTGGTCGAACTACATTCAGCATTGTTCCAGTAGTTTTGGTCATATTATCTTCAGTTATATTACTTACACGTGCTAGAACTAAGATGGAAAATCACAAATGCCATCTCTAGTGATGAAGGCGGATGGAGTTTGCATGAGTCACCAATTCTTCAGTTATTGGTATTAACTACCTATAGACACTAGGTGTATACTATGGATTAAAGGGTTATTGTGCGAATATGCAAAACCTGCATGCTTCGTTCCAAGTTGATACACTGTGGTGGTGGCTTATGTTAGTCACATGGATGCAATAAAGTCAAAGTATCCTGCCATAAATTACCCAACCTTTTTTGGCGCTGGTGTATCATCCTGCAAAGTCAATGACAACACAGTATGGATGTTAGATCACAAAGCATTTTAGGATCTATGGCTCGATGGCACCCAATATTGATATGTTTGCATGCAGGCTCATTCTCGCTACACAGGTGAGGAATGTTCTTTTATGTGGTTCTCCATTTTGCCTCGTCAGTCGGGGCTTACAATATTCAGCATGATCCCGCATTCAGGTTTCTCGTACTGTCTGCCTAGCCTACACAGCCATGGTTTCCCGCAAATGTTGGGAATAATAGAGAACCTTATATGGGTTCTTTGCTGGTTCAGCCTGGGATTCGGGGAATCAGCCGCTACATGATTAATTAATTCATTGCTTTACAGAATCGGAGAAGACAGCTCCTGCGGCTCGGGGTGTCAGACTGATCCATGTATGTCTCACTGCAGAATTCAGGGATAGCAACTAAAAGCAGTACTTTGCCTCTTCAGTAGATGGGAAGCGTTTTTTCTGTTAAATGTGATGTTACACATAATACGGCACGGACACTGACGTCTTAATTTCTGTGGGTCTTTGACAATAAATTAAGTTATAGTCCCATTAACTGTACCCAACGTGCTTCTCTTCATAGTTGCTGCAGCAAGTGGGACCCGCTCTCTCGGGTTTCGCCCTTTGGTGTCCAGTATTTAGGATATCATTAACACAAGTTCTTCTAGACCCAAGTACACGTAAGTATGGGATATTGACATCGTGTTAACATTTATTCACCATGGGGCTCCAGCTATATCTCTATCTTTGGTTTGGCTCTCATAGGTAGGCTATTTCCTGGCGCTGCCCTCAGCACACAGGTCCAGTCATTACATAAATTGTGAATGGACAGGATCATTACACCTGCAATATCATAACTCATCTTTACATACCCCATGCACCTTCAGTTACATGTGGTCATACGTTTGACATCATTATGTCAAGATCATCTAGAGCCTTAGAGGCGCTGATACTAATTCAGACCATCTCCAGGTGGTTATGCGAGGTTTGGCTTATACAGGAGTAGATACTGATTTCTAATCTCATTCCACCAGAGCTGTTACAACACCAGCAGCAAGGGTTACATGCAGTTCTCTGGACCACATCCTGTCAACTGCAGGACGGTCTAACAAACGAGGTATCCAACATTTATTTTAACCCATTGCCAGACCAAGGGTGTTTGCCAACTCTATTTAGGTTCAATTTATAGTTCCCCTCGGTTGAGAGGGGTTACTGTTATTATTGTTTGTTCTTTTATCAGCATCAGCATGTTTTTAAATCTATGTCATGTATGTATGCATTATTTCTTCATCTATGGTCAACTGATGCAGTCGTGCTTGTGTGGACTCGTTTTTCCACGGCATTAAATCACAGACTTTCAAAATCTCCGAAGTAAAATAGTAAGATCAAATGAGAACTTACCAGTTTGAAGTTTGATAGTTATTTGATGAGGAGTTTTGATGAGGGATTACGTGCCCTCCACTCCCTACCCTCATAACATAATGATCATCTGGTAGTTCTAGTCGTGTATAATCTTACTATGTTAGTTCAACAACTGTTATCTGTGATTTCACACCGCTGCTTTGAAGATTGACGCGCATGCGTGGGGATGGCCTTCTTCACGTAATCCCTCATCGTAACTCCTCATAAAATAACGATCAAACTTCAAACTGGTAAGTTCTCATTTAATCTTACTTTCTATCTAACCACTAAAAATGAAAATCAAAGGTTTCTGTGCAGGAAAGGACATTAACTACTGTGCATCCAGCCTGCTATTATCACTTCTATTTTACGGAATCACAATCTGAAAACTATTGACCATAAGTGGAAGAAACCATTAACATATTGGATAATCTCTCTGGTTTATCAAACTATAAACGTCACACTGCCAACACAACACATGATACCAGAAGAGCATTGCTAAAACAACTTTGCTAACACAACTTTGGTTTACATAAGGTCATGTACAGGAATGCATTTTTGCAGAATTAATGAAATTTGTTTCAAAATAAAACAATTATAATTGCATACACCTAAACCTAAATATTTCATACGCAAATTATTTTTTGAAGCAAAACATTTAGTGTCGGATCAGGTCGGGGTGAGGGACAGCTGGTGGTTCAGGTGTCAGCTGCTCAGGTCTCAGTTTATCACTGACTTACACAATGCTGATGCTCGAGACAATGGAACAGTGCATCTGACCTCCCGCACCACCGCTGGACGCACCAGTACCACCCAGCATTGCAGCAGAGGTGCTCTGAAAGGTTTGGCTGCAATTTCCATCAGCCTTGCTTCAGGGCTGCTGGAGATGAATCTGTTTATCTGAATGGAGTTTGTAAGCCTGGGGATGGGACAAACACAAGCGACTTTTCATTAAAATAATAATTTTAATTATTTGCACAGTAAACTCTTGGTATAGTGGACCACAGGGAGAGGGAGAGGTGTTTGTTATTGTCGATTGTCTGTTATAACCGAGTAAGGAATTATCATGGTGTAAGTAGTAGAAACAAACAACTACAGTTGCTGGTTAATACACAAAAGGGCACAAAGTGCTGAAGAAAGCGGGTCAGGCAGCATTGCTAGAGAACATGGACAGTAGATGTATCGCGTCAGGCAACTTCCTCAGACTATCAGTCTGGAACTGGGCCTGGAATCCAGGTGAGTTGACGGAGCCAACCTGCTGGCGGCCGGGAGAGAGGTGAGGATCGGCAGTCAATGGTCGCAGCCCGCAGGTGGCAGGAGTGCAGGTATGGGTCGGCGGCGGCAACGGCAGTCGTGGCCTGTAAGTGGCCGAGGACGCTGTCTGGCCTGGGGTGGTGGCAGAAGGCCTGCCCTGGAAGTGGTGCTAGCTGGGGCTGCAAGAGGCTGGAATGGCAGAGTGAACCGGGGGCAGCGCGGGCAACAGGGACTGTAAGTAGCCAGGGTGGCAGTATGAACCTAGGATGGCGCGGGCAGGTGGCGGTTTTTCCGTCCGCTCTAATCGAAATCTGTTACAAACAGGTCCGTTAAAACGAAGGTTTACTGTTACAATTACATTTATTTTATATTTTAGTATGTTGATTTTTAAAGCTATTATTAAACTTATTTCAGTTGTTTTTAAATGTCTATACTAAAGGCATTTTTTAAACTTTTGACAGTGCAATGAAAGGCTTAGGATCTGGACCTCAGCAATACCTCTGCCCAGTACCAATGCTATACTGGGCAGGTGCCTCTTGGAACTGGTGTACATTGTATCTGACAGCTGGGACAGGAAAATTCAAGCCGTGGTGGGTGTTCTTGATGGATAGTGAATCGGGTAATGAGTTGGTGCAGGCATTATCTGACCCATATTGCTTCCAGGGCAGCAATGTTCCACAAACAGTAGTGAGGAAAATTAAGTATATAATGTATTGTCTAAAGTATATAATGTTTTGAATTCTAAGTTCATATTGTGCTTGGCAAAATCTCAAAAGTTAGAAATCTTGCATTTTATTATTTAATTAATTCTAATTGAACTTCTTCAACTCAAATAGTAAGATTACATGAGAAGTTACCAGTTTGAAGTTTGATCGTTATTTTATGAGGAGTTACGATGAGGGATTACGTGAAAAAGGCCGTCCCCATGCATGCGCGTCAATCTTCAAAGCAACGGTGTGAAGTCACAGATAACAGTTGTTGAACTAACATAGTAAGATTATAGATGACTAGAACTACCAGATGATCATTATGTTATGAGGGTAGGGAGTGGAGGGCACGTAATCCCTCATCAAAACTCCTCATCAAATAACTATCAAACTTCAAACTGGTAAGTTCTCATTTGATCTTACTATTTTACTTCGGAGATTTTGAAAGTCTGTGATTTAATGCCGTGGAAAAACGAGTCCACACAAGCACGACTGCATCAGTTGACCATAGATGAGGAAATAATGCATACATACATGACATAGATTTAAAAACATGCTGATGCTGATAAAAGAACAAACAATAATAACAGTAACCCCTCTCAACCGAGGGGAACTATAAATTGAACCTAAATAGAGTTGGCAAACACCCTTGGTCTGGCAATGGGTTAAAATAAATGTTGGATACCTCGTTTGTTAGACCGTCCTGCAGTTGACATGAGTGACTACGTGAAGACTTTGAAGGTCTGTTATTTCATGCCGAGGAACGAGTCCACGCATCACAGCTGTATCAATTGACCGGGGCGAGTGAGAAAATTAATGCATTCAAACATGACATGTTTAACAATACTAATGCTTTAATAACAGTGAAGAAAACAAATGGTGACCCCTCTCACCTGGGGGAAACCGTGAAACAGAACTTAAAACAGAATCAGCAAAACCCCCTGATCTGGCAATAGGCTTATAATAAAACCACTGGTTTGTCCTCTCATTCGACCATCCCGCAGCTGCCAGAATTTGGTCAAGAGGTACGTCCATATCCCTTGCTGCTGACGTCGGTGCAGCCCTGGTGGAATGAGGTTTAAAAATGTCAGTGTCCTCTCCTGCTCACGCCAGAACCTGTTTGATCCATCTTGAGATGGTCTGCACCGTAACCTGTTGGTGAGGTTTTTCGTAGCTGACACAGAAGGAGAGTTCCGAGCCTCTCAAGCTCCTGGTGACCTTAATGTAATGGGTTCTGGATACAACACACACTCGTGGATCTGAGGGGTATGCCATGAAACTCAACTTGAGCCCTGGTACTCCTGGCCTGCTCTGTTTGACAAGATCCCGAACGAAAAAGGTGACATTATTGCCAGACGAACTCATACTGTCCAGTCTGAGTTTATGTAGTGTTTGGACCCGTTGTGCTGAGGCCGGGGCAATGAGCATAACTACTTTCAACGTCAGATGGTGTAGGGACAGAGATGAAACTGGTGCTCACAAAGAAAGAAACCTCGCCAGAAGCCTGCGAAAGCCACTTCAAGACCTGCTACAAGAACCTATTTGAAAAAAACTGAAGAAACTCCTCAATCCCCTCAAACATCAGCTGGAAAATCAGAAGAAGAAGTTGATTCCCGAAATCCTTCTACAGAATTGCCTTTAATGGAGGAACAAATGGAACATCTGGAAAAGTCAGTATTAGCTTCAGTCACTGAAGTTATTTCAAAACTGATACGAGAGAACCTCGTGCTGGACAAAAGCCTCTCTGAAAAAATTAAACAACGTAATGATACGCTGATGGGGAAAATTGATGACTTAACCAAACGTGTGGTCGAAGTTGAGGAGGATTTGAACAAAAAAAATTAAGCGGGTTGATAAGGATTGTAATAAAAAACTGGATACAATGCTAAAATCTACTGAGGTGGCTATGGAAGGAATGGACAAAACGATAACTGAGATGGCTAAGGAGATAAAGAGACTAAAACAGGAACAAGAAAGTATTGGGAGGGAGCTTGCTAACATGAAGTATAAATGTACAGACTTGGAGGCAAGATCAAGGAGACAAAATTTGTGAATAATTGGATTAAAAGAAGGAAAGGAGATTGGACAAAATTTTCAGGAGTTTGCTGCCAATTTACTCAAACAAGTGCTTAAGCTGCCTGAAGCCCCGAGAATAGATATGGCTCACCGGGTCCGACGTAAGGCTCAAGCAAGCTTAACTGCCCCCCCCCCCCCCCCCAAGACAGATTATTTTGAAATTCCATGACATTCCAACCCTGGAAGGAATTATGAAAAAGATTCCACATGGTGTGAATTTGATGTTTGGAGAAGACAAACTAAGATTCTTCCGTGATTTTCCAGCTGAAGTCGTGGAAAAGAGGAATAAGTTTACAAACACGAGAAGGCTACTGAAAGAGGTCTCGGGAGTAAGATATGGGATAGTGTACCCCGCTAAATTGAGAATTTCTTATAATCATGTTGAACGTGCATTCACGGATCCAGAAGAGGCATTTAAATATGCACAAAGTATCACAAAGGAGGACCACTGATCGTTAGAAGTTGGTCTCCTACAATAACATCGAGGAGAAACGACAAAGAAAGGATTGTGTCTCTTTTTTTTAACATATAAAAAAGACTGCTCTTGTTAAAATGGCGTACCCTCCTCGAGGCACTGTCTAGGCATTTTATCTTTGGAATGTTAATTCAAGGTCGGATTTTAAGTTTCATTCCAACAAAGGACTGACAAAGAAGAGAAACTGTGGCGGGGAAAATAAATTGAGAATATAGTGTAATATAGAATATGATTTAAGAAATATATAATTACATACTAACATAAAATATAATTAATAAAATTGGGTAGTATTAATAACATATTAACACATTTTATGGATACAGTCTAGATTGCGCGTAAAGGGGGGGGAGGAGACTCAGATACTAAGTTATCCAAGGGTCTGAATCTGGTTAGCCCCTTGGGACCTGCTGTTGTCTGATACAAAAGTTTGAGACTTAATTGTAATAAATCTAGGCATATTGATAGATATGGATATATAATTAACATAATTCCTGTTATATCTAAGTATATAATTAATGTTGGAAACTACTTTTTTATTTTGTTTTTCCTCCTGGAAGATAAATTTCTAATCTAGCTATTGGAGTACATTTTATTATATATATATGTATATATATATATATATATATATATATATATATATATATATATATATATATATATATATATATATATATATATATATATAATTTTGAACTTTGTATCGCTCTCTCTTCCAATTAATAATAATTGGTCAAGGGGGCAGAGCGAAACATATAAAAACATCTACGGAAGTCAATAAGAATTTTTCTACCACCTGTTGGTGGCTTGTTTTTAATTATAATATCTTTATTTTTGGATATTATAATATCACTTTTTGTTTGTTAATTATCTTTTCACGACTCTACACTTTCTGGTCTTAAGGTTTATTCTGAAGGGGAGATATAAGGTCTGGAGTTATAAGGTTCTTGGTTGCACCATATGAAGTAAAGGTATTAACATGATTCATAATGCAAGACGATAACCAAAAGAAAACTGGAGGAATCGTGTTCTGTAGTTGGAATATAAGGGGCGCTAATGAACCAATTAAAAGGGGTAAGATCTTTGCCCAATTAAAAGCCTTAAAAAGTGACATTATTTTTTTACAAGAGACACATCTGAAATATCAAACACAGATAAGACTGAAGGCAAATTGGATTGGGCAAACATACTACTCTTCAATCTAGAGGCACGGCTATTATCATTCATAAAGGTATACCATATAAATTAAAGAATACTATAGCAGATAAAGAGGGGAGGTACGTCGTAGTTACGGGAGAAATTTATTCTACTCCACTTACTTTGACAAATATTTATGCTCCTAATTTTGACAACCGCCAATTTTTTAGTAATATTTTGGATATAATTTCAGAACTTAATCATCAAAATGTGATAATAGGGGGAGATTTGCATTGTGTTTTAGATCCATATTTGGATAAATGAGCAAAACAAAAAAGGACTAACATAAAATCTAAAACGAGTGAACTCCTAAATACATACATGAAAAATACTAATATAACAGATGTATGGAGAATCACTAACCCAGTAAGTAGGGAATATTCATTTTATTCAACAGTACATAAAACATATTCACGTATTGATTATTTCTTAGTGGACACAAAACTAATTCCATATACATATGATTCTAAATATCATAATAGTATCATTTCTGATCATTCCCCGTTAACTTTCCACGGTTGCAAGATTTATATATATACATTTTTACAGAAAATAAACTACCAGAAACACTAACTGAATCAACCATTACACTTATACCAAAAAAGGATAAAGATCTAGAAGTCCCAGGCTCATATAGAGCTATTGCACTCCTAAATACAGACCAAAAAATATTAACGAAGACCGTAGCGAGAAGATTGAGTAAATATGTTAGTAAACTAATAAATCCGGACCAAACAGGGTTCATACCAAAGAGATACTCATTTAACAATTTGAGACGGTTGTCTAATATAATGTACTCACATAATACTGAAGAAGAACTAGCAATTATTTCATTGGATGCAGAAAAAGCTTTTGATCAAGTAGATGGCAATATTTATTCAAAGTATTGGAAAAATTTAATATGGGAGATAATTTTATTTCATGGGTAAAACTACTATATGATAAGCCGACGGCTAGAATACTGACTAATAATATATTATCCCCGAAATTCTATTTAGCAAGGGGCAATAGGCAGGGGTGCGCGTTATCGCCCCTGCTTTTTGCACTAGTGATAGAGCCTTTAGCTGAAAGTATAAGAAGCCATCCGAACATTCATGGGTATATTACCAAACACTCAAATAATAAAATTTCATTATATGCAGACGACATATTATTATATATTACAAATTCGCAAATTAGCATACCAAATATACTAAATTTAATAGAGGAATTTGGTTCTTTTTCAGGATATAGAATAAATTGGAACAAAAGCAAAATTATGACGATAAAACCTCAAGAGTCGACACATCTGTTGAAATTCCCTTTTAGAATTACAACAGAAAAATTTAAATATTTGGGCATCCAAATTACTAGGAACTATAAATCATTACTCAACGCAAACTATATGCCTTTATTAACTAAATTAAATGGGCTGATTAAATTTTGGAAGACACTGCCGGTCATTAATAGGCAGAATAAACGCGATAAAAAGGATCTTCTTACCACAAATATTGTACCTATTTCAATAAATACCAATATACATACCTAAAAAATTCTTCAAAAATTAGATTCTGATATTATAAACTTCATATGGGATTATAAATCACACAGAATTAAAAAAAAAAAAAAACACTTGTGTAAATCTAAAGAATCAGGGGGACTGACACTCCCTAACTTATTGTATTATTATTGGGCAGTGAATATTAAAAATATAATCTACTGGTTGAACAGTTCTGCCCAACAGGTAGATTGGATCAGAATGGAGAAAGAGGATTGTTCCCCTTATAATATAGGAGCGATCCTTCTTTCTCCGATAAAACTGAACAATGTAATATACAAGAAGAATCCAATTATTCATAGTATAATACGAATTTGGAAACAAATAAAATTAACTTTAAAATTAAGAAAATTATTGCTTCTTTCTCCAATAGCTAATAATCCCTCATTCAAACCATCCATTATTGATAAAACATTTACCCATTGGGAAAGAATAGGAATTAAAATGAAGGGAGATATGTATGCAATGGGAAAACTTTTATCATTCCAACAATTACAACTAAAATATAATTTGAAAAGTAATCAATATTTCAAATACATTATTTGAAAAAGTATATACAAGGATATCAAACTTTAACCCCAGATCTACTGGAGGAAGGAATGAATAGAAAGGCAGAATCAAGCAATTTAATATCTTACTTATATAATATAATTCTAAATATAGAAACACCAACAACAGAAGCAATTAGAAGAGACTGGGAACAAGAGTTATTGATAAAAATTCCGAACAATAGATGGGATAAAAATTTATTATATGTAAACAAATGTTCAATGAATGTAAGACATAACCTAATTCAATTTAAAATTTTACATAGATTATATTATTCAAAAACAAGACTGAATAAAATATTTTCAAATGTTTCCCCCATCTGCGACAAATGTCTAACTCAAAATGCCACTATAGCACATTCCTTTGTCTCTTGTACAAAACTGTATACATTTTGGAATGAAATTTTTGGAATTTTTACAAAACTATTTAACACAAAATTGAACTGAATTGATTATCTTTGGATCAATGGAAGAGGGAAGTAAACTAACTATATTCCAAGAAGCTTTTCTTAATTATGGTCTAATAACAGCAAAAAAACTTATACTTAAATTTTGGAAAAACGCACCTACGCCAACATTCAAAATGTGGATCTCAAACATGTCTGAAACGCTACATCTTGAAGAAATGAGATTCCTCTTACTAGGCAAAGTAGACCAATTCTTAAAGATTTGGTCTCCATTTATCAACTTTATACAAGCATATGGTGCAACATAACATAACCTTAGAAATTTATGTGTCATGGGAGCTAGACCTAGGGACAGTAGAGGTGGATGCTTTCTCGCTACACTGGGGTGGTAAATTTGTGTATGTATTCCCCCCATTCTGCCTCATCACTCGATGTGTGGCAAAAATTCAGCAAGATTCCGCCACTGGTATTCTGGTAGTGCCAGACTGGCCTACTCAGCATTGGTTCCCTCTGGTGCTAGGCTTGAAATAATCACACCTCAGCCCATCTGCTTCACTGTATTCCTTCACCTCTCCCCGCCTGTCCTTCCTTTGAGACTCACTGGTCCAAACTTCTACCTTCTCATCAGTCCAATTTCTGAGCTACAAATCTGATTCCAACCCCGCTGCCACTCTAGGTTTAACACACTCGAAAAGCGGTTGCAAACCTCGCTGCTAGGATATTGGCCCATCTCCAGTTCAGGTGCGATACTTCCCTCTTGCACAGGTCACCTCTGCCCCAGAAGAGATCCCAAAGGTAAAAAAAAAACTGAATCCCTGCCCCCTGCACCAACTCCTGCGCGACGCATTCAGTAATCCTGTCTCTCCATCTTCCTACCTTCACTAGCAACATGGCACAAGGAGTAATCCAGAGATCAGTTGCGCAATGAGGTCCCTTGAGGTCCGGCTTTTTAATTTCCTGCCTAGCACCCTTATTCGGTCTGCAGGACCTCATCCCTTTTCCTACCTAAGTCATTTGTGCCAACATGCAACACAACTTCTCGCTGCTCACCCTTCCCCTTGAGAATATTCCGTAGCCTCTCTGAGACATCCTGGACCCTGGATCCAGGGAGGCAACATACCATCCTGGAGTCTCGATTGCAACCACAGAATATCCTGCCTGTCCCCATGACTAATAAGTCTTCAACCACAATGGCTTTGTTTGACTTTTCATTTCACCACTGTGCCTGACAGCCAGGCAGGACGCCACAGACCTGACTGCTGCTGCTCTCCCTTGATGGGCCATTGCCCCATTCCTCCCTCCCAGAAGGTATGCCTGTTCTGGAGGAGAATAGCCAGAGGGGAATCCTGCACTCTCTGCCTACTCCCTTTCCTGGTGGTCACCCTTCTACTCCCTGCCTGTACCTTAGGCCTGACATTATAACTTCAATATATAACACTCTCACACCCTACATGAATGTTATCCAGCTGCAGTTCCAGTTCCTCTTTGATTAATTTCCCTCTAGGGATATATAGGTTATGTTGTATTGTATTGTCTGTAAGGAGCTGCAGCTGAACTCACCCCTAGATATAGAGCTCAGGAGCATTGGAAATATCCCTGACTTCCAACATCCTGCAGGAGGAGCATTCAACTGTGCCAATCTCCACTACACCAAGACCAAGAAAGAACTAAAACAGGATAGAAAATGTGGATAGAAAATTGGCTTCATGGAAGGAAGCAGAGGCTGATGATGGAAGGTTGCTTCTCAAACTGGAGATCGCAACTAGTGCCTCAGGGTTCGGCGCTGGGTCCATTACTCTTTGTCATCTATATCACTAACGTGGATGAGAACATACATGGCAAGATTCGCCAGTTTGCTGATGATACAAAAGTGGGTGGTTTTGCAGATAGTGCAGATGGTTGTGAAAAACTGTAGCAGGATCTGATCGATTTGCCAGGAGGGCTGAGGAATTGTTGATGGAATATCATAATGCAGAGAAACGTGAGGTGTTGCATTTTGGAATATCCGACATGGGCAAGACCTATACAGTGAATGGTAGCGTTCTGGGTAGTGTTGTAGAGCAGAGGGATCTAGGAGTGCAGGTGCATGGTTCCTTGAAAGTGGAGTTGCAGGTAGATAGTGTGGTCAAAAAAGCTTTTGGCACATTGGCCTTCATCAGTCAGAGTGTTGAGTATAGATGTTGGGAGGTCATGTTAGGTCATTAATCTACAACTCTAAACCAGACCATATCATACTTTAACCTGCTGTCAGCCTTTTCTTCAGCCCCATTGCCAAAGCCTCACAAGCCAAAACCTCTGTACTTAGCCTCAACAATGCACGTCACCTCAACACAGCAATTCTCCCGACATGGTCAGGCCAAACAGGCTGATCCACTACACCTTACCTTCCTTTTATTGCCTGCAATGCTTCACAATAAAATGACTGCTTTTTAACTGTCTCGCCTCTGATTGTTGGGGGAAAAAAAGCTTCCTCCACTCTGCACTCACGACTGTTTTTGATTTTGTTCTTGATTTTAAAGTTATGCTTTATTTTTAAAATCATTCCAGAGGTCTGCCCTTCAACATCTCAGTCATTGCTTCCAATTTTGTTTTAAGCGATGCTAACTAGCTTACAAACCTCTACATCTTTGGGAAGTGGGAGGAAACCAGAGCACCCATAATCAGGATGGCACCTGAGTCTCTTGTGCAGCAAGGCAGTAACTACCGCTATGCTGTCCTTGTGCTCCTGATCTTTTGATTTTCCTCAATTTGCCTGGAATCTCTTCTTCGGTCGTGGCTGACCATGGGTGTCTCCAGGGTGTTATTCCCTATATGGAGGATGCCTGTGCGTGACTTTATTTAAAGTGGGGAGACTGATGCACAGACACCCACCCCACGGTCCTTGACAGATCTGGGTCATGATCCAGTGGCAAGGAGTCCAAGACGACTAGAGACCCTTTTTTGCTATAACCTTCAACCGCCTTCCCAGCCATTGTGATGCTCCACTGATGTCAGCCATCATCCTCCGCCTGTTCCACCATTGAGGTCTTGGTTGGATTGCTCTTTGTCAGAGACCTCCCCCTCAACTTACTGCAATGGGTGGCCCTACCAGGAGCATAGCTCCAGATGGCATCACTCTCAGGATCTCAGGTCCACACAAGCTTCCTCACCACAACAAGGTGACAATCCACGGAGAAGACCTGAAATCTAAGCTGTTGAATTTTCTACCTAAATTCTTCCTCTTTTGCACTGTTTTATCCTCTGTAAAATAATCCAAAAAAAATCACTTTGAGGTTGTTGGACAGTGTTGGGTCTTGGAATAGATTGGAAAATATGGATAGCATGTTCTATAGCTGGCAAGTGGTAGTCAAACCGTAATATGGAGGTGTACAGAGGGAGGACTGTTAGGCATAAAGAATAAGGATAAATAATGCAAACTAAACAGTACAATTCAAAGGAATAGCGTAACCTGGCTGCTTATGCGCATGCAAAACCAGAGGCAGCTCGAATGTCGGTGAAACATCACTCCCTGACGAGCTCAATGCGTTTTATGCACGCTTTGATAGGGAGAACACCGATGTGCCTTCCCGAACACCCATTCGCTGTGATGGTATTTCAGTATCAGTCACAGAGGGTGACGTCAGGAAATCCTTCAGAGGGGTGAACCCTCGAAAAGCGCCTGGACCTGATGGTATACCTGGTCGTGTTCTAAAAACCTGTGTGGACCAACTGGCTGGAGTTTTTACGGACATTTTCAACCTGTCACTTCTGAGGTCTGAGGTTCCCACCTGCTTCAAAAGGCCATCAATAATACCGGTGCCCAAGAAGAGCAAGGTGACATGCCTCAATGACTATCGACCAGTGGCACTAACGCCTGTGGTGATGAAGTGCTTTGAGAGGTTGATCATGGCGCAAATCAACTCCTACCTTGACAAAAAGCTGGACCCACTGCAGTTCGCTTACCACCACAACAGATCAACTGTGGATGCGATCTTGCTAGCTCTCCACTCCGTTCTGGACCACATGGACAACAAAAACTTATATGTCAGGCTGTTATTCATCGATTACAGCTCGGCATTTAACACAATCATCCCCTCCAAGCTGGTTACCAAACTCGCAGAACTGGGTCTCTGCGCATCTCTCTGCAATTGGATCCTTGACTTCCTCATTCACAGACCACAGTCTGTTCGTATTGGTGGAAATATGTCAGACTCGATAACAATCAGCACGGGAGCACCACAAGGCTGCATCCTCAGCCCCCTGCTGCACTCACTCTGCACTCATGACTGCGTAGTCAGTCATAGTGCGAACTCCATCATCAAATTCGCTGACAACACCACTGTTGTGGGACGTATCACTGATGGGGATGAGTCAGTGTATAGAAGAGAGATCGAGCGACTGTCCATATGGTGCCAGCACAATAACCTGGCCCTCAACACCAGCAAAACCAAGGAACTGATTATGGACTTTGGAAGGAGTACAATCATCTCCCTGCTACCTTCAGGTAGAAGGTACAGCAGCCTGAGGACTGCAACGACCAGGTTCAGGAATAGCTGCTTCCCCACAGCCATCAGGCTATTAAACGTGGCTCGGACAAAACTCTGAACATTAATACCCCTTTATCTGTTATTTGCACTTTATGAATTTATTTATTCATGTGTGTATTTACGTATATAATGGTATATGGACACACTAATCTGTTTTGTAGTCAATGCCTACTATGTTCTGTTGCGCTGAAGCAAAGAAAGAATTTCATTGACCTGTCAGGGACACATGACAACAAACTCTTTTGACTTTGACTTTTAATTCTTGAAAGTGACGGGGCATTATGGAAATACTGGCGTGTAAAGCATATGGAACGTCACGTTGAAACTGTGTGCAGGGCACTTTTATGCCACACATGAGGCATTGTGACCAATTTTTGACCACCTTAGGAATAGTGTGAAGGTGTGAATTAGATGCAGAAGAGGTTTTAGTAATTTAGTTCAGAGATCCAGCTCGGCCCACTGCGTCCACGCTTACCAGCAGTCTCCAAACACTAACACAATCCTACACTCGAGACAATTTACAATTTTGGTAAAAGCTAACACTATCCTACACACACTAGAGACAATTTACAATGTTACCAAGCCAATTAACCAGCTAACCTGCATGTCTTTGGAGTGTGGGTGACAACAGGAGCACCGGGAAAAAACCCATGGAGGTCACGAGTAGAACGTAGCCCCATGCAGACAGCACATGTAGTTAGGATCGTGTAAATAAGCAATTCACAAACTCTTAAAGTGTGCAACATCTTTTAATGATAGCACAAGGTATTACATACATCCTTAAGCACTGGCTACATTCGTCTACTGAACTGTACTCAGGAAGGGGAAGGCGTTATGATTGATGTTAACAAGGCGGGGTTAATGGTACTGAGGTAACTATATTATTGGTTGCATATAAACCATCTACATCCTTCCCCTTAGAAAATCAAAACAGATTGTTGTCACGACAACAGAATTAAACAGCAGAATTAAACAAAATCGCCATAATGAACAGGTGGCTTGCTGATCCGGCCCGAGCGCGTACAGACGTCTCCCCCTTCCCCCGAAAGAGCAGAAGAAACAGGGAACCAGGGAAGGGCAGTGGAGTGGGAGAAACAGGAGAGTGAGAACCGCGACCGGCAACAGGGGACCCGCGCAGAGGAGAACCGGGTGCTCGATATGGGGACCGAGGCATGCAGGGAACACTGGCTGGGACGGCAGCCGGCTGCTGGTATGAGAGTGGCGGGGCATAGGGCCCCGGGGGCTGTGGCTTCGGCTCATTAACCGCAAGCAGGTGTCGTCGACTTCTTCGTTAGATGGTACCCTCATAGTCAACCACATACGAACGAGGTGAGTCGGCCACCCCAACCACGGTAGCCAGACGGGAGTGACCACCGGCGGTCTGCAACCGAACAACCTGTCCAGGCAACAGAGGATCGAGTGGTCTGCACGACCGATCGTGGGAACGCCGCTGGCTGTCATGTTTCTCTTGAATTCGCCTCTGCACGGAGGCAGGCTCCAGCACCTGAGGTTTCAGCTGGCGCTGGGCAATCGGGATGGTAGATCTGGTTGTTCTGGATATCGGACACTGAGCAGGTGACCCCATGGCCGGATCCCTGGAAACATTCCTGAGGTTCAGGAGATCCAAATACAAATCAGAGTTGGATAGTCTCGCCTGTTCCATCAGAAGCTTGTAGCTGCGGGTGGCTCGTTCTGCAAGGCCGTTGCTCTGTGGGTACTCTGGGCTGCTGGTGAAATGCACGAAATTCCACTTGTCGGCAAAACCTTTGAATTCTCGGCTGGTAAATTGCCTGCCGTTGTCAGTCTGCAGCCTGACAGGGGACCCATAAGTGGAAAAGTGTTTCCGCAGCTTTCGGATCACCATCTCCGACGTGAGGAATGTCAGTAAATCCACTTCGAACCAGTTTGAGTACAAGTCGACCAGGACAAGGTAGTGGTTACCACGCCACTCGAAGATGTCGGCAGCCAACGAGGACCAGGCCAAGGCAGGGGCGGGCTGTTGCAGCAGGGGCTGTCGCTGCTGGTGTGGAGCAAGACTTGCACGTGGAGCAGGCAGAAACTCGGTCTCGGATATATTTGGCCATTCCAGGCCAGTAGAATTGGCACTGAGCGTGGGCGAGTGTTGCATCGACCCCAGGGTGTCCGCTATGGGCTGCGCAATAGTAAAAATCAAACAGGGAGGACGGGACTACAACTTTATGTCCCTTGACGATGACGTCATTCTGGAGCACCAGTTCGTCGCGGACCAGAAAGAAAGGCTGTGTTTCAGACGGCGCAGCGGAGCGCTTTGTTGGCCACCCTGCTTTAATCACAGAGGCAAGCCGCTGCAAAACTGGATCGGCAGCGGTGTGCTCGGCCAAAACCTGTAGCTGCTTGGTGGGAATAAAGTTAACGCCCAGTACAAGCAAGTCCTCTGTTTCGTAGGGGTGGCGAGCGCAGGAGGTCCGCGGGGCGCGCGATAGGGTGTCCGCAATATGCATCTCGGTGCCCTTCTTGTAGATTATGTCAAAATCGAAACGCTGGAACTGCAGCATCATATGCTGCAGCCTGGCGGGGGCAGCGTGAATCGGCTTGTTAAGGATTGTCACCAGTGGCTGGTGGTCGTTTAACCCGGTTGCAGAATACCAGGACCTGTTCAACGATGACCTGGGAAAGTTATCACTGACTGACCATATTTCCATTGACCCAAATATACAACCCGTGGTCCGCGCACCTCACAGGATGTCTCACGCCATGAATGACAGGGTCGAGGCGATGCTTAACAACATGGTCGAAAAGGGGGTGCTAGAAGCGGTTAGCGATCCCAC
Organism: Okamejei kenojei; assembly: GCA_035221665.1. NCBI lineage: Eukaryota > Metazoa > Chordata > Chondrichthyes > Rajiformes > Rajidae > Okamejei > Okamejei kenojei. The sequence continues at coordinate 2,756,465 of CM069158.1, forward strand.
TTCTAACACCATGTAAATAAGCAATTCACAAACTCTTAAAGTGTGCAACATCTTTTAATGATAGCACAAGGTATTATATACATTCTTAAGCACTGGCTACATTCTTCTACTGAACTGTACCCAGGAAGGGGAAGGTGTTATGATTGATGTTAACTAGGCGGGGTTAATGGTACTGAGGTAACTATATTATTGGTTGCATATAAACCATCTACAGCTCGAACCCAGTTATCCAGCGCTGTTAGGCAGTAACTTGACCACTGCACCACCATGCTGATTTATTGTAAGGTTCCAGATGTGAGGAATTCAACTATAAAGTTACATTGGAGAATGATGGTCTCTTCAAAGCGAAGCCAGTCAGGAAGAGATTTGACAAAGGCAAATAAGATCCCAACTTATTTGGTTTAAATGAGATTAATAAGGGAATGTTGGAAATAATCACAAGATATGGCTGTGTCGATAAAGAGTGAAATGGAGTTAATGCCTCAAGTCAATAACCTTTCATTCTATCAGTCAGCATTTTATTTTTGCCTTTTAGTAGACATAGAAGGGCGAGAACCAAATATGGGTAAACAATTGGGGCGGCACGGATGTGCAGTGAAAGAATTGCTGCCTTACAGCGCCATAGACCCGGGTTCAATCCCATCTACGGGACATATCCGTATGAAGTTTGTACGTTCTCCCCTTGACCGCGTGGATTTTCTCCGAGATCTTCAGTTTTCAATCACACTCCAAAGACGTACATGTTTGTAGGTTAATTGGCTTGATATAAATGTAAATTGTCCCTAGTGTGTGCGGGATTTGCTGGTCGGTGTGGACTCGATGAGTCGAAGGGCCTATTTCCGTGCTGTATCTCTAAACTAAACTAAATTAGTAGATACAAGGAACTGCAGATGCTGGTTTACAGAAAAAGACAGAAAGACCTGGAGTAACTCAGCAGGTCAAACAGCAGCAATGGAGAACATGAAAAGGTGAAGTTTAGGGTCAGGATATACTGAAGAAGGTCTGAAGGAGGGTCACATAGAAACATAGAAACATAGAAATTAGGTGCAGGAGTAGGCCATTCAGCCCTTCGAGCCTGCACCGCCATTCAATATGATCATGGCTGATCATCCAACTCAGTATCCCGTACCTGCCTTCTCTCCATACCCTCTGATCCCCTTAGCCACAAGGGCCACATCCAACTCACTCTTAAATATAGCCAATGAACTGGCCTCAACTATCCTCTGTGGCAGAGAGTTCCAGAGACTCACCACTCTCTGTGTGAAAAAAAGTCTTTCTCATCTCGGTCTTAAAGGATTTCCCCCTTATCCTTAAGCTGTGACCCCTTGTCCTGGACTTCCCCAACATCGGGAACAATCTTCCTGCATCTAGCCTGTCCAACCCCTTAAGAATTTTGTAAGTTTCTATAAGATCCCTCTCAATCTCCTAAATTCCAGAGAGTATAAACCGAGTCTATCCAGTCTTTCTTCATAAGACAGTCCTGACATCCAGGAATCAGTCTGGTGAACCTTCTCTGCACTCCCTCTATGGCAATAATGTCCTTCCTCAGATTTGGAGACCAAAACTGTACGCAATACTCCAGGTGTGGTCTCACCAAGACCCTGTACAACTGAAGTAGAACCTCCCGCCTGTACTCAAAATCCTTTTGCTATGAAAGCTATCATACCATTCGCTTTTTCACTGCCTGCTGCACCTGCATGCCTACTTTCAAATACTGGTGTACCATGACACCCAGGTCTCGCTGCATCTCCCCTTTTCCTAATCGGCGACCATTTAAATAATAGTCTGCTTTCCTGTTTTTGCCACCAAAGTGGATAACCTCACATTTATCCACATTATACTGCATCTGCCAAACATTTGCCCACTCACCCACCTATCCAAGTCACCTTGCAGTCTCCTAGCATCCTCCTCACAGCGAAACACTGCCCCCAGCTTAGTGTCATCCGCAAACTTGGAGATATTGCGTTCAATTCCCTCATCCAGATCATTAATATATATTGTAAATAGCTGGGGTCCCAGCACTGAGCCCTGCGGTACCCCACTAGTTACTGCCTGCCATTGTGAAAAGGACCCGTTTACTCCTACTCTTTGCTTCCTGTTTGCCAGCCAGTTCTCTATCCACATCAATACTGAACCCCTAATACCGTATGCTTTAAGTTTGTATACTAATCTCTTATGTGGGACCTTGTCGAAAGCCTTCTGGAAGTCCAGATATACCACATCACTGGTTTCTCCCTTATCCACGCTACTAGTTACATCCTCGAAAAATTCCACAAGATTTGTCAGACATGATTTACCTTTTGTAAATCCATGCTGACTTTGTCCAATGATTTCACCACTTTCCAAATGTGCTGCTATCCCATCTTTAATAACTGACTCTAGCAGTTTCTCCACTACCGATGTTAGACTAACTGGTCTGTAATTCCCCGTTTTCTCTCTCCCTCCCTTCTTAAAAAGAGGGGTTACATTTGCTACCCGCCAATCCTCAGGAACTACTCCAGAATCTAAAGAGTTTTGAAAGATTATCACTAATGCATCCACTATTTCCTGAGCTACTTCCTTAAGTACTCTGGGATGCAGCCTATCTGGCCCTGGGGATTTATCGGCCTTTAATCTATTCAATTTACCCAACACCACTTCCCGACTGACCTGGATTTCACTCAAATTCCTCCTTTGACCCACACTGCTATTTCAGGCAGATTATTTATGTCTTCCTTAGTGAAGACGGAACCAAAGTAGTTATTTCAATTGGTCCGCCATATCCTTGTTCCCCATGATCAACTTACCTGTTTCTGACTGCAAGGGACCTACATTTGTTTTAACTAACCTCTTTCTCTTCACATATCTATAAAAACTTCTGCAGTCAGTTTTTATGTTCCCTGCCAGTTTTCTTTCATAATCTATTTTTCTAATTAAGCCCTTTGTCCTCCTCTGCTGGTCTCTGAATTTCTCCCAGTCCTCTGGTATGCTGCTTTTTCTGGCTACTTTGTACGCATCATCCTTTGCTTTGATACTATCCCTGATTTCCCTTGTTATCCACGGATGCACTACCTTCCCCGATTTATTCTTTTGCCAAACTGGGATGAACAATTTTTGTAGTTCATCCATGCAGTCTTTAAATGTCTTCCATTGTATATCCACCGTCAACCCTTTTAGAATTAATTGCCAGTCAATCTTGGCCAATTCACGTCTCATACCCTCAAAGTTACCTTTCTTTAAGTTCAAACCATTGTTTCTGAATTAACAATGTCACTCTCCATCCTAATGAAGAACTCAACCATATTATGGTCACTCTTGCCCAAGGGGGCACGTACAACAAGACGGCTAATTCCCTTCCTCATTACTCAAAACCAGTCTAAAATAGCCTGCTCTCTTGTTGGTTCCTCTACATGTTGATTTAGATAACTATCCGATACATTCCAAAAAATCCTCTTCTCAGCACCCCTGCCAATTTGATTAACCCAATCTATATGTAGATTGAAGTCACCCATTATAACTGTTTTGCCTTTGTCGCACGCATTTCCTGTTTGATACCATCCCCAACTTCTCTGCTACTGTTAGGTGGCCTGTACACAACACCCACCAGCGTTTTCTGCCCTTAGTGTTTTGTAGCTCTACCCATACCGATTCCACATCCTCCAAGTAATGTCTTTCTTTCCATTGCGTTAATCTCCTCTCTAACCAGCAACGCTACCCCACTCCTTTTCCTTTTTCTCTATCCCTCTGAATATTGAATATCCCTGGATGTTCACTCCCAGCCTACGTCACCCTGGAGCATGTCTCCGTGATCCAACTATATCATAATCATTAATATCTATCTGCACGTTCAACTCGTCCACCTTATTACGAATACTCCTTGCATTGAGACACAAAGCCTTCAGGCTTGTCTTTACAACGCACTTACCCCTTATACAATTTTGCTGAAAAGTGGCCCTTTTTGATTTTTGCCCTGGTTTTGTCTGCCTGCCACTTTTACTTTTCACCTTGCTACCTAATGCTTCTACCCTCATTTTACACCCTCCTGCCTCTCTGCTCTTGTACCCATCCCCCTGCCACATTAGTTTAAATCCTCCCCGACAGCACTAGCAAACACTCCCCCAAGAACATTGGTTCCATTCCATTCCAGGTGCAAACCGTCCTGTTTGTACTGGTCCCACCTCCCCCAGAACTGGTCCCAGTGCCCTAAAAATTTGAATCCCTCCCCCTTGTCACAACCCAAAATATCACCCTATGCATGTTCTCCAGAGATGTTGCCTGACAGGCTGAGTTACTCCCGCACTTCGTGTCTTTTGGATAAATAATCACATCGGTCAGCATGGACATGGTGGGCCAAGGTGTAGTGTTTCTGTACAGTATGACTACATAACTCTATAATGCTATCTAGAGGGTGGCACAGTGGTGTAGTGGTAGAGCTGCTGCCCTACAGCGCCAGAGGCCCAGTTTTGATCCTTACTGCAGTGCTGTCTGTGTGGTTTGTAAATTCTCCTGGTGTGTGGGTTTTCTCCAGGTGCTCTGGTTTCCTCTCAGACTCCAAAGGCATACAAGTTGTAGGATAATTGGTCTTGGTAAAATTGTAAATTGCCCCTAGTGTGTAGGATAGTGCTAGTGTATGGGGTGATCTCTGGTCGGTGTGGACTCGGTGGGCCAAAGGACCTGTTTCTGTGCTGTATCTCTAAATTTTAAGTGTAAAGAGTGAAGCTATTTCCACCACTACAGAATGAAATGTCAAAGGATGTGGGATGTGGGAAAATCAAGACAAGACAAGAGTGTTTTATTGTCATATGTCCCAGACGGGACAATGAAATTCTTACTTGCTACAGCACAACAGAATATGTGAATATGTAAACATTGTATATAATGGGGAAAAAAAAGAAAAAGTTCAATAAATAACAAATATACTGCAAATAACAAAGTTCAGAGTTCATAGGTTATTCGTTGTGCTTAATAGCCTGAAGGCTGTGGGGAAGTAGCTGTTCCTGAACCTGGACATTACTGTCTTCAGGCTCCTGTACTTCTTCCTGATGGCAGTAGTGAGATAAGTGTGTGGCCAGGATGGTGTGGGTCCTTGATGATTTTGGCTGCCTTTTTGAGGCAGCGACTGTGATAGATCCCTTTGTTGGTGGGGAGGTCAAAGCCGGTGATGGACTGGGCAGTGGTTACAACTTTTAGTAGTTTTTATCGCTCCTGGGCATTCAAGTTGCCGCACCAGGCCACGATGCAACTAGTCAGAATGCTCTCAACCATGCACCTGTAGAGGTTTAGGAGAATCTTCTTCGACATGCCGAATCTCGGTAATTTTGTCAGGAATTGCATCGGTGTGCTGGGTTCCAGGAAAGATCTACTGATATATGCAGGCCCAGGAATTTGAAGTTATTGATGCACTCCACCAACGTCTCATTGATATAAACAGGATTGTGGATCCTCATCCTTCCCCTACCAAAGTCCACAATCAGTTCCTTGGTCTTACTGATGTTGAGAGTCAGGTTGTTGTGCTGGTACCATTTGGTCAGTCGGTCGATCTCACTTCTATACTCTGACTCATCCCCATCTGTGATTCATCCAACCATAGTGGTGTCATCGGCAAACCTGATGATGTAGTTTGGACTACGTCCGGCTACGCTGTCATGGGTAAATAATATGGAGTATTAATGAGAACTACAAGTGCAGACAATAGACAATAAGAGCTATAGACATAGACAATATGTGCAGGAGTAGGCCATTTGGCCCTTTGAGCCAGAACCACCATTCAATGTGATCATGGTTGATCATCCCCAATCAGTACCCCGTTCCTGCCTTCTCCCCATATCCCCTGACTCTGCTATTTTTAAGAGCCCTATCTAGCTCTCTCTTGAAAGTATCCAGAGAACCGACCTCCACTGCCCTCTGCTGCAGAGAATTCCACAGACCCAACTGCTCCCCCAATGCACCCGTTCCCTACCCATAGCCCCCACGGGAGGCATGGTCCTCCAACTCAAGCTGTTCCCGAACGTAAGATTCCAGCATTCCCCTCCCTCAGCAGTGATCTTTAAAAAAAATTCCAATTGCACTTGTCCTGAATGTTGCAATAGCAATTCGCCCTCCCCCTGCTTATCTATCCAAGAAAGGGACTTTGTAGAGTGCCTTTGTGATGGATTCTTTGAACAGCTTGTATTGGAGCCTACCAGGGAGAAGGCAATTCTGGATTTAGTGTTGTGTAATGAACCAGATTTGATAAAGGACTCGAGGTTAATGAGTTAATGAGCCATTAGGAGAGAGTGACCATAATATGGTCAGGTTTAATCCACAATTGGAGAGGGAGAAGAGTAGATCGTAGGTGTCAGTGTTGCAGTTGAATAAAGGGGACTATGGGGCCATGAGGGAGGAGCTGGCCAAAGTTGACTGGAAAGATATACTGGCAGTGGAACAAAAATGGCAGTGGAACAAAAATGGCTAGGAATAATACAGAAGGTGCAGGATCAGTTCATTCCTAGGAGGAAGAAAGATTCCAAGGGGATAAAGGGATGACCATGGCTGACAAGGGACGTCAGGGACAGTATAAAAATTAAAGCGAAGAAGTACAATGTAGCAAAGATGAGCGGGAAGCAAGAGGATTGGGTAATGTTTAAACAACAACAGAACGATAACCAAAAAGACAATACGGGGAGAAAAGATGGAGTATGAAGGTAAGCTAGCCAAGAATATAAAGCAGGACAGTAAAAGCTTCTTTAGGTATGTGAAGAGGAAAAAATGAGTTAAGAACAAAGTTGGACCCTTGAAGACCGAACAAAGTGAATTTATTATGGGGAACAAGGAAATGGCAGATGAGTTGAACAGGTACGTTGGATCTGTCTTCACTAAGGAGGGCACAAACAATCTTCCTGGTATAGTAGTGGCCAGAGAATCTGGGGTGACAGAGGAACTGAAGGAAATCCGCATTAGACAGGAAATGATGTTCGATAGACTGATGGGACTGAAGGCTGATAAATCCCCAGGGCCTGATATTCTGAATCCCAGGGTACTTAAGGAAGTGGCTCTAGAAATTGTGGATGCATTGGTGATAATTTTCCAATGTTCTATAGACTCAGGATCAGTTCTTGTGGATTGGAGGGTAGCTAATATTATCCCACTTTTTAATAAAGGCAGGAGAGAGAGAAAACAGGGAATGGCAGGCAGAGACTAGTGGGGTACCGCAAGGCTCAGTGCTGGGACCGCAGCTATTTACAATATACATCAATGATTTGGATGAAGGGATTCAAAGTAACATTAGCAATTTTGCAGATGACGCAAAGCTGGGTGGCAGTGTGAACTGTGAGGAGGATGCTATGAGAATACAGGGTGACTTGGACAGGTTGGGAGAGTGGGCAGATGCATGGCAGATGACGTTTAATGCGGATAAATGTGAGGTTATCCACTTTGGTAGCAAAAACAGGAAGGCAGATTACTATCTAAATGGCATCATGTTGGGAAAAGGGGAAGTACAACGGGATCTGGGGGTCCTTGTACATCAGTCTATGAAAGTAAGCATGCAGGTACAGCAGGCAGTGAAGAAAGCAAATGGCACGTTGACCTTTATAACAAGAGGAATCGAACATAGAAACAAAGAGGTCCTTCTGCAGTTGTACAGAACCCTAGTGAGACCACACCTGAAGTATTGTGTGCAGTTTTGGTCCCCTAATTTGAGGAAGGACATTCTTGCTATTGAGGGAGTGCAGCGTAGGTTTACAAGGTTAATTCCCGGGATGGCGGGACTGTCATATGCTGAGAGAATGGAGCAGCTGGACTTGAACACTCTGGAGTTTAGAATGATGAGAGGGCATCTCATTGAAACATATAAGATTGTTAAGGGCTTGGACACACTAGAGGCAGGAAACATGTTCCAGGTTTTGGTGGAGTCCAGAACCAGGGGCCACAGTTTAAGAATAAGGAGTAAGCCATTTAGAACGGAGACGAGGAAACACTTTTTCTCACATAGAGTGGTGAGTCTGTGGAATTCTCTGCTCCAGAGGGCGGTGGAGGCAGGTTCTCTGGATGCTTTCACGATAGAAAGGGATCTTAAAAATAGTGGTCAGGGGATATGGTGGGAAGGCAGGAACGGGTACTGATTGGGGATGATCAGCCATGATCACATTGAATGGCGGTGCTGGGGCCAAATGGCCTACTATTGTCTATTGCCTATTGTCTGTCCATTGTGATGTCATTAGTTGAAGCTGCCATTGTGACATCATCAGTTGAAGCTGGTTGGTTTGAAATTCAAGGTATTTTGATTTTTTTTTTAACTTTAATCAGTATTAAGTCGAGAAATATAACATAAAATGTTATGTGAAAGTGATCTCTGCCTAGAGGGGGAAAACGTGAATCAGAATATGTAAACATCTTGGCATTTTTAAAACTTTAATCGTGAATAACAAATATCGTCAAATATAGGATGAATTCTTCATTGTGGCTGATCTCTGCTTGCTGAGACATTGTCTTCAGTTGAAGCTGGTGGTTTTAATTTCAAAGTTTTTTGACTTTTTTAGACTTACTTCATGTAAAGAAATAAAGCATAAAATGTTCAAATAAGGTGATCCCGGCCTCGATGGAAAAAAATGTCAATCGGAATATGTAAAAATGAAGTCATTACCGTGTAGTGTTTTCGCGAAGATTTAATACAACCAGATATACACACACACACACACACACACACACACACACACACACACACACACACACACACACACACACACACACACACACACACACACACACACACACACATATACACAGGTACAAGATCAGCCTTTCAATATGTATATGATGATGATAATTAAATACCTTGATTAAATTAAATAGATGAGAAACAAAAGGACCAGGAAAATGGGACACAGGTAGTTACTCTGCCAGAAGCCAGCATTAACTCAATGGACCGAATGATCTTCTTATCCATTGTAATGATTCTTATTTTTTAGAAAATTACAAAATTAATTACAGGGACTCAAGATACGTAGCATTAATGTCTCTGAACTTTTCTCAATTGGATATTGCACTATCAGTTTATATTTATATGGAACTGTTATTGTTATTAAGGTTGGAGAATCCCCATAGAAATTCAATCTTAGGTTGATAGAGCAAATTTTCTAGGTTTATGATGAATACGTTTGAAGCTAATTTACTTTGAGGGAAATAATGTATTTCAAGCTCACAATTGAATCACCATTTTTTTACCTGAATTTAAAACGGCAAACTAGTTACCAGTTGTAATTGAAAATCAAAAACAGTTGTTGATGCTGGAAATCTGAAATATAAACAGAATTTGCTGAACACAATCAGCAGGTTAGCTTGGTATTTGTAGTTAATGGTCCAGATAAGTTCATGTTCATAATTGATAGGAGCGGAATTAGGCCATTCAGCCCATTGAGTCTACTCCGCCATTCAATCATTGTTGATTTCCCTCCTGACCCCATTCTCCTGCATTCTCCCTATAAGCCATGACACCCCCGTACTAATCAAGAATTTATCTATCTCTGCCTTAAAAATATCCATTCACTTGGCCTCCACAGCCTTGTGTGGCAATGAATTCCACAGATTCACCACCCTCTGACTAAATAAATTGCTCATCTTCTTCCAAGAGGAATGTCCTTTAATTCTGAGGCTATGACCTCTGGTCCTAGACTGTCGCACTAGTGGAAACATTCACACCACATCCAATCTATCCAGGCTGTTTCACTATTCAGTAAGTTTCAATTAGGTCCTCCCTCATCCTTCTATACTCCAGAGAGTAGAGGCCCAGTGCCGTCAAATGCTCATCATATGTTAAGCACTCATTCCTGGGATCATTCTCATAAATCGCCTCTGGACCAGACTGGACAAGCTAGATGCAGGAAAATTGTTCCCAATGTTGGGCAAATCCAGAACCAGGGGCCACAGTCTTAGAATAAAGGGGAGGCTATTTAAGACTGAGGTGAAAAAAAACATTTTCACCCAGAGTTGTGAATTTGTGGAATTCCCTGCCTTAGAGGGCAGTGGAGGCCAACACACTGGATGGATTTAAGAGAGAGTTAGATAGAGCTCTAGGGGCTAGTGGAATCAAGGGATATGGGGAAAAGGCAGGCACAGGTTATTGATTGGGGACGATCAGTCATGATCACAATGAATGGCGGTGCTGGCTCGAAGGGCCGAATGGCCTCGTCCTGCAGCTATTGTCTATGTTTCTACGTTTCTATGTTACTATGACCCACTTCAGCACCTTCCTCGGATATAGGGCCCAAAATTGCTCACAATCCTCGAAATGTGGTCTGACCAGGTCCTTGTAGACCTTCAGCATTATATTCCTGTTGTTGTATTCTAGTCTCTTGAAGTAAATGCTCGCATTGCGTTTGCCTTCCTTACTACTGATTCGACTTGCAAATTCACTTTTTGGGAATCCTGCACCAGCACTCCCAAGTCCCTTTGCACCTCCAATTTCTGGATTCTCTCCCTGTTTAGAAAATAGTCTACGCCTTTATTTCTACTACCAAAATACATGACTCCGCACTTTGTTACACTATATTCCATCTGCCGTTGCTCTGCCCACTCTCCCAACCTGTCCAAGTCCTTCTACAGACTCATACATTCTCGGCACCACTTGCCCCCTTCACCTATCTTCTTATAATTTGCAAACTTGGCCACAAAGCCTTCAATCCCGTCATCCAAATCATTAAAATACAACGTGAAGAGTAGCGGCCCCAGCATTGACCCCTGTGGAACTCCGCTAGTCACTGGCAGCCAACCAGAACAAACTCCCTTTATTGCCACTCTTTGCCTTCTGCCATCCAGTCAACCTGATATCTATGCTAGTATCTTTCCTTTGATACTATGGGCTCTCATCTTCCTTAGCAGCCTCACATTTGGCATCTTATCAAAGGCTTTCTGAAAATCTAGATAATCAACATCCACTGACTCTCCTTTGTCTGTCCTGCTATTTACTTCCTCAAACAATTCCAACAGATTCATCAGGCAAGATGGTGTGGTAAATTGGCTTAGTAAATATGCAGGTGATACTAAGATAGGTGGTGTTGTGGATATTGAAGTAGATTTTCAAAGTCTACAGAGAGATTTAGGCCATTTGGAAGAGTGGGCTGAAAGATGGCAGATGGAGTTTAATGCTGATAAGTGTGAGGTGTGAGGTGCTACATCTTGGTAGGACAAATCAAAATAGGACATATATGGTAAATGATAGCAAACTGAGGAATGCAGTTGAACAGAGGGATCTAGGAATAACTGTGCATTGTTCCCTGAAGGTAGAATCTCATATAGATAGGGTGGCTAAGAAAGCTTTTGGTGTGCCGGCCTTTATAAATCAGAGCATTGAGTATAGAAGTTGGGATGGAATGTTAAAATTGTTCAAGGCATTGGTGAGGCCAATTCTGTAGTATGGTGTACAGTTTTGGTCGCCAAATTATCGGAAAGATGTCAACATAATAGAGAGAGTACAGAGGAGATTTACTAGAATTTGCCTGGGTTTCAGCAACTAAGTTACAGAGAAAGGTTGAACAAGTTAGGTCTTTATTTATGGAATGCAGAAGGTTAAGGGGGGACTTGATAGAGGTCTTTAAAATGATGTGGGGGATAGATAGGGTTGACGTATATAAGCTTTTTCCATTGAGAATAGGGAAGATTCAAACAAGAGGACATGATTTGAGAATTAAGGGACAGAAGTTTAGGGGTAACATGAGGGGGAACTTATTTACTCAGAGAGTGGTAGCTGTGTGGAATGAGCTCCCAGTGGAAGTGGTGGGCAGGTTCGATTTTATCATTTAAAAATAAATTGGATAGGCATATGGACGTGAAAGGAATGGAGGGTTATGGTCTGAGTGCAGGTAGATGGGACTAGGTAAGAATAAGTGTTCAGCATGGACTAGAAGGGCTGAGATGGCCTGTTTCCGTGCTGTAATTGTTATATGGTTATAAGATCACAAAACAATGCTGACCGGCCGATTTTATCATGACCATCTAAGTACTCTGTAACCTCATCCTTTATAATAGACTCTAAAATCTTACCAACCACCAAAGTCAGGCAGCCCGGCTTAATTGTTTCCACTCTTCTGCTTTGCTCCTTTCTTGTACAGCGGGAAAATTTGCAATTTTCCAATTGTCTGGAACCACTCCTGACTCTAGTGTGTCTTGAAAGATCACTACTAATGCCTTTACAATCTCTAAAGCCACCTCTTTCTAGGAAAGAACTGCAGATGCTGGTTTAAATCGAAGATCTGAAGAAGGGTCTTTACCTGAAACATCATTCCTTCTCTTCAGAGATGCTGCCTGTCCCGCTGAGTTACTCCAGCATTTTGGGTCTATCCTTTCTTTCAGAACCTTGGGGTGTTGTCCATCTGGTGCAGGTGACTTATTCACCTTCAGTCCTTTCAGTTTCCCAAGCACCTTCTCTTTAGAAATAGCACACCACTAACTTCCACCCCCTGACACTCTTGACTTTCTGGCACATTGCTGGTGTCTTCCGCTGTGAAGACAGATGCAAAAAAATTATTCAATCCCTCTGCCATTTATTTATTCCCCATTATCACTTCTCCTGCATCATTCTCCAGTGGTCCAATGTCCACCCTTACATCTTTCTTGATCTTTATATAACTGAAGAATCTCTCGCTATCCTCTTTTAAATTATTAGCTAGCTTATCTTCGCATTTAATCTTTTCTCCCTGTATTGCCTTTTTAGTTACCTTCCATTGTTTTTTAAAAGCTTCCCAATTGTTTGGCTTACCACTAATCTTTGCAATGTTATATACCCTCTCTTTTAGTTTTATGCTGTCTTGACTTCCCTTATCAGCCTTGGTCACATCATTCTTCTGTTAGAATTTTTCTTCTCCTTTGGAATGAAATGATGATGCATCTTCAGTATTATTCCCAGAAATTCCTGTCATTGCTGATCCACCATCACTCCTGCTAGGTGTCCCTTTCCAATCAACTTGGTCAGCTCCACCCTTAAGCCTCTGTCGTCCCCTTTGCTCAGCTGTAATACTGACACATCTAAATTCATCTTCTCCCTCTCAAATTGCAGGTTGAATCTTATAATTCTGTGGTCGCTACATCCTAGTGATTCCTTTACCTTGAGCTCCCTTATCAAATCCAGTTCATTGCGCAACTCTAAATCCAGAATTGCCTTTTCCCTGTAGGCTCCAATACAAGCTGTTCTAAGAAACCAACTCGGAGGCACTCTACAAATTCCCTCTCTTGAGGTCCAGTACCAACCTGATTTCCCAAGTCTACCTGCATATTGAAATCCCCCATGACCACTGTAATATTGCTTTTCCTACATGCCGATTTTATCTCCTGAATAATGTATCCTATATCCTCGCTACTGTTTGGGGGCCTGTACATAACTTCCATTGGAGTATTTAAACCCTTGCTGATGATTTATTATATGCTAATGAACTGCACTTATAAAGAGGAACCTGGATTCATTTCCTGATTCATTCTGAGTTATGCAATAGTGGTGTTACATCAATTTCTCTTTTTGTGCTTTCTCCTCTCCTCACTATATACATAGTCATAGAACCATACAGCATGAAAACAGACCATTCTGCCCAACTTGCCCACACCAACCAAGATGCCCCATTTTCCTCATCTATGCCAAACCCACTTGCTCATATGCTAGTACCTGCCTCAACTACCTCCTCTAGCAGTTCATTCCATCGACTAACCACTCCCGTGTGAATAATGATGAGCAGCAATGCTTTTGAGCTGGAATTGTAGACCAGTGAGTCGAACATCTGTGGTAGGTAAGTTGCTGGAGAGGATACTAACACAGGGCTGCCAACTCTCACGCTTTGAGCGTGAGACTCACTCATTTTGACAAATTCTCACGCTCTCACGCTGATCTTATATTTCTCACGCTCTGTCGTGAGAAAGTCTGTGGTCAACGAGAATTTCAAAACTCATATCAACTGCATGGGCCGCGGGTATTGGAGAGCCGGGGCGGAGGGAGTTATGGAAGCAGCGGCGGGGGCAGATGCAGATGGGGAGCCAGGGCTTGCGAGTGTTTGCCGGGCTGGCGAATGTTTGTGGGGCTGGTGAGTCGCTCGCTGCAGCTCCGGCCATTGAGCAGCCTCAGTGCAAGAGTCCCAGGCTGTCAGAGGCCGCTGCCGTTAGAGTCTCTGTGCCAAATTCGCCCTGTTGACCGGCATGGACCATGCAGCGTATCTGGAGAGAAGGAATGGGTGACATGTCTGGTCGTGACCCTTCTAAGGGTCTCGACCCGAAACCTTTAGAAAGGTCAACCCGAAACATCACCCATTCCTTCTCTCCAGAGATGCTGCCTATCCCGCTGAGTTACTCCAGCATTTTGTGTATCTCTTCGGTTTAAACCAGCATCTGCAGTTCCTTCTCACACAATGAGACCCAACAAGACGACGTTGAGGCTACCACACGGTGGGGGAGGGGCGGAGAGAGAGGGGATGTTACAGAAATCGATATTCATACTCAATCGTGGAAATTAGTTGATATCTTTCTTTAGATTGATGTTTTGTTCATCTTTAAATGTAAGTCTTGGATTCATGTATCACAGGAACAAATAAGCAAAGGTAAGATGGTAAATATAAACTACAAATTAACTTCAGAAAATGAAACATAAGGATGTGAACTTTGCCCTTCACTTTACAAAGCATAACCTCAGGGATTATGCAGTAAATGGCATTCAAATATTCTGCAACCTTGGGATAATATTGTTCATGTTCAAATCCGATAGGTTAGTCTTGATTTGTTCAATATTATAATTAGTTCAAAGTGTGGAAACAGGCCCTTCAGCCCCTCGAGTCCGTGCCGACCATCGATCACCCATTCTCACTGGTTCTAATTTATCCCACTTTCTCATCAACTCCCTGCACACTGGGGGACAATTTACAGAGGGCCAATAAACCTACAAACCCGCACATCTTTGGGATGTGGGAGGAAACCCATGCGGTCACAGGGAGACTGTGCAAACTCCACACAGACAGCACCCGATACCAGGATCGAACCCGGGTCTCCGGCGTTGTGGGGCATTAATTGTAATGCTAATACTTGGGCCTCCGCTGATACGCCGGGATGATTACCAAATATTACTGACTATTAATCCATTGCATTATTGATTATATATGTTGCGCCAGTTCGCCTTTATCTGTACATTGTGAGCGGCTTGCTTGCATTTACCGGATAGCACGCCACAAAAGCTTTTCCCTGTACCTCGCTACAGGTGGCAATAGTAAACTAATCAATCTATTTACATGTATCTGTGTTTTCTTGCCTTAACCGGCCTGTTAAGGTGCAGCAACTTAGAATGTCATTGTTCTGATGTCGCTGCACGCGACAACTAAACACTCTTGTCTTAATTCTACATTTAAAATTACCACAATGAGGACTTCCGGTGGCGCCATGGAGGGCGAGAGTAACGCCAGCCAGCTCCGTGGAAAAAACGAGGAAAAAAACAGGGAGAAAACACCTACCTGCTGCCTGCTGTTTCTGCACCGGCTACTGTGAGTGACGTCAGGCGTGCGACTCGTAATGGAAACACACCGCAGCCCACCCATGGATAAATCAAAACTTCGGTATACAAGGCAAAAAACGGGAGAACAAGAACAAGGCCGACTGAAGCCTCGGGCTCAAGTAGGACACTCTCCCAAGAAGATGTGTCGAAAAAAATCGAAGAAAAAAATCGGAAATTGAAGAACTTAAAGTTTTTTTTGTACAAGAAATGGCAGAGTTAAAGAAAGAAATAAAGTTGGAATTAAAAAGCTGAACTGGCAAAAATGAATTTTAAGGAAGAAATACAAAAAATCAAGGAGGAGATGAAAGAGCTAAAGTCTGAAATCAATATCTCGGCCACGGAATTATCTGACACATTGCGAAAGGAAATTGCAGAATTATTGATGGATCAAGCTGCGAATATAGTAGTAGTGATGAATGATAAAATCCAAAATAAGATGGAAACAGAGCTGGAACCTGTGGAGGAAGAACTGAAGGAGCAGTCGACAGCCATAAAGAACCTTGAAGATCCAGCCGAAACAAGTGCTCAGATTATGAAAACATTCCTCAAGGAAAATCAACGTCTATCTGATTTACTGGGCAAAATAACTGATAAATGTACCGAGTTGGAAGGACGCCAGAGAAGACAGAACCTAAGGATCGTGGGTATTCGAGAAAGGAGAGAAAAGAATCAAGATACCCGAGAGTTTACTGCAAACTTATTGCAAAAGGTTTTATCTCTGGAACAAAAGCCTTTACTAGCCCGAGCACACAGAGTAATGAGACGTTATACCAAGCAAGACGCCCCTCCAAGACAATGATAGTAAAAGTCCAGTATTTATTTTTTATTTTTTTGTTTATTTTTGTTAGAAGTACGTGCAGTAGTCTGGTACTTAAGTACCTAATACATAAATACATATTTTCATTCTTGTACAACTTCATACTTTTGGTTCAATAATAAAATAACAGTGAAAGAAAAAAGAAATAAAGAGTGTCGGAATAGATAGACCAGTGAGTAGAAAGAGAAAACAAAAGAAATAAAGGACAGAGGTGAGAAGTTAAAAGATTGAAAGAAAAGGAAAAATAAAAAAAGAGAGATTAGGAGAGATCTACCTATCTCATATTTTTGCCCATCCGTCATCCAGTTCTAAACCATTTAATTTCTAAGGTTATGTTATGTTGCACCATATGCTTGTAATACGTTGATAAACGGAGACCAAATCTTTAAGAATTGGTCTACTTTGCCTAGTAAGAGGAATCTCATTTCTTCAAGATGTAGCGTTTCAGACATGTTTGAGATCCACATTTTGAATGTTGGCGTGGTAGCGTTTTTCCAAAATTTAAGTATACATTTTTTCGCTGTTATTAGACCATAATTAAGAAAAGCTTCTTGGAATATAGTTAGTTTACTTCCCTCTTCCATTGATCCAAAGATAATCAATTCGGTATTGGGGTTCAATTTTGTGTTAAATAGTTTTGTAAAAATTCCAAAAATTTAATTCCAAAATGTATACAGTTTTGTACAAGAGACAAAGGAATGTGCTATAGTGGCATTTTGAGTTAGACATTTGTCGCAGATGGGGGAAACATTTGAAAATATTTTATTCAGTCTTGAATTTCGAATAATATAATCTATGTAAAATTTTAAATTGAATTAGGTTATGTCTTACATTCATTGAACATTTGTTTAGATATAATAAATGTTTATCCCATCTATCGTTCGGAATTTTTATCAATAACTCTTGTTCCCACTCTTCTAATTGCCTCTGTCATTGGTGTTTCTATATTTAGAATTATATTATATAAGTAAGATATTAAATTGCTTGATTCTGCCTTTCTATTCATTCCTTCCTCCAATAGATCTGGGAGTTAAAGTTTGATATCCTTGCATATACTTTTTCAAATAATCTTGAATTTGTAGGTATTTGAAATATTGATTACTTTTCAAATTATATTTTAGTTGTAATTGTTGGAATGATAAAAGTTTTCCCATTTCATACATATCTCCGATCATTTTAATTCCTATTCTTTCCCAATGGATAAACATTTTATCAATAATGGATGGTTTGAATGAGGGATTATTAGCTATTGGAGAAAGAAGCGATAATTTTCTTAATTTTATTTTTTTCCAAATTCGTATTATACTATGAATAATTGGATTCTTCTTGTATATTACATTGTTCAGTTTTATCGGGGAAAGAAGGATCGCTCCTATATTATAAGGGGAACAATCCTCTTTCTCCATTCTTATCCAATCTACCTGTTGGGCGGAATTGTCCAACCAGTAGATTAAATTTTTTATATTCACTGCCCAATAATAATACAATAAGTTAGGGAGTGTCAGTCCCCCTGATTCTTTAGATTTACACAAGTGGGTTTTTTTTTAAATTCTGTGTGATTTATAATCCCATATGAAGTTTATAATATCAGAATCTAATGTTTTGAAGATTTTTTTAGGTAAGTATATTGGTATTGATTGAAATAGGTACAATACTTGTGGTAAGAAGATCATTTTTATCGCGTTTATTCTGCCTATTAAAGACATCGGCAGTGTCTTCCAAAATTTAATCAACCCATTTAATTTAGTTAATAAAGGCATATAGTTTGCGTTGAGTAACGATTTATAGTTCCTAGTAATTTGGATGCCCAAATACTTAAATTTTTCTGTTGTAATTCTAAAAGGGAATTTCAACAGATGTGTCGACTCTTGAGGTTTTATCGTCATAATTTCGCTTTTGTTCCAATTTATTCTATATCCTGAAAAAGAACCAAATTCCTCTATTACATTTAGCATATTTGGTATACTAATTTGCAAATTTGTAATATATAATAATATGTCGTCTGCATATAAATGATTTGGTAATATACCCATGAATATTCGGATGGCTTCTTATACTATCAGCTAAAGGCTCTATCACTGGTGCAAATAGCAGGGGCGATAATGCGCACCCCTGCCTATTGCCCCTTGCTAATTGGAATTTCGGGGATAATATATTATTAGTCAGTATTCTACCCGTCGGCTTATCATATAATAATTTTACCCATGAAATAAAATTATCTCCCATGTTAAATTTTTCCAATACTTTGAATAAATATTGCCATCTACTTGATCCTCCATCCATCTGTTATATTAGTATTTTTTATGTATGTATTTAGGAGTTCACTCATTTTAGATTTTATGTTAGTCCTTTTTTGTTTTGCTGATTTATCCAAATATAGATCTAAAACACAATTCAAATCTCCCCCTATTATCACTTTTGATGATTAAGTTCTGAAATTATATCCAAAATTTTACTAAAAAATTGGGGGTTGTCAAAATTAGGAGCATAAATATTTATCAAAGTAAGTGGAGTAGAATAAATTTCTCCCGTAACTATGACGTACCTCCCCTCTTTATCTGCTATATTATTCTTTAATTTATATGGTATACCTTTACGAATTATAATAGCCGTGCCTCTAGATTTAGACGTAAATGAAGAGTAGTATGTTTGCCCTATCCAATTTGCCTTCAGTCTTATCTGTGTTTGATATTTCAGATGCGTCTCTTGTAAGAAAATAATATCACTTTTTAAGGCTTTTAATTGGGCTAAGATCTTACCCCTTTTAATTGGTTCATTAGCGCCCCTTATATTCCAACTACAAAATGTGATTCCTCCAGTTTTCTTTTGTTTATTGTCTTGCATTGTGAATCATGTTAATACCTTTACTTCATATGGTGCAACCAAAAACCTTATAACTTCAGATGAAGCATGATCATCCCCAGCTGTTAAGTTTTGTTGGCATCTCCCCTTCAGAATAAACCTTGAAAAAGACCAGAAAGTGTAGAGTCGTGAAAAGATAATTAACAAACAAAAAAGTGATATTATAATATCCAAAAATAAAGATATTATAATTAAAAACAAATCACCAACAGGTGGTAGGAAAATTCTTATTGACTTCCGTAGATGTTTTTATATGTTTCGCTCTGTCCCCTTGACCAATTATTCTTAATTGGAAGAGAGAGCGATACAAAGTTCAAAATTATATATATATAATGAAACATACTCCAATAGCTAGATTAGAAATGTATCTTCAAAGAGGAAAAGCAAAATAAAAAAGTAGTTTCCAACATTAATTATATACATAGATATAACAGTAATTATGTTAATTATATATCCATATCTATCAATATGCCTAGGTGTATTACAATTAAGTCTCAAACTTTTGTATCAGACAACAGCAGGTTGCAAGGGGTTAACCAGATTCAGACCCTTGGATAATTTCCAAGTATCTGAGTCTCCTCCCCCCCTTTACGCGCAATCTAGACTAAGTCTACTCTATCCATAAAATGTGTTAATATGTTATTAATACTTATCAATCATATTTAACTCGTTATTCATATTAGCAAATAATTAACATCATGAAATAAACATCAGCTATAGTTAAGCTATGCCTTAATATTACCCAATTTTATTAATTATACTTTATGTTAGTATGTAATTATGTTTCTTAAATCATAAATTTCTATATACAAGTCCACTGATAATATTCTATATTACACTATATTCTCAATTTATTTTCCCCGCCACAGTTTCTCTTCTTTGTCAGTCCTTTGTTGAGATGAAACATAAAATCCGACCTTGAATTAACGTTCCAAAGATAAGATGTCTAGACAATGCCTCGAGGAAGGTACCCCATTTTAACAAGAGCAGTCTTTTTTGTAAAAAAGAGACACAGTCCTCTCTTTGTCGTTTCTCCTCGATGTTATTGTAGGAGACCAACTCCTAACGATCAATAGACCTCCTTTGTGAGACTTTGTGCATATTTAAATGCCTCTTCTGGATCCGTGAATGCACGTTCAACAGGATTATAAGAAATTCTCAATTTAGCGGGATATACTATCCCATATCTTACTCCCGAGACCTCTTTCAGTAGCCTTCTCGTCTTTGTAAACTTGTTCCTCTTTTCCATGACTTCAGCTGGAAGAATCTTAGTTTGTCTTCTCCAAACATCAAATTCACACCATATGGAATCTTTTTCATAATTCCTTCCAGGGTTGAAATGTCATAGAATTTCCAAATAATCTGTCTTGGGAGGGCAGTTAAACTTGCTTGAGCCTTACATCGGACCCGGTGAGCCATATCTATTCTCGGGGCTTCAGGCAGCTTAAGCAGTTTGAGTAAATTGGCAGCAAACTCCTGAAAGTTTTGTCCAGTCTCCTTTCCCTCCTTTACTCCAATTATCCTCAAATTTTGTCTCCTTGATCTTGCTTCCAAGTTCGTACATTTATACTTCATTTTAGCAAGCTCCCTCCCAGTACTTTCTTGTTACTGTTTTAATCTCTTTATCTCCTTAGCCATCTCAGTTATCGTATAGTCCATTCCTTCCATAGCCACCTCAGTAGATTTTAGCATTGCATCCAGTTTTTTATTACAATCCTTATCAACCCGCTTGATTTTTTTGTTTAAATCCTCCTCAACTTCGACCACGCATTTGGTTAAGTCATCAATTTTCCCCATCAGCGTATCATTACCTTGTTTAATTTTTTCAGAGAGGCTTTTGTCCAGCACGAGGTTCTCCTCTCGTATCAGTTTTGAAATAACTTCAGTGACTGAAGCTAATACTGACTTTTCCAGATGTTCAATTTGTTCCTCCATTAAAGGCAATTCTGTAGAAGGATTTCGGGAATCAACTTCTTCTTCTGAATTTCCAGCTGATGTTTGAGGGGATTGAGGAGACTTTTCAGTTTTTTTTTAAGTAGGCTCTTGTAGCAGGTCTTGAAGTGGCTTTTGCAGGCCTCTGGCGAGGTTTCTGTCTTTTCATTTAAAACTGCAATTATTCTCTGTTATCAGCAGAATTTCTGATAACACACAATTAAATAGCAGCTCCGGTAGTTATTTTCAGAACTCCCCCGTCTTCCAACTGTTATTTTAGCACATTAAACATTCTTCGGGAGCAGAGCGAAACAGCTACATCTCTCACCACACCATTGACGCCACCGGAAGTCCAGTAAGATCATGTCCTGGAGGAGATGATGAACAAAATTGTAAAAAGTAGAAATCTTACATATGAAGAAGATTTGATCAGCATTTATCGAGACTACCCAGCAGAGGTCTCCAAGAAACGAAATGCGTTCAAGGAGACCAAAAGAATTTTGAGGGAAGTGAAGAATTTGAAGTACAGTCTGAGGTACCCAGCCACCCTGAAAATCACCTACAACCAGGAAGAACATTATTTCAAAAACCCAGCGGATGCAATGAACTTTGCCCAGGGGATTAAGGAATGAGAGGAAGACTGAATGAAATCTTCAAAGATGAACTATACCAAGAAATAAATTGTATTTTCAGGATTGGAGTGGACTATGGACTTGTGGCACCTAAAGAAGATGGAGAAGGATGCTGATTGGAGACTCGGATTGGAAATACGGATTGGAGACTCTCCTATGTATACTAACAATTAGAATAATAACACTACTAATACTAATAATTAACAAATACTAAAATTCATACACGGTATTATTATTAATTAAAGCTGATAACTACCAATTAATAACAACTAATTATAGCTGATTTAGTTAGAATTAGGTAAACAGTAAATATAATCACACAGAATATAAAATTTGACTTCATTTATCCCCCTTGGCACTTTTTTTTAAATGTTTTTATTTTTTATTTTCCTCCCTTTTAAAAATTTTTAAAAATATATATCTTTTAATATGTATTAAGTATAGATATTATCATATACTTGACCGATGGATCCAGTACACATCAGAGTTTAATATTCCTGGTTAAATATTTTGGAATAACAATTTTAAGGAACCATGGAGATGGATAAGTTTGTAACATCGACTTCGGAAGTCGGTAGATTACTAATATTAATCACTAATATAATATAATTAATTACTAATATAACACTCCCTAAAATGTTTTTTTTTAAAATATAGATACTTTGGTTAATAGTTTTATTTGGGACTATAAAAACCATCGAATAAGTAAAAAACATCTATGTAAATCTAAAATAAGTGGTGGACTAGCACTAGCAAATTTCCTATATTATTTCTGGGCAGTTCAGATTAAGAATATGAATTTTTGGTTGGTAAATTTAGATCATGAACCAAGCTGGCTAAAGATGGAAAAGGAAGACTGTTTGCCTTTTGATGTAGGTTTGATTCTTTTTGCACCAAGGGAAGTACAATTGTATGGTGACAACCCTATAATTCATAGCAATAGACGTATTTGGAAACAAATAGTTAAGACCCTACATATGGATAATTTGTCACTTTGTTTGCCAATTATGAATAATCCTTTGTTTAAGCCCTCTATATTGGACAAGGGGTTTAAACACTAGAATGATTTAGGAATTAAAAGGATAGAACACCTTTATAAGGAAGGAAATTTTCTTTCATTTCAAGAGTTACAGGCTATAACCATATAACCATATAACAATTACAGCACGGAAACAGGCCCTCTCGGCCCTTCCAGTCCGTGCCGACCATTTGTTTTCCCCTAGTCCCATCTACCTGCACTCAGACCATACCCCTCCATTCCCTTCACGTCCATCTACCTATCCACTTTACTCTTAAATGTTAAAATCGATCATGCCTCCACCACTTCTGCTGGAAGCTCATTCCACACAGCCACCACCCTCTGAGTAAAGAAGTTCCCCCTCACGTTACCCCGAAACCTCTGTCCCTTAATTCTCATGTCATGCCCTCTTGTTTGAATCTTCCCTACCCTCAATGGGAAAAACGTATCCACGTCAACTCTGTCTATCCCTTTCATCATTTTAAAGACCTCAATCAAGTCCCCCCTTAACCTTCTGCGCTCCAAATGGCCCAAATCTCTCTGTAGACTTTGAAAATCTTCTTCATTATCCACAACACCACCTATCTTAGTATCATCTGCATACTTACTTATCCAATTTTCCACCCCATCATCCAGATTATTGATGTACATGACAAACAACAGTGGACGCAACACAGATCCCTGAGGCACCCCACTGGTCACCGGCTTCCAACCTGACAAACAGCCATCCACCATTACTATCTATGGATTGCAGTCAAATAACATATTTAGGTATTTACAAATTAGAAATTATATTGTCAAATACGCAAGACTATAAAAATAGAAAACCAGGATTATTAGATGAATTGTTTAATAAACACCCAAATACAGAAAAAATAATAGTATATATATATATATAAAATACAATTTTGGATAAGGAAATCCCAACTTCGGAAATATATCGACAAACATGGGAAAATGAAATGGGTTTATCTACAACGAAGGAAACTTGGGAAGAAAGCCTACAATGTATACATTGTTGCTCATTAAATGCTAGACATATATTGATACAATTTAAGGTATTACACAGATTACATTATTCAAAAACGAAATTAAATAGAATTTATTCTAACATCTCTCCTATTTGTAATAAATGTCAGAACTTGGAAGCTAATTTAACGCATAGATTTGTAACATGTATAAAACTTAATTATTATTGGACAGAAATCTTTAGAGTTATCTCTGAAGTTCTTAAAATTAAACTAGACCCAGATCCAAAATGAATAATATTAGGAGTTCCGGATTCAAATCTAATATTAACAGTAAACCAAAGAAATTTCTTGGATTACTGTTTGATAATAGGGAAAAAATTAATATTGAAATTTTGGAAGGGAACATTATCCCCCACAATTAAAATGTGGACAGTGGAAATGTTGGAGACGTTGCATTTGGAAAGAATCAGATTTGTCCTAATGGACAAATACAAACTCTTTGAACAGATATGGTCTCCATATACAGAATATTTGAAGGGGTAGCTGTTCTTGGCACCACAACTCAATGGGTACCCGGCAGGATTAGATGAAAATAACTCTCTGTTTTTCTTTTTGATTTGTATACATGTCTCCATTGATATCGCTATTTGAAATTGTGTTCTTCACTATTAAGATGTATACTATAATCTCTCTTTTTTTTATATAATACTTTATTTTAATTAAATACATATACAAGAATACATACATATATATATTTTTTTCTCCTCTCTTTCCTCTTTCGCTTTCTTTATAATCAAAATTTTTATTTAATCACCATTCTTATTGATTAAAATCTATTCTTTTCTTTTTCTATTTAAAAAAATAGAAGTTTATAACAACTATTCGTAACATTCGTATACTTATTGAAATAAGTTGGTTGTGTATTTGAAAAGTTGTTATACTGTTGTTATGATGGATTCCTTTTAATAAAAATATTATTACAGAGATTACTAATATTAGATGTAGTTTTGTCTCTCTTTGTGCACCCTTAATCTATCCTTTTTTTATATCATTCTTTGTTATTATTGTTTTATATTTGAATGGAGTTATAAATTAATACAAAGGAGATATATACGTGAGAGATACCCAAGGGTCTTGAAATTTATCTATTCGGAGTTCGGGTGTAAAGTCGGGTATGTCGAGCTGAACCATTTTCTCTATTACATACCTCCTTAGATAAAAGATGCAAGACTTAAAAACGAATATGGGGAATGGAGGAATAATGTTTTGTAGCTGGAATGTTAAAGGTATTAACGAACCAATTAAGAGAGGTAAAGTATTAGCACATTTAAAAGCACTTAAAGTAGACGTGGCATTTATCCAAGAGACACGTCAAAAAAAAGATGTGGAGCATAGATTAAAGGCTAAATGGTTTGATAAAGCATATCATTCTTCTTTTACACCCAAATCTAGAGGTGTAGCAATATTAATTAGTAAAGGCATTTCATTTAAACACACTTCAACTATTACTGATAGTGATGGTAGATATATTATTGTAATAGGAGAATTACACACACAAAAAATGATTTTTGTCAATTTATACGGCCCAAATTTTGACAGCCCACTGTTTTTTAAGAAAATATTTAATACCATCCCAGAATTACCACAACACAACCTAATAATTGGAGGAGATTTAAATTGTACACTAGATCCTTATTTAGATAGATCATCAAGACAACAGAAAATTAAATCGCATTCCAGTGATCAAATAAATGCATATACAGATACCAGTAATATTAAAGATGTTTGGAGAATGCAAAACCCAGGTGGACGAGAATATCCATTTTCCCTCACCTGTGCATAAAATTTATTCGAGAATAGATTATTTTTTGGTAGATTTAAAACTTATCCCATTCACTTATAATTCAAAATATCATAATATTATAATTTCAGATCACGCACCTTTAACTTTTATGATTAAAATAACTGGTAAAACAGAAAAACAGGGACAATGGAGATTTAACCCACAAATTTTAAAAGACAAAATAACTCAAGAATATATCACAAAACAGATTAAGATTTTCTTTGAAATGAATGATATGCCAGAAATACCTTCATCCCTATTATGGGAAACTTTTAAAGCATATGTTAGGGGAATTATGACATCCTCTCAAGCATTTTATAATAAAGAGAATCGGAGGGAACAACAGGCATTGGAAAAGGAAATCAAACTATTAGACACAGAAAACGCTGCTAACCCAACCATGATACAACATAATAAAATCTCTGCATTGAAATATAAATTAAATAAAATACAGTCAGACCAAGTTGTAAAACTCTACCAATATACTAAACAAATACAATTTGAATTTGGAGATAAACCACAAAAATTATTGGCTCGTCAATTATGAAAATTGGAGGGAGAAAAATTAATCCATAGGATTAAATCAGACAAAGGTGAATTACAAGTACAAACTAAAGATATAAATGAGAGATTTTTGCAATATTATAAAAATTTATATTCAGCCAAAACGACAGAAAATCGGACAGGAATAGAAACATTTAAAAAAAATTGTAATCTAAAAGGACTGGATTTAGAAAATAGAGAATCACTAAATGCTGAAATAACTACTAAAGAAATTGAAGAATCTATTAGGTCATTAAAAAATGGTTAAACTCCAGGACCGGATGGTATTGGTTCGGAATTTTATAAAACATTCTATGATCTGATAGCACCATGTTTGAAGACACTTTATGAATATATTCATGCACAACAGAAATTACCAGAAACATTAAATGAATCTATTATAATGCTTATACCTAAATTAGATAAAGATCTGGATGATCCAGGGTCGTATAGAGCCATAGCCCTTTAAATACTGATCAAAAAATATTAACCAAAATACTAGCACAAAGACTAAATACAGTGATTAATAAAGTAATTCATTCAGATCAAACAGGATCTATACCAAAACGATACTCCTTATATAACATGAGACGATTATTCAACATTATATACTCGAAAATAAATATTAATAAAGATCTAGCAATTATTTCATTAGACGCAGAGAAAGTTTTTGATCAGGTTGAATGGTCTTATTTATTTTCAGTTATGGAAACTTTTCAGTTGGGAGAGAAGTTTATAACATGGGTTAAACTACTACATACTAATCCAACAGCTAGAATATTAACAAATCAAATGTTATCAACTAAATTTAATTTATCCAGAGGCTGTAGACAAGGTTGTCCTCTAGCCCCACTACTGTTCGCACTGGCAATTGAACCATTAGCACAATCCGTGAGATTACATCCTGAAATATACGGGTATGAAACCAAAGAAACTGAAAATAAAATCTCTTTATACGCAGATGACGTATTACTT
Source organism: Okamejei kenojei (assembly GCA_035221665.1). Classification (NCBI taxonomy): domain Eukaryota; kingdom Metazoa; phylum Chordata; class Chondrichthyes; order Rajiformes; family Rajidae; genus Okamejei; species Okamejei kenojei. Next base: position 2,783,530 of record CM069158.1, read on the forward strand.
TATATTACAAAGCTAGAAACTAGTATCCCTAACTTATTAGATTTAATAACTCAATTTGGCTTGTTTTCAGGATATAGAATTAATTGGAATAAAAGTGAACATGCCAATAGTGGGAAATAACCCACATATACTACAACAATTTCCTTTTAAGATAGCAAATGAAAAAAAATCAAATATCTTGGAATTTATGTAACAAAAAGATATAATTCTTTATTTAAATCTAATTTCTCACCCTTACTGAATAAACTACTTAAGAATATCCTATATTGGACAACATTACCTATTTCAATGCTAAGTAGAATTAATGCGATAAAAATGATTTTTCTTCCGCAATTATTATACCCGTTTCAACTGATCCCGATATATCTTCCTAATTTTTTTTTTTAAGAAAGTGGACTCTATAGTTACCAATTTTATTTGGGATTATAAGAGTCATAGGATAAATAAAAAACATCTATGTAAATCAAAAATAAATGGAGGTTTTGCACTGTCTACTTTTATGTTTTACTACTGGGCAGTTAATATTAAAAATATGAATTTTTAGTTGGAAGAATTAGATAAACAGCCAAACTGGTTAAAAATGGAAAAGGAAGATTGTTCACCTTTCGAAATTAGCTCGATTTTATTTGCCAATACTAAAATACGTAAGAAAATTCATAGAGGAAATCCAATAATAGAAAGTAGGATACGTATCTGGAAACAATGAAAGAAAACATTAAAATTGGAAAGTATACCACTGGCTCTTCCCATTGTAAATAACATTACTTTTAAACCCTCAATGATGGATAAAGGTTTTTTACAATGGAAGAACTATGGAATTAATAAGATGGGTGATCTCTACAGGGAAAGTCTCTTTCTTTCATTTCAGGAATTACAACAAAATTACAGATTACACTCAAAAGAGTACTTTAGATATTTACAAATTAGAGACTATGTTAAATCAAACGCACAGGATTTTAGAAATAGAAAGACTGAAATTTTAGATGAATGTCTAAATAAATATCCGAACAGAAAAATATCATATATTTATAATATTTTATTGGAAAATGATGTACCGATGTCGGAAATATATAGGCAAGTATAGGAAAACGAATTAGGTTAAACAATTAGTCTAGAAGTGTGGAATGAAAGTTTACAGCATATACACCACTGCTCATTAAATGCCTGACACTCTTTGATACAATTCAAATGTTTCTGCTATATGTGATAAATGTCAGCATTTAGAAGCTAATCTAATGCATTCATTCACAAAATGTATAAAAATTACTAATTTTTGGATAGAAATTTTTAAGATAATCTCGAATGTAGTTAATGCAAATCTGACTCCAGACTCAAAATTAATCATATTAGGAATATTAGAAACGGATCAACTACTAACAACACAGCAAATAATTTTTATCGATTATAGTTTAATAATTGGTAAAAAATGAATATTAAGGTTTTGGAAAGGTCCTACATCCCCCACAATCAAAATGTGGATTACAGAAATGTCGGAGACACTTCATCTGGAAAGATTAAGACTTGTCCTTTTGGACAAGCTAGATCAGTTCAGAGGAATATGGTCACCATTTATTGAATATTTAAAGGGTCAAGGTGGTCCGGTTCGAGGGCCTGACGGAAACCTGAATGAAGGAATAGATGAAGAACTATATATAATAGACCACTGATATCTCCAATGAAGAATAGCCTGCTTAATACTCTACTCATATTATTGATTTTCTACTTTTATTTTATTTCTCTTTTTTATTTCTCTTTACTATCTTCTTTCCGTTATAAAATAATAAAAAGTATAGAAGTATAAATAAGAATGATTGTAAACTTTAAAAATATTAAGAATCATGTGATGAATAATATGTCTCTTTCTTTTTATTTTATGTTATTCCTTCTTAATATGTATTTACTTCTAATAAAAATATTTTACAAAATTAAAAAAATTAAAAAAATACCACAATTACATTTAAACGACATTTGGACAGGTACACGTGTAGGAAGGAACTGCAGATGCTGGTTTAAACCAATAGACACAAAGTGCTGGAGTAACTCAGTGGGTCAGGCAGCATCTCTGGATGGAAGGAATGGGTGATGTTTCGGGTCGAGACCCTTCTTCAGACTGAAAGTCTGGTTAATTAGCTTGGTATAAGTGTAAATAGTAAGATTAAACAAAAACTTACCAGTTTGAAATTTGATCCTTATTTTATGAGGAGTAACGTTGAGGGATTACGTGAAGAAGCCCCACCAGGCGCATGCGCGTCATACTTCAAAGCAGTGGCGTGAAAACACAGAAACAAATAGCCGAAGTAACATAGTAAGTCTTTAAAAAGACTAGAACTACCAGATGATCTCTTAGATTATGAGGGTGGGAGCGGAGGGCACGTAATCCCTCAATGTTACTCCTCATAAAATAAGGATCAAACTTCGAACTGGTAAGTTCTCGTTTAATCTTACTATTTTACTTCAGAGTCACTTGAGTGACTACGTGAAGATTTCAAAGCTCTGTGTTTCCATGCCATAGATACACTCCATACGACAATCTGCTTCGGTTGACACAGTAGTGAATAAATAATATATTGAACATTGCTTCAAATTATTCAATAACTATTTTAATAATAATAACAAAAAACAGTAATGACCCCTCTGTCCCAGGGGGAAATTGCAAACAACGATATATAAACAAAGCAAATTAATTAAATGTAACCCAAAACAGCATGCCCAAGCTGTGGCACTGGCTGTACAGGTTTGTCATAGAATTGAGAAAATGTTGATTCTCTAGACCATCCTGCGGCCGCGAGGAGTTGGTCTAGCGGCACGTCCTGAGCCTTCGCCGCAGATGTTGATGCCGCCCTGGTGGAGTGAGATTTAAATACATGAGTGTCGACTCCAGCATAAGTGAGAACCTGTTTCAACCATCTAGAAATAGATTGTACTGACACTCTTTTATATGGCCTTTTGTGACTAATGAGTAGTCCTGTCTCAGAACCTCTCCGACTGCTTGTTAACTCAATATATTGGCGTAAATGTTTAACTACACATAACATTTGGTCAACAGGATATGCTTTAAACGTCACCTTGGTTCCTGCCATCATTGGCCTGCTTTGTTTGATTAAATCATAGACATAAAATGTAATGTCATCTACAGACAAATGCATACAATCGATTCGTAACAATTGCAATGTTTGTACACGTTGTGCTGAAATCAGCACCATTAGCATAACCACTTTAAGAGTTAATCTCTGCATAGATAATGGCATAATTGGAGCCCATTGCCGAAGCAGTGTGAGGACTATACTGATATCCCAGATTTCTGTATATCTAGGCTTAGGAGGGTTTTTGTTAAAATTTCCTCTCATAAATCGGGATACTAACGGATGAGACCCGATAGGATGTTGTTCTGAGGACTGCCCTAAATAGGAGGACAAAGCACTCCGAGCACTATTAATGGCACTATAACTCAGGTGTTCATCAAAATGCAATTTAGCAAGGAACTCCAACACATCACATATGCTTGCAGTATGATAATATATATTTGATTGTACACAGAACATCTCCCATTTCTTTATGTGCACCACATATTGCTTTTTAGGGCTATTTCTCCAGCCTGCAGTGATAACCTCCATGGTCCTGTTCGATAATCCAAGGCCTTGGAATGGTCTGGTCAGAACCTGCAGACCAACAAATTGATATGGTCATGTAACGGGTGACTTTCTCCTGTAACCGGATGCACCAACAAATGACTGCAGCTGGGAATCATCATGAATGGCTGAGCCATCATTCTCAGTACTAATGGGAACCATGGTTGTGTTGGCCAATCTGGGACCACCAAAACACCTGTGGCGGAGTCACGCTCTATTTGGTGAGGCATTCCGTGATCAGACAAAATGTAGGAAATGCATAAATGAATGAGTGCCCCCAATGTAACGAGAACGTATCCACAGCCACTGCTCCTGGATCTGGCTCGCATGAAACATTTTTAGGCAACTGGTGATTCAATCTGGATGCGAACAGATCAATATCTGGCAACCCAAATCAAGTGACAATTGTTTGAAAAATCTCAGCATTCAACATCCATTCTATATTGTCATTAAACATTCGCGACCTATGGTCTGCCACCACATTGTCTATACCTGGTAGATAGATGGCTGAAACCCAGATGTTCCTTGAAATACACCAATGCCAGATGAGGTTAGCCAAACTATCACATGATACTGATCTTGCTCCTCCCATATGATTAATATATGCCACTGCTGTGGTGTTATCAATCTGGAGATGAATGTGTAAATTATTCATTGTGGAGCAATATGCTTTTAACCCATAAAATGCCTCCAATAATTCCAAATAATTTATCCCTTGTGTGTGGAGAATCAAACCTTCATTCCATCAACCCCCACAGCTAGACTCGGTGTCCGTAGCCCCCATCCGAGAGCGCTTACATCAGTCTGTAAGATCACTGAAGGTTCGTGCACCAAAATGTTATTGGTAGCTTGACTAACATTAACAATCCACCACTGCAATTCTGCTAGAGCTGTGGTTGGTAACTGCATAACCGGATCAAAATGGCCTGCGTGCTCTTTTAATGCTAGTTCTCTTGCTCTTTGCAAATGTTGATAATGCAAAGGTCCGAACTGTACTGCAGGAAAAGCTGCTATCAATTTCCCAAAGACCTTGGCGACTTCTCGGATGGAGGGATAAAGCTTTTGTGTGAGGCAAGTAAAGACATTAGCAATATCCACAACATTGGCTGTTGGTAATGTTACTGTCATGTCAACTGAATCAATAAGAAATCCCAAATACTCAATAGTTTGGGTTGGCTGTAACTTGGACTTAGTTGGATGGACCAAAAACCCTAATGTTTCAAACACATTTATGGTTACTGCAACCGATCCTTCAGCTGACTCTTTAGTGTTGCTGATAATTAAGATATCATCTAAATAAGCCATGACAATGTGATTGTGGGCCCTCAATAGCCCCAGCACAGGTTTTAACAATTTAGTAAATAGCCTAGGTTATTAGGTTAATAGCCTATAGGTTTATTAGGCTTGTGCTGTTGAGGTGGATCTATCCCTGAGATAAACTCAATGGTAGAACCTGACACAGTATTTAATATAAACATATCAGACGTTGTACAGCACCATTCATTATAAAACAATTGTAATCTACCTCCAATAGGAGGTTGTCCACCAGAAACTATCGTTAACAAAAAGTCCCTGTACCTCTCCAGTTGGCCTGTAAGCCTGTTGTCTGCCCATATTGGGGTTGTAGCTGGTCTGTCTTGGTGGGTATCCTCGTTGCCCCACTGGCCTCCCCCTGCTGGGCCCAGCACCTGGATCCGACCTTAGGTACATAAACCCAGGCTTTCGAATAGGTGGCCTAGAGATGGTTGGCTTCATTAAGCCAATAGTTTTTGCCTCCTCATCAATCTCACGAATTTGCTTCACAAGATCCGTTCCAAACAGGAATCCAGGCATTTGAACATTCGTTGCCTTACACAGAGCAGCAAATTTCTGATTGAGAGTTGGCCTGATGGCGATTTTCCTAATGCAATTAACCTCAAAACGCATTGCATAACATAGCCAACATATCTTTTTGTATTTGATTTATCATTGTCCCTTTTACCATTGTGCCAAATGCAGTAATTGTAGCCACCACCAGTTGGAGGACGTGTTGATATCGAACCTCCTGTCCCCTCATAGAAGGACTCATGGGTGCCCATATTGCTGGGTTCACCGTAGGCACTTTCAGTGATGCACAGTTGACAGGTGTCTGATACTTGTTTGTGGTCTCTTGCATCATAGATTGCTGGAGTTGTGAGGCACTAAATAGTTGATGTTGTTGGCAAGGTACTCTTCTATTGCCTCACCAGTCCCCTCCGGAATAACAAAGCTCATTGCTATTTCCGGGACACCCGGAGCGTGGCTCTTGTGCTCTGGTGTTTGCATATAAGCAGGGACACCAGAATCAGGGTCAGCTGCATCCTGCCCTGCTTCTCCCAATTCATATTGTAGGGACGCATCCTCCAGTCCTAAACAAGGCGCTGGAAGGAAATCCCCTTGCTGGTACTCCATATATTCCTCTTGATATGGGCTTCTTGCACAGCTATCTGGGGAACCACTGGGGCCTTTGACCCTTGTTTTATCAAAGTTTGGAGCATCTTCTCCATTTTTGCATCCTCTCCCACATTCTTTTATTATCTGGGGAAGAGTCACCATCTTCATCAGACTCGTCTGACAACACTGGTCTATTAGACTTCCTTTTTGCCTTCCTATGGCTATCAGTAGCCTCAGGCTGCTGAGTCTCTGGAGGAAGTGTAGAAGGTTCGCTCTCTAGCATAACTGCTGCCGGTAAAACGGCACCCGGTATCGGAACCGGAGTTGCCGCGCTAATCTGCCGACTCGATCGAATTTGTGAATCCTCACTGGACCCACGCTTACTACGCACCCTCCTACCTGACCGCTCCATCTCTCCAACTCCTACTGACTGCTTGAGCCAGCTTGACGGAGTTTAAGTCCTCCCAGGCAAAGTTTTCAAAACCACTTACCTGCGAAGTTTCTACTCACCGCTGGTGGAGCTGTGCCCTCCAGCCCATTCAGTGCGACATGTGCGGACGTAATGATGCGCATGCACCTGGCGGGGCTTCTTCACGTAGTCACTCACGTGACTCCAAAGTAAAATTGTCCCTAGCGTGTGTAGGATATTGTTAATCTGTGGGGATCGCAAGCAGGTGCAGACTCGGTGGGCCGAAGGGCCTGTTTCCGCGCTGTATAAATTGAACCCTGTCCGGCTAGCAGGGCTGTGTAGGGCAGAGTGCCGGGACACGGTGACATCTGGTTCTGATCTCCACAAAGCCAATCATGTATTGAGCAACGCCACAGATCAATGGGCCTCTGGTGCTTGAGTCGTTCCACAGACAGACAGGAAATTGGCTGTTACTCCGGCTTTTTGTGTCTATCAGTGACTTGGAGAGTGGGCTGGACAACGAGTGATGCAGCTGGTTGCGGCTCCCCTGATCTACGCTATTCCCACGCACTTGTGGCCCTCACCCACTGAGGCGACTCTTTAGGCGACCGTCAGGGACTAGTTTTACTAACATTCACCTACGACACCTCGCGACAACCTATGACAACCTCCGACAGCAAAAATTGTTTCCACTGTCGCTTGTAATCCCCAAAACATCGCCTAAGTGGGACAGGCCCTTCATACTGCGGCTCGGTGCATCCCTCGGGCTTGGTCTCTCGCAATTTCTCATTCCCAACTCTCACCCAATGTTGGCAGCCCTGCTAACAACTAAGATAGACAGAGGGTAAATAAGATAGACAGAGGGTCTGAAGAAGGGTCTCGACCCGAAACGTCGCCTATCTCCTTCGCTCCTTAGATGCTGCTGCACCCGCTGAGTTTCTCCAGCTTTTTGTGTACCCTCGATTCTCCAGCATCTGCAGTTCCTTCTTTAACAGAGGGTAATTAGGGATGGTTTAGCATGATTTTTAGTTAGTTTAGCAATACAGCATGGAAACATGTGCATTGGCCCATCGAGTCCATACTGACCTGTTTACACTAGCGCACTAGGGGCAATTTACAAAGGCCAAGTAACCTACAAACCTGCATTTCATTGGGATGTGGGAGGAAATCCACGCGATCACAGAGAGAAAATGCAAGCTCCACACTGATAGCACCCAAGGTCCAAACCCTGGTCTCTGGCACTAAGGCAGCAGCTGTGCCACCCTAACATGAGATCCTTAGTGGACCAGCCAGAATAGATGTTACAAGATGGAGGGGTAGTTACTTAAAAAGGTGCATAACATTTATTCTATACAGATAGTAAATCTCAGTGCTGAACCCCAATGTATGGTGGAGGCCAGATAATTAAAATATTTAACATGGAGGAATATTTAAAATATTGAGGACAATGTGGATTAAACAAAGAAGAGGTGAGGTTTGAAGAGCTTGGTGGGCTGCTCCTGCTATTTTCTTGTCAAGACAGATCCTTTGGTCCAACTCGTCCACGCCGACCAAAGGAAGTATGCAGAGATGATTTACGAAGTTGTGGCCAGAGCTCCAGGGCCTGAGCTGTAGTGAGAGGTTGAGTGGGCAAGGGCTTTATTCCTTGGATCGCAGAAGGCTGAGGGATGATCTTATAGAGGTATGTAAAATCATGAGGGGAGTAGATAGGTTAAATACATGGTGGCACGGTGGTACAGCAGTGGAGTTGCTGCCTTACAGCGCCAGAGACCTGGGTTCGATCCGTCTAAGGGTGCTGTCTTAATGAAGCTTGTAAATTATCCCTGTGACCTACATGGGTTTTCTCCGGATGCTCCGGTTTCCTCCCACACTCCAAAGACATACAGGTTTGTAGGCTAATTGGGATGGTAAAATTATAAATTGTTCCTAATGTGTGTAGGATAGTGTTAGTGTGCGGGGATCGCTGGTTGGTGCGGACTCGCTGGCCCAAAGAGCCCGTTTCCACACTGTATCTCTAAACACGGTGCAGAAATCAAGAACCAGAGGACATAGGTTTAAGGTGAGAGGGGAAATTTTTAATAGGAACCCGAGGTGTAACATTTTCACACAAATGTGGTGGGTATATGGAACAAGCTGCCAGAGGAGACAGTTTAGGCATGTACTTTAACAGCATTTAAAAGACCCATGGACAGGTACAAGGATAGGAAAAGGATATGGGCCAAACATGAGCAAATGGGATCAGCTTAAATAGGGAATCTTGTTTGGTATGCACGTTTGCAGCGGTGAGGCCTCGGTGGTGGTGAAGCCTCGCTGCGGCGGCGACGCCTTAGAAACACAGAAAAATAGGTGCAGCAGTAGGCCATTCGGCCCTTCAAGCCATTCAATATGATCGTGGCTGATCATCTAAAATCAGTACCCCTTTCCTGCTTTGTCCCCATATCCCTTGATTCCTTTAGCCCCAAGAGCTAAACATAGCTCTTGAAAACATCCAGTGATTTGGCCTCCACTGTCTTCTGTGGCAGAGAATTCCACAGATTTGCAACTCTCTGGGTGAAATTAAAAATCCTCATCTCAGTCCTAAATGGCCTACCCCTTAACCCTAAACTGTGACCCCTGGTTCTGGACTCCCCAACACAGGGCCGGATTTACGTATAAGCTTGAAAAGCTTAAGCTTAGGGCCTCGAGATCTAGGGGGGGCATCGCAGAGCCAGAATTACCACTAGGCTTCATAGGCTGAAGCCTAGGGCCTCGAGGGTCTCTATCTCTCTTTGTCTCTCTGTCAATCTCCGTCTCCGCCCGCCATCCGTGTCCGAGCTGCCGGGTCTCCGCTCTCCGCTCGCTCTTCATCCGCTGGCACGGCAGGCCGCCTTGCACATGCGCACTGCTACGGCCAGCGCATCATCCCCCCTGCACAAGCGCACAACCACGGCCAGCACATCATCGGCCGTCCTGCGCATGCACACTGCCACGGCAACTGGTCGGCGCTGGGCACTTTCTCCCTCGCTTTGAATTGTGGGAAATCTGGCTGCCATTGCTGTCCGGTCACCGCCTCGCCACAACCACTGAAAACCAACGGAGAATCACTCCCTGACCTTGGACCTGGAGTAACTCCCTGGAGTAACTCTTGCTTCTGGTTTCTTGGTCCTCCATAAATATTCTAAATGGAATTTCAACTGGAGGTAGTGGAGGGCTGAACAATAACACCCTATTGCAATTTATCTGTTTATTTATTGTGTATATATATGGTCTATGGTATATAAACACACTGAACTTTTATCTCCTGTATTATGTTTACATATTCTGTTGTGCTGCAGCAGGCAATTTCATTGTCCTATCTGGGGCACATGACAATAAAACTCTCTTGACTTGGACTTAAGCAAAAAACGGTTCTTGGGGAAAAAAGAGGTACCTTAAATTTAGTTGCGTCTGGTTGGGTAACTATGGTAGGGTGAAGACTATTCCATGCTTTAATTGTGTGGGGGAACTCCATGGAGCAGCCAGCAACTCTGGATAGAGAAATTGGGTGACGTTTCGGGTAGAGACCCTTCTGGTTTTAATGTTTTTAGTTTATTTTAAAGATACAGCGTGGAAACAGGCCCTTCGGCTCACCGAGTCCACGCCGATCACCGATCACCCGTACACTAGTTCTATCCCACACATTTCGAAGTCAAGAGTCAAGAGTGTTTTATTCTCTCACGTCCCAGTTAGAACAATGAAACATTTAGTTGCAGCAGCACAACAGAATATGTAAACTATGTATTCTGTAAACAATGTTATAAACGAGAAAACAAAATGGTGTATATTTATATATGAATATATAACTATATAAATATATATATATGTGTGTGTGTGTGTGTGTGTGTATATAATAGTAAGATTAAATGAGAACTTACCAGTTTGAACTTTGATCTTGATTTTATGAGGAGTTACGTTGGTGATTACGTAAAGAAGGCCCGCCAGGCCGCATGCGCAGCAAACTTCAAAGCAGCGGTATGAAATCACAAATAAACAACACCGAAGTAAACAGTAGGATCAGTGACTCAAGAACTACCAGATGATCTTTTATGAGAGAGGGTTGGGCATGGTGGGCACGTAATCACCAACGTAACTCCTCATAAAATCAAGATCAAACTTCAAATTGGCAAGTTCTCGTTTAACCTTACTATTTTACTTCGGAGTCACGTGAGTGATTCCGTGAAGAGTTCAAAGCTTTGTGATTTCATGCCGCAGATTACAATCTCAGCATCCCACTGCATTTGATTGAAGGGAAAGAGAAATAAATTCATTAGTAATAACATTGTATTCAATGTAATGATAGGGTTTATTTAACAATGTAAACAAACAACAGTACCCCTAAAATTTACGTTCTTAAAATGTTATTGGCAAACAGCCCTGGATTGACAATTGGCCGATGATAAAAATTCTGAAACATCAGCTCATTTGCCCATCCGACGGCCGCTAAAATTTATTCGAAGGACACATCCCTCCCTTTGGCCGCCAGCATAGCTGCTGCCCTAGTATAATAGTAAGATTAAACGAGAACTTACCAGTTCGAAGTTTGATCGTTATTTTATGAGGAGTTACGATGAGGGATTACGTGAAGAGCCCGCCTCACGCTGGCAAACGGCATACTTCAAAGCAGCGGCATGAAAAACACAGAACACCAAATAGCCGAAGTAACATAGTAAGGCTCATAATAGACTTAGAACTACCAGATGATCATTTATTTTATGAGGGTGGGAGTGGAGGGCACGTAATCCCTCATCGTAATTTGGTCCATTACATTAATTTTTAATGTAATGGACCAAATTCTACTGCAGGAAATGCTGCTACTAGTTTACCAATAGTTTTCGCTACTTCTCGGATGGAAGGATAAGTTTGTGAATGATAGCTTTGTTGGTAAAGTATTAACATAGTTTCTGAGTTAATTACAAACTCCAAATAGTTAATTGATTGTGCTGGCTGCAGCTGGGATTTAATTGGATGAATCAAGAACCCTAGCTTTAACAAAGCTTTGTACTGAAACTAATTCTCAGCTGACTCTTGATTGCCATAAATGATTAGAATGTCATCGAGATAAGCCATAACGATGTGTTTTTGTACTCTTAATTGGGCTAAAACTGGTTTCAACAGTTTAGTAAAGAGCCTGGGAGCTGAACTCAAACCATTTGTCAAAGCTTTAAACTGCCAATTAAATTTTAAGTACCTCCAGAAACTGATGTATTGGTACAGAATAATAGGCGTTTTTCAAATCAATCGTAGCCATATAACAACCTGCTGATATTAAATATCTTGCAGTATTAAATGTTTCCATTTAAAAGTTTGTATTCTACCACTTATTTAGATCTGTAAGGTCCAGAATAATTCTGCAATCACCATCTTTTTATGTCTTTTGAAATATCTTAGACACAATTGATGCTCGTGTTCATAAGTTTTTTCCAATAACCCCTTTTCAGATAATTTGTCAATTTCCACATTAATCTCTGCTTTTTCAATTGCAGTAAACACGAAAGCATAGGCAGGTTTATCTGTACTGGAGGATTAACCCCTTCTTTAAATGTAATAGTGGCTCCTGAAACTGCTTGTAAAAATAAACCGATCAGAAGTAATAGTAAGCCAGTCTTTATAAAACTTTTGTAATCTCCCTCCAACTGGAGATTAATCCGCAGTTTCTTTAAGGATAGAACAAGTCTTTAATACCTCTCCATATGAGCGTGGTGGTCTCCTTTTCCCTGAATACGGGTAAGTATTGGGCTGTGCAGTACAATAACATTTCCTTGACATATTTCTGCCTCTATTTCCAAAATCAAATCCCCTTCTGGGCGAAAAATACCTTTTTTGTCCTAAGACGAAGGTTTCATGCAGCTAAAATGTTTAGCTTCTTCATCCAATTTTTAATAATTTAGGCAGATTTACTCCAAACAGATAACCAGGAGCTTGAACACCACTTGCTCGACACAGGCTTGCAAACCTTGGGTGAAATATGGGCCGAATAGCCATTTTCCTCATACAATAATTTCATAGAAAGAATTTGCACAATAGGCCCTCTTTCCTAAACTTATCCATCTCCCCAAAAGCCATAATGGCAGCAGAATAATTTGTGAGGATTTTTGAACCTCACTTCTTGAGCTCTCATATTTGGGGTCATGGATGCCCATATCAACGGATAAACCGTAGGCACTTCCAATGAGGCACAATTTCCTGTGCGTTTATAATTCTGATGTTTCAATCATCACAGAATCATGAAGTTGGTGAGATACCATATATTAATGTTGGCAGCTAGGTTTTCTTCCATAGCCTCACCACTTCCTTCATGTATAGCAAATTCTTTTGCTATCCCAGGCACATTTGGCCTTTCTTTTATTTTGTGGTATGTTTTCAAATGCAAATCACCATCAGCAGGGTCTGCCTTCTGCAGCCCTAAATCAATTGGGATTTCATCCATGAGACTTCCTTCGGCCCAAATCCTGGGTCCGGAGTTCCAACTCCCAATTAGGCCCACAGCCATATTCAGAATAATTAAACCCCTCAGGGCTTTTTTGGGAACCTTCTGGGTACTGTGACCCTAGTCTCATAATTTTTTGGAGAACTTTCTCCATATGCTCCATTATTAGTTCCACATAGTTTAATTATCTGGAGGACTTTCAGTATCAGAGTCATCAGAACCACGGGCCTCTCAGATTTCTTTTACATTTTTAGGAGCATTTCTCTCCGTGGTTATAACTTCTGGAGAATCTAGAACTCGCTAACGGGTATATCAGCGGTCACCGGTATCGGAACCGGATCCGCACTAGCTTTTTTCCCGTATTTTTATTTTCACCCCGGGAAGCTCTTTTTACCCGCGAATTTTCTTTGCCGATTTCTCCTTCATTAATCTGTGCTAAACAGCACTTTAACGTGACTCTGACGTTTATTTTACTTTACTTTTACTGCTGGACACACCCAGCGTACGCTAAAAAACATCCCGACTTTGCTGCACTTACCTGCGGGGCCGTTCCGACCGCTGCGAGGAGCTGCTCCTTACTGCAGCTCCTCCTTCCGCCGTCAGCGTCGACGTAATGCCGTTTGCCAGCGTGAGGCGGGCTCTTCACGTAGTCACTCACGTGACTCCGAAGTAAAATGAGATGTAAACACACTATCTAAATGATATACTGACGTTGATGCTGACCTGGTGGAATGAGACATACAATCGTCAATGTTAATACCTGTTGCAGCCACTTTGAAATAGTCTGAACCGACCTTCTCTTGTGTAATTGTTTATTAACTAATACACAGTGCTGAATCCATACTTCTAAGGATTCTGATGGCCTTGATAACATAAAAATGAGACCGTGGGGTATTCAAAATGATCTTAAAAATCATGCCAGCCCTGGTCTGCTCTGCAAGTGTAGACCAGAATGTAAAATGTAATGGCATGAACTGCCAATTCCATCCTGTCCAGCCACAGCGTTTGTGCTGATATTAGAGTCATGACTAAGGATGTAGCTGGAACCCCTTGGTGAAGTAATGTTTGCACATTTACAATAACCAACTGCATAATCTTGTGATGTGAGTACTTGTATCAAGATCTTTTTAACAACTTGATATCCGGGTTGGACACGACAATGTAGTTCCCTTATGTTACAGCTGTCATTTCTCTATAACTGAACTATTGTCAATATCACTTAAAATGAACTCAAAATGTCAGTAATCTGTATAGTATCAAATGTATCATTAATATTTAACAAACATTTCTGATCCCCTCAATAGAGACGTACTGCTTTTTTGGATGCTATCCATGTATACTGCAGTGAATGGCTAAATGTGACAACCTGAGGCATAAGTCAATCCATTGAAAATGTGTAAGTCAATAATCGTTTTACTGTGCAAAGACCAATCTCCTGAAGCACAGTTTAAAACAGCAAGTTCTTGCTTTTTGGCATAACTGTATACCATTGTGCCATAATGCCTGATGAAGCAGGCAACATGGACGCTTGGCCAGTCCGATAGTATGAATCCAAATGAGATCTTGCTGACTGTTTTAGGACCCAGCTAATGAGGAAGACATAAAGTCCATTCCTCCTATTGAAGCGAGAATGTATTTCTCCACACTGTTTTTGCAAACAGTGAAACATGCATAAACATGACGAACATTTGATGAAGTATTGAATCATGCTTTCATCATACTTTGAGATCCAAAACTTATTCTGTGTTATCATCAATCTAAACTGGACGATACACCAGTGGCAAGGTGATTAATTACAGGATATTCTTCCTAATTACCATGAGACTAACATATGTCACCATTGTAGAGTAGCAACTTAAATTTGTGCATGAAGATTATGTATATTCACTCAAAACCTTACTCAACGCTGCATTTAGTGTATATATTTAGTTGATACTAACAACTGAAGAATTGGGAACTCATGCAACCTCCAATACCTCAGAGTAGGTGATGGTATTTGGAACTTCTTATCTAGAGTTCTAAACATCAGTTCACAATAACTGAATTAACCAACCACACTACTGCAGCGAGTTTCAAGTTCAATGATTTATTTTCATATTTAGCAATGCTAAATACTGTTACTTCATCATAGTGGCTGATAATAGATTCAGCTGATAACAGCACAAAGTTGTTAACAATGCTCTCATTGCTACTACACAATATCAGTTCCTTGATCTGCTCAGCTGCAACACAGCTGCGATATTGCCAATTACTCTTAATGAAATAACTCCAATCCCTTGCCATAAAACAGAGACAAATTAAAATAATTAAAGGTAAATCCCAATGACCAACTAACAGTTTATTCCATCCATAAACTTTACTGTTATAGTACCCTTATATTATCTTAGATAACCTTTGTAATGTGATTTGTATAACATGTATCTCTTACCTTATAAATCTGTTGTAGTCGGGAAATAAGTTTTATATTTGGAAAGTTCATATGCCACTCCAGCCTTAATACATGGGTGGTTTGCATGAGAACTTTTGTCCAATTTCCAACCTTCGCCATAATCCAAACCCTTAGTGTGTTGTACAAAACAAATGTAGATTATACAACTTGTGAATGGTGCACTACCTATTTTGGAAGTGCTCAGAATTTCTGAGCTATCATGCTGCTCAATTGCAGTGAACCGCTATTGCCGATGAACACCTGGGGTGTGTTTCTGAACAATAACTTAGCCCGTCGTCGGCCTAATTGAATCTTCTGCCAGGCTTCTCCTGTAGAATACCTGAATAACAGATTCAGCAGTTGGCTCTCACATCCCCCAGAAACGTTGTTCACTGCCGGCACATATGCACTTGAGTATGTTTTAATGACATCTTAGAGCCCGGAGTCATCTTGACCTTTTGCTCTTCCCTCTTCAGAGAGGGTGATTCGTAGGCAACCCTAACAGGCATTGCTGCAGGCCGCAGGATACAAATACGGATACAATCCAATTGGCCTTAACCCAATAGAATATTCTACTGGAATGGAACTTTGTTGTCAGGAAATACCTCTGACACATGCCCTTCATTTCTTGGGGTATGCCCTTAGGTCATACCCCGAGACTCAGTGTCAGCAGGATACTGACCCATCTTAGTCTCTGCCTCCGAGAGGGAGACCTCCGTAGCACTGTATGCAACAGTTGCTATATTTGGGATAGTCGTTTTCAACGCACTATCCAGCCCCGGTGAGGAATTCATCCCCCGACTCCGTGGGCCTTGCTCTCTAACCCCGGTGGAGAATCATCTCCCGACTCCGTGGGCGAGCAGATATGTGTGAATTTAAGCAACTCTGTCCCAAGACATGACATGAAACAGCCTTGCATCAGGCACTCCTGTTACGGCTCTTCCCTAGGTCGACACTTCACACATAAAGCAGCCCAATCAGACGCTGCTAGCACGGCTCTCCTGTAGGCCAGTAACGTTACAAGTGAACAGCCCTGAAACACATGCTGCTGACACGGCTCTCCCGTAGACTGGTACTTATATACATAACCATATAACACCATATAACCATATAACAATTACAGCATGGAAACAGGCCCTCTCGGCCCTTCCAGTCCGTGCCGACCATTTGTTTTCCCCTAGTCCCATCTACCTGCACTCAGACCATACCCCTCCATTCCCTTCACGTCCATATACCTATACATGAAGCGGCCTTGTCAGGTGCTGCTGGCGTGGCCTGTCCCATAGGCCTGCACATATTCCACATGAAACAGCCCTGTCAGGTGCTACTGGCGCGGCCTGTCACATAGGCCCGTACAATTGCGGTGTAACCTCACTAAAACAACAATTTTAATGTACAGTTTATCTGTGAAGGGAAAAATAATTCATAGCAAACACGTGCTTAAACAATTTACTTTAGTTTTTAAACCTTATAGCCTGACTCACCCGAGTCAAAAATAGGGCTAAATGAGTCCTAATTATTCCTTACCTGGGTACCAACATCTGTGAGCCACTGACCCCACTGTTAGTGACTCCAGTGTTGCTTCCTTGACGTTCAAACGGCAAACCATAGGCTGGAGTTGCTGACCCATCTGTCAGTCATTTTTCCAAAATACATTTTTGTTTTAACTGCCTTTTTGCAGGCTGGGAGCCGCTGACTAACTATCAGTGACTGTTAAAATTTCTGGCAATAAAACAGCATTTCTGTAGGTTATGAGCCGCTGACTTTACTGTCAGCGACTCTGTTCGAAATTTTTGCCGTCAATACGGCATTTCTGTAGTCTGTGAGCCACTAACTATCAGCGACTCTGTTTAATTTTCTAGCCATTAAAACGGCATTTCTGCAATCTGTGAGTCGCTGACTATACTGTCAGCAACACAGCTTAAATTTTTTGCCGTTAATACGGCATTTCTGCACTGTGAGCCGCTGATTATACTGTCAGCGGCTCCTAATCTTACAACCCGATCATTTTAGCCGGTTTCCGCATTTGCGATCGGAATGGGGTTTCCCCACAGTTCAACCGGCAAGTTGTCGGGCCGTATAACTGGCAGGAAAAACCTTTTGTAAAAAGAGGCTCCTGCCTGAAACCTGGTAAGTAAAAACCAAACTTGCCTTAAAGTTTAACTTACCACTGGCAGGAGCTCTGTCCTGCCAGACTGGTGCCCACGCCAATGCGGTCTGGCGGGTCTTCTTCACGGAATCACTCATGTGACTCCGAAGTAAAATACACACACACACACACACACACACACAATTTCCCTCCTGGGATTAATAAAGTTTTATTGTATAGTATCGTGTGTGTAGGAAGGAACTGCAGATGCTGGTTTAAACTGAAGATAGACACAAAAAGCTGGAGTAACTCAACAGATCAGACAGAATCTCTGGGCAAAAGGAAAATATTACATTTTGGGTTGAATCTGAAATAGGTTCCTGCACACCTTTGGAATTTGGAAGGAAACAAGAGCACCCGGAGAAAACCCATGCGATCAAAGGGAAAAGGAGCAAACTCCATACAGACAGCACCCATATTCAGGATCAATTCCAGGTCTCTGGCACTGTTAGGCAGCAGCTTTATGGCTAATGTACTGCCCCATAGTCTTGAACTTAATTAAAACATACAGTAGCTGTAAAGGGGGACATAGCGTCACTTGCAAATTTAAAACTGAAAATGGATATTTTCTTTTTTTTAGTAACCAAAGTTATTAACGTATAATTTTTTGTGTTGGAAAACAAAATATAGTGGCACAGCTGGTAGACTTGCTGCCTCACACGCCAGAGATCTGTGTTCGATCCTGTCCTCGGGCACTGTCTGTGTTGAATTTGCACATTCTCCCTGCAAGCATGTGGGTTTCCTCCCATATCCCAAAGACACATTAGCTTTGTAGGTTAACTTGTCTTTGTAAAATTGTCCCTAATGTGCAGAGAGTGGGTGAGGAAAGTGGGATAACAGAACTTGTGAGAATGGGTAGACAAAAATGCTGGAGAAAATCAGCGGGTGAGGCAGCATCTATGGAGCGAAGGAAATAGGCGACGTTTCGGGTTGAGACCCTTCTTCAGACTGATGTGAGGGTGGGGGGGACGGGAAGAAGAAAGTAAGAGGCGGAGACAGTGGGCTGAGGGAGAGTTGGGAAGGGGAGGAGAAAGCAGGGATTACCCAAAATTGAAGAAGTCAATGTTCATACCACTGGGGTGTAAACTGCCCAAGCGAAATATGAGATGCTGCTCCTCCAATTAACGGTGGGCCTCGCTCTGGCCATGGAGGAGGCCCAGGACAGAAAGGTCGGATTCGGAATAGGAAGGCGAGATGAAGTGTTGAGCCACCGGGAGATCAGGTTGATTATTGCAAACTGAGTGGAGGCGTTGTGCGAAGCGATCGCCAAGCCTGGACTTGGTCTCACTGAGGTTGATCATACGCTGAATAATCCAACCACATTTTTGTTTGAAAGTGGAAAGAAATAATATAAATTGCATTCATTGCAACGTGTAAAAAGAGTTGAGATACTGTATTATAATTTTGCTGCATGTCATTGTGGTATATATCATGTCTTGATTAGTGAATATGTTTAGTTTGTGACTTTTATTGAAGCTGAAATAATATGTGAATGCTTCATTGAGCATAATTCCGACTGGTTCATGGAGCATAATTCCGACTACGCACTTCATCCAAGTACATTATGCAAGCCGTCTTAAATGACCACCTAAACTGTCATTTGGCAACTTAAAAAGCTGCCATAGTTGCCTGTCTGACAATAGAGAAACAAAATTAAGTGAGAGCCCTGTTAATCTGGTGGACCATCTTCCTCTAGTCGTGGGGGTGGGGGGTTCGGAGGGGCCTCACAATTCGAACAGTTTAGGGCATCTCTTCATCTAAATCCGGCCCTGCCCCAACATCGGGAACATTATTCTTGCATCTAGCCTGTCCAATCCTTAAAGGATATTATATAAGATTTCCTCTCATCCTTCTAAATTCCAGTGAATACAGGCTCAGTTGCCCATTCTTTCATCATATGTCGGTGCCGCCATACCGGGAATTAACCTGGTAAACCTACGCTGCACTCCCTCAATAGCAACAATGTCCTTCCTCAAATTAAGAGACCAAAATTGCACACAAAACTCCAAGTGCGGTCTCACCAGGGTGCTGTACAACTGCAATAGGACCTCCTTGCTCCTAAACTCAAATCCTCTTGCAACGAAGGCCAACATGCCATTAACTTTCTTCACTGCCTGCTGTACCTGCATGCTTACTTTCAGTGACTGATGTACAAGGATACGCAGGTCTCGTTGCACCTCCCCTTTTCCTAATCCAACACCATTCAGATAATAATCTGCCTTCCTGTTTTTGCCACCAAAGTGAATAACCTCACGTTTATCCACATTATACTACATCTGCCATGCATCTGCCCACTCATCCAACCTATCCAAGTCACCCTGCAGCCTCATAGCATCATCATCGCAGCTCACACTGCCACCCAGCTTTGTGTCATCGGCAAACGTGGAGATGTCACATTTTATTCCCTCCTGTAAATGATTAATATATATATTGTAAATAACTGGGGCCCAGCAGCGAGCCTTGCGGCACCCCACTAGCCACTGCCTGCCATTCTGAAAAGGACCCGTTAATTTCTACTCTTTGCTTTGTGTCTGCCAACCAGTTCCATATCCATGTCAATATCCTACACCCAATACCATGTGCTCTAATTTTGCACACTAATCTCTTGTGCGGGACCTTGTCAAAGGCTTTTTGAATGTCCAGATACACCACATCCACTGGCTCTCCCTTATCCATTCTACTTGTTACATCCACAAAAAATTCCAGAAGATTAGTCAAGCATGATTTCCCCTTCATAAATCCATGCTGACTTTCACCAATCCTGCCACTGTTTTCCAAATGAGCTGCTATAGCATCTTTAATAATCTATTCAAGCATTTTCCCCATGACCGATGTAAGGCTAACTGGTGTATAATTCCCCATTTTCTCTATCCCTCCTTTCTGAAAAAGTGGAGTTACATTGGCTTCCCTCCAGTCCACATGAACTGATCCAGAGTCGAGAGAAATTGGAAAATGATCACCAATGCATCCACGATTTCTATGGCCACCTCCTTGCGTACTCTGGAATGCAGACCATCAAGCCCTGGGGATTTATCTGCTTTCAGTCCCAACAGTTTACCTAATACCATTTCGTGACTATTGCGGATTGCCTTCAGTTCCTCCCTCCCACTAGATCCTCAGTCCCCTAGTATTTCTGGGAGATTGTTTGTGTCTTCTGTAGTGAAGACAGAACCAAAGTACTTGTGTAGCTGTTCTGCCATTTCCATGTTTCCCATTATAAATTCAACTGTCTCTGATTGTAAGGGACCTACATTTGTCTTCAGGCGGTCGACGGTCAACAAGAGTGTGAGAGAGGGGGAAGAACAATGGAGGACCCAGCAACGAGAGACCGCTGTGGATGGTTGGAGTTGGGGGGGGGGGGGGGGGGGGGGGGTTGAGGAGGAGAACAAAAGGAGGTGCCAGCGTGCTTTGTAACTTTGTCAGCACCGTAGATGGCCGTTATTTGTTTATATTGGGTGTACAAGCAAAGAACTTCACTTTGCCTTGTTACATGTGACAACAAAGTATTCCATTCCATTCCATTTTGGGGGCTGAAGGGCCTGTTTCTCTACAGCATGGCTCTATGTAGAGTGCACTTGCATGCAAGTACCAGTTACAGGTAGGAACTCAGTTGGTTATACTGTCTTACATATCAGATTATTTTTTAAAAAGCCTGGCACATTTTGACGCATGTAACAGCATACTCAAACTCAATAACCTTAGGGAGGGGAGGAGAAACATTGTGATTCTTCGGCAAAAGGAAACTGGTTTGAATGTCACAAAAATCCTTCTCTTCCAAGAATTTATGTATGCATGGATCCCATTCAGTTTCAGATGTTTGCTCTTGTTTGAAATGTAATCTTACTTCTCCATTCAGCGGAACTCCAGGGATCATTCACTATTGTTTGCATAATGTAATGAGATTTTTAGAACTAAACCAAACAAAACAAAGGATTCAGGAACTAAGTTTCCTGTGGATGAGACTGCCTGGCAGGAGCAGACACACCACTGCTACTTGACATGGCTTGCAATTCTTTGCAGCTAATTTAGCACCTATTAAATGCTCACATCAGTCAATAACTACACCCAGGTTATCGTGCACTAATGAAAAGTGCAACAGGCGAGAAAAGGCTTTTCACTCAGTCCCCTCCATCGTTTCCACTAAATTTTCCACGTGGGTGTGTATCCCAAAACAACACTTGGAAAACTTCAGGTTAATGAGCTTCAAGTTCAAACCAGACACACAGCTCTGCTCAAAATAGCCAAGTCACCTACAACAGGCATGGCAAGACAATTAGGGCAGTTTTTCCCATGGGGATGATTTAACTTTAAGAAGGAACTGCAGATACTGGTTTACACCGAAGATATGCACAAAATGCTGGAGTAACTCAGCGGGACAGGCAGCATCTCTGGAGAGAGGAATGGGTAATGTTTTGGGCCGAGACCTTTCTTCAGACTTAAACTCTTCAGATTAAGACCTTTCTTCAGTTTGTTTAGATTAGTCTGGAGATATAGTGCAGAAACAGGCACTTTGGACCACAGTCGACCAGCAATCCCCATACACTGACACTATCCTACACACTAAGGACAATTTACACTTTTTACTGAAGTCAATTAACCTACAATCCCGTATGTCTTTGGAGTTTGGGAGGAATGGTGGTGCAGTGGTAGAGTTGCTGCCTCACAGCGCCAGAGACCCTGGTTTGTTCCTTAACCAGGACTGCCATTTTTTCTTTTACTGCTAAATGCAAGGGCAATACTGAATGTTGGGCATATCTATCCTCTCACCTACCCATATCTAAGCAATTCTTCAGTTCCAGGAAGGTGGTTTGCTGGAGGTTTCAAGAGTGTAACAACTCAGAGAGTGGATGCCAAAGTAGGATTACATAGAACTAATGTGAACGGGCAGTCAATGGTCGGCATGGACTCAGTGGGCCGAAGGGCCTGCTTCCATATTGCACCTTTCCATTCCTTTCCATTCCGTTCCACCTCATAAGGTCATAAGGAATAGCAGTAGAATTAGGCCATTCAGCCCGTCAATAGACAATAGACAATAGGTGCAGGAGTAGGCCATTTGGCCCTTTGAGCCAGCACTGCTATTCAATGTGATCATGGCTGATCATCCCAAATCAGTACCCCGTTCCTGCGTTCTCCCCATATCCCCTGACTATTTTTAAGAGCCCTATCTAGCTCTCTCTTGAAAGCATCCAGAGAACCTGCCTCCATCGCCCTCTGAAGCAGAGAATTCCACAGACACCACTCTCCGTGAGAAAAAGTGTTTCCTCGTCTCCGTTCTAAATGGCTTACTCCTTATTCTTAAACTGTGGCCCCTGGTTCTGGACTCCCCCAACATCGGGAACATGCCTCTAGTGTGTCCAAGCCCTTAACAATCTTATATGTTTCAATGAGATGCCCTCTCATCCTTCTAAATGCCAGAGTGTACAAGCCCAGCTGCTCCATTCTCTCAGCATATGACAGTCCGGCCATCTGGGGATTTAACCTTGTAAACCTACGCTGCACTCCCTCTATAGCAAGAATGTCCTTCCAAATTAGGAGACCAAAACTGCACACAATACTCCAGGTGTGGTCTCACTAGGGCTCTGTACAACTGCAGAAGGACCTCTTTGCTCCTATATTCGATTCCTCTTGTTATAAAGGCCAACCTGCCATTCGCTTTCTTCACTGCCTACTGTACTTGCATGCTTACTTTCATAGACTGATGTACAAGGACTCCCAGATCCCGTTGTACTTCCCGTTTTCCCAACATGATAGTAATCTGCCTTCCTGTTTTTGCTACCAAAGTGGATAACCTCACATTTATCCGCATTAAACGTCATCTGCCACGCATCTGCCCACTCCACCAACCTGTCCAAGTCACCCTGCATTCTCATAGCATCCTCCTCACAGTTCACGCTGCCACCCAGCTTTGTGTCATCTGCAAATTTGCTAATGTTAATTTGAATCCCATCATCCAAATCATTGATGTATATTGTAAATGGCTGCGGTCCCAGCACCGAGCCTTGCGGTACCCCACTAGTCACTGCTACACGATTCAATCTTGGCTGATCTATCACTCCCTCCTAACCTCATTCTCCTGCCTTCTCCTCATAACCTCTGACACCTGTACTAATCAGTTCAATTCAATTTCAAGATTGGAAGGAACATGTAAGATTAAGACAGAAGTGGAAATGCCAGAAACATTTTAGTGACAAAGATTCTATTTTGGCACTTTATTAGTGATGGTGCCCTCATTAGCAATCCTTTATCTGGCAAATAAACATAAAAGAACATATATCAAGAAAATATCTTAAACATCAAGAAATATCTTATATATAAGAAAATATCTTATAGAAACATAAAACACTCTTAAAGGATTGGACAGGCTAGATGCAGGAAAAATGTTTCTGATGTTGGGAGAGTCCAGAACCAGGGGTCACAGTTTAAGAATAAGGGGTAGGCCATTTAGGACTGAAATGAGGAAAAACTTCTTCACCCAGAGAGTTGTGAATCTGTGGAATTCTCTGCCACAGCAGGCAGTGAAGGCCATTTCACTGGATGTTTTCAAGAGAGAGTTAGATTCAGCTCTTAGGGCTGAAGGAATCAAGGGATATGGGGAAAAAGCAGGAACGGTGCACTGATCTTAGTTGATCAGCCAAGATCATATTTAATGGCGGTGCTGGCTAAATCTTACTAGACTCTAAAGTCTGAAGAAAGGTCTCAACTGGAAACACCGCCTGTCCAATCCCTCCACAGATGCTACACGACCTGCTGACTTCCTCCAGTACTTTGTGCTTTACTCAAGATTTCAGCATATGCTTGTGTCCTTGTGTCTCGAAAAATTCCTATTTTTAAATACTTAGAAGAAGAAACTTTATTTATTTGGCTCAGAGAAGCTTTTAACTTAGTACCTCATCACTAAACCCACATGTAATTTTACTTCGGAGTCATGTGAGTGATTACGTGAAGACCCCGCCAGCACGCATGCGCGCCATATCGTCGAACACATTGTGGAAGCGACAGCTGGGAGGAGCGTTGCTCCTCCAGCGTAAGTTTAAAAACAAGCAGAGGTAAAGTACTTACCATTCTGGTAGAGTTCGTGGCGTAGAGTTCTGGTAGAGTTCGTGGCGACTCTGTGTGGTGTGTTTTTACAGGGAAAAGAACAGCACCATGGAGTCCAGGAAATCGCGGAGAGCAGCGGCAGAAATCGCTGCTGTGGAAAGCAGCCAGCAGCGTGCCGACTCTCCAGAGCTGCAAGTACATCCAGCAGCCCCCGGCTTCTCGCCGCAACAGACCGCAGGTGCGCCCCGGACCGGCGGCAAAACCATCCGGAAGTCGGACACCTCCGTTGACTCGGCTGGGTCCGGACCTGAGGACACCCCGTTCGCAGATAGCGATGGCGGTCATCTTACCCGCATGGAGCGGGTGCTGGAGCAATTGCTCCAGCGTGACCTGCTTTTTCAGGGGCAGAGCCACAGTGGGTCTCTTCGCAGACCCACGGCAGCATCCTATCAAGGACTGCCAAATGTCTCACCCTCTTCGCAGGGGAGCATTAGGGGTCAGAGCTGGGCAGACCCTGAAGAAGGGGACATGGCTGAAGACTCACCTGTGTCAAGGGTTCCGCAAGAAGAATTACTGGGTATGGTCAACAAATTCGCTATGCCTACCCAAAAAGGGCTGCCATTGCATCCTAAGCTGGCAGCCGGTATTAATTACATGGCAACAAACCAGCTGCAGAAACAAGCAATTAACAATATGGCAATATAATTTATATTAACAATATAAATTCCTTGCACCAGGGAATTGTATTTCTCTAAATGTGCCTGCTGTCAACAACCCCATTTGGGGCAACATGAGCCCAACCATAAGGAGCCAAGAGGTGAAAATCCAAAGAATCCTCAAGCTACTGGCTGCTGGGATTATGGCAGTAGCCAGAACAGTTGATGGGGTTGAAATGCCTGATGAGCTGCAAGACACTCTAGCACTCCTGTGCAATACACTATTTGAAATCAATAGCTACAGGAAGAGCATCATAAAACCTGCACTCAGTCCCAAGTTTGCGGGATTATGCAGGCCCAGCAGTGCACAGCCGCCAACATTGTTGTTTGGGGACAACCTCCCAAAGCAGGTAAAAGACCTGGATGAGGAGGCCAAGGCAATTGGCATGATTAAGGTGCCAACCACCTCCAAAACCCCATATAGTGGCGGCAGCACCCCTACACATCCACAAGAACCGTTACAACGAGAGACCATCTGGTGGTGAAAGCTCGAAGGCCGGCCCACCTGCACAACAGTCTTTTTTAGACCATGGCCCAGCCCGGCCTTCTTGGAAAATGCGCCATCCCCACACCGCAGCAACACAACAGAACAAGAAGCAAGGACAGAGACAGCCAACACAGCACCGCCGGTAACCTTGGAGGTAGGTGGGTCTGGTTGCCTCGAAAACATTGCATGTCTAGACTCATCAAGGGTTGGGGGACGGTTTCACTTGTTTCGTCATGTGTGGAGCACTTTTACCTCTGATCCTTACATACTCGGAAGTATTCAGGGATACAAAATTGAATTTGTATATGAACTCCCCATCCCAGTTCAGCATACACCTAGCCGGAAGTTTATACTTTCACAAAAAGAGAGAACAGAAGGCTATGCTGAACTTTTAAGATTAAACGCAAAAGGGGTAATTGAGAAGACAAACAGAATCTCAAGAGTTCGTATCAAACACTTTTTACCAAAAACAAAAAAGACGGCGGATGCCGCATCATTATAGATTTGACCGAACTGAATACTTCCGTTCAGTATGCCCATTCCAAAATGGACACGTTTGTCACAGCCAAACAGCTGATCTCTGACAGGTACTACATGGCTTGCATCGACCTAAAGGATGCATACAATTCAGCACCAATACACAAGGATCATTGTAAATATCTGAAATTTGGCTGGATGGGACAGCTTTGGCAGTATAAGGCCTTACCCAATGGGTTATCATCGGCACCTAGGCTGTTTACCAAATTGTTAAAACCAACTTTAGCATATTTGAGGAAACAAAACCATATTGTTATGGCCTACCTTGATGATATTCTCATTGTAGGGGAAAGTTTAGAGTTGACTACATTGGCAGTATCAGCCACAAAGCATCTTTTTCAAAAGCTGGGATTTATCATTCATCCAGATAAATCAAAATTGAGACCCTCCACTACCATGGATTATTTGGGGTTCACTATCGATTCTGTTCAAATGTCCTCCACCTTGCCGGAAGCATGTAAATGCCTCACTAGCATCAGAAAACCATCTATTCATCAAGTAGCCAGAGTGATTGGGAAACTAGTGGCTGCATTTCCAGCAGCACATTTTGGACCACTCCATTACCAAAATCAACAAAGAGCAAAAATATTAGCTCTTAAAACTCATGCAGGTCATTTTGATAGGCCTATGGAACTACCAGGGAAAGCAAAAATAGAGTTAAATTAGTGGATAGACAATACTCAGCATTGTTCTAACCCCATCACTATCATGAATCCCTCGGTTACATTACAGACTGATGCCAGTGCAAAAGGTTGGGGAGCAACTAATACCACCTCAAGTTGTGGTGGCAGATGGAGTGCACAAGAATAGTGAGATTAAATGAGAACTTACCAGTTCGAAGTTTGATCTGTATTTTATGAGGAGTTACGATGAGGGATTACGTGAAGACCCCGTCCAGCACGCATGTGCGACATTCTTCAAAGCAGCGGTGTGGATTCACAGAAAAAAACACAACAATTGAAATAAATATAGTAAAGAAAAAATAAGAACCTAATTCCCAGTTGATCTGTATAATAGAGGGTGGGAGCAGAGGGCACGTAATCCCTCACCGTAACTCCTCATAAAATACAGATCAAACTTCGAACTGGTAAGTTCTCATTTAATCTTAATATTTTATTTCGGAGTCACGTGAGTGACTATGTGAAGACTTCAAAGCTCTGTGATTCCGAACCGTGTACCAGCTCATGCTTCACTCACTGTCTGAAGACCTTAGAGGGAGGAAGTATGTTATCACAATCAACAATAACCTGTTTGTGAACAAAAAAGGTTTATTAATGACAACAAAAAAACAGAGAGCTACCCCCGGGCTTAAATTAAATATTATCTGCAGACTCTAAAATTCTGTCTACAAATGTAGCAGGTTCCGCCAGCGGCTTATTATAAAACCTTTGGAAAGTTCTTTCCAAAGACCATCCTGCTCTGGCCAGAATATGGTCCATAGGCACGTCCATTCGCCTAGCAGCCGATGTATATGCAGCCCTGGTGGAGTGAGATTTGTAAACATTAATATTGACTCCCGCGGACTTAAGCACCTGCTTGAGCCACCATGAAATGGTTTGGCTCGTCACCTGACCATGAGGCTTCTTGTGGCTTATCCATAAGGCTTTTTCTCTCCCTCTTAAGTTGTATGTTGTGTCTATGTAATTTGCGAGATGGGTCTTGGCACACAGCCGTGGGTCAGATGAATATGCCCGGAACTCCATGACTGGAGGCATGGTACCTGGTCTAGTTTGTTTGACCAGTGCCTGAATATGGAATGTGAAACAGTCCAATGACTCTGTCATGCTGTCCAGCCTCAGAAGGTGGAGGGACTGTACCCTTTGAGCTGACACTAGTGCCATGAGCATGACTGATTTCGGAGTAAGTTGTTCCAGCGTGAGTGACCTGGGTGGTGGCCATCCCCTAAGGTACGTCAGCACAATGCTGACATCCAAGATCTGAGTGTACCTTGGTCTGGGGGAATTAGTGTTAAAAATGCCCCTCATGATTTTGACCACTAGTTGATGGGACCCCAAAGCCTGTTGTCCTGCTGCTGGAACCATATAAGCTGACAACGCACTCCTGGCTGTATTGATGGCGCTGTAGCTGAGTCCTTCCCGATGTAATCCAACCAGGAACTCCACAACACTGGTGGCTGTAGCTGTTGAGTAGGTAGTTTCTGTTTTGGAGCAATACCGTTCCCATTTTCTTATGTTGGTCAGGTATTGTCTCCTGGTGGACTCCCGGTGGGATGCGGTCATCATGTTGATGGCATCCTCAGACAGTCCCAGGTCCAGTAGAGGTCTTTTTAGAATCTGCAAGCCAGGAGATTGACTCTGTCATGGCACGGGTGACTAATGCCTGACTGGGTGGATTAATAATTCTGGACTGCTGGGGAATTCCAACGGTGTTTCGACAGCTATGTCGAGGGCCACTGGGAACCATGGCGGTGTAGGCCAGTTGGGTATTATCAAGATTCCTGAAGCGGAATCCAATTGAATCTTGCATAATACCCGACTGATGAGGCAGAAGGGAGGAAAAGCATAAAAGAACATTTTCCCCCAATGCAGCGTGACTGCATCAACTGCTGCTGCCTCAGGGTCTGGTTCCCAAGTGACATACGTTGGTACCTGGTGATTCAGCCTGGATGCAAATAGATCTATATCTGGTGTGCCATATTGCTTTGTAATTTCAGCAAATACTTTGGGATTTAACATCCATTCGATGTTATCGTTAAATTTGCATGACCTGGTGTCTGCCACTGTATTTTGCTTACCTGGTAGGTAAGTTGCTGATAACCAAATATGTCTTTCGACACACCATTGCCAGATTAGGTTGACCAAATTGTCACACGATATCAACTTTACACCACCCATGTGGTTGATATAAGCCACCACCGTGGTATTATCTAATTGCAACCGGACATGTGCATGATGCGTATTAGATGAATATGCTTTTAAACCATAAAACACACCCAACATTTCTAAGTAGTTGATACCCTGTGTCTGTAGGCAGGATGATTCAGAATTAGTCCATCTACCCCCTGTGCTGGATTGCATGTTAGTTGCTCCCCAGCCCAAAGCACTGGCATCCGTTTGAATGGTTAATACTGGGTTGGTGATTATTATGGGACTGGAACTGAGCCTAACGTTCCTTGTCCACCATTGTAACTCTGGAATGGATTCAGCAGTTAAATTCATAGTGACCTGAGTTTTGCTTTAGTGCGTGCACTTTTGCTCTTTGCAAATTTTGATAGTGCAAAGGCCCAAATTGTACAGCTGGAAAAGCTGCTACCATTTTACCAATAACTCTGGCTACCTGCCGTATGGTTGACTGATGTTTATCTATTAGTTCACTGCAAGATAGTGCCAATTCTGATGCTTTCCCCTTCGGCTGAGATACAATCATGCGAACAGTATCAATCGTAAATCCAAGATAGTCCATGGTAGTGGACGGTGTAAAATTGGATTTATCTAGATATATGACAAACCCCAAAGTTTCAAACAAACGTTTGGTGGCTGCTACTGCCAAAATAGCTGTCTCCAAGGTTTCCCCTACTATTAAAATGTCATCTAAGTACACCGTGACTATATGCTTTTGTTTCCTCAATAATGCCAAAGCGGGTTTTCAGATTTTAGTGAACAACCTTGGAGCGGAGGTTAGTCCATTTGGTAAGGCTTTAAATTGCCATAGCTGTTTCATCCAGATAAACTTTAAGTATTTACGATGTTCCTTGTGTATGGGTACTGAGTAGTAGGCATCTTTTAAATCAATGCTTGCTAGAAAGTAACCTCTAGAAATCAATAGTCTGGCTGTTTCAAAAGTTTCCATCTTGAAATGTATATACTTAACAGACTTGTTTAAAGTAGTTAAGTCAATGATGATGCGACATCCACCATCTTTTTTAGTTTTAGTGAAAATATTAGACACAAATTCCAAAGGTTCATGTTTTGTTCTTTCAATGACACCTTTTGCTAGAAGCCTCATCAGTTCAGCTTGACCCTCTTGTTTCTCTTTGACTGAGAGGGTGAATACCCTTTGGGGTACATGCTGAACTGGCGGAATGTTTTCATGAATAAAGTCAATTTTATAGCCATGAATGCTGCTGAGTATATACTTGTCATTAGTGATGGATTCCCATGCATCCAAAAACAAGTGCAATCTTCCCCTGTTAGTATAGAGCCCCTACTGCTCCTATGCTGAGAGGAACCAGACCCACCTACCTCCATGGTTACTGGTGCTTCTTCTGCCTCTTCGCTGGATGATGAGGTCTCTGCTGGGCTGTAGAGGGCTGCTGTTGATGTTGATGTTGATGTTGATGTTGTTGGGGGTGGCGCATTTTCCATGGGGTCCGCTCTGGACCCTGGCCTAAAAAAGGCTTACGGGGAATGGTTGCCGGCCCCGAGCTTTCACCAATCGCATATGGTGGTCGACGACTGGTGGTCGATGACTGGTGGACGCCGTGGGGTACTGCCGCCTGGGTTTGTTAGGTCTGCTCGGTCCCAAACCTGCCCTCACAAGACCAAAGGTCTTGGATTCTTCCTCTAGGTCTTTCACCTTTTTCGGAAGGTCCTTTCCAAAGAGCAGAATTGGAGGTTCTGAACCCGGTGTTTTGCAAAGTCCCGCAAATTTAGGGTTGCGGGCAGGCTTGATTATTTCCTTTTTTTTTTTTTTTTTTTTTTTGTAAGATATTTTTATTAGAAGTAATTACATATTAAGAAGAAATATAAAATCCAATTAAAACAAAAGAAAATATTAACGTCACATACATTCTTAATATTTTTAAAATTAACAATCAATCTTATTTGTACTTCTATAATTTTCTTTTTTATTTTATAGCAGTAGGAAATAAAAAAGAGAAAAAGAAAAGGAAAAAAAAGAGAGATAAACTGATTGAGTGGAATATTAAACAAGATATTCTTCAATGGAGATATATTTATGATCTATTGTCTATAATTCTTCATCCATTCATACATTCAGGCTTCCGTCATGGCTTCGAACCGGACCATCTTGACCCTTTAAATATTCAATAAATCATCAAGGCTTGATGATTTCCTTCCGTAAATTGTTTATCTCATATTGAGTGGTGCACAGCAGAGCTAATGTGTCTTGCTGATTTGTGGAGATGTCCACACCATCAATGGACCGAGCATATGATGTTATTCCTGCAGTCAGGAGTTTAAGGATTTTCTGGAGCTTCAACTCCAGGTTCCTGATGTTCTGCCCCAAATGTCCCCAAATTTGGCTGTTTACAGCTGGTACATTCAATGATGTACAATTTTCTGGGGCTGTATATTGTTCAAGAGCCTCATTGACCACCTGTTCTTGTAGGGGTTTTGAGGACAGGTGGTCAATGCTGGCTGCACGTTTCGGCTCTAAAGGCTGACCCGCTCGTGGAATGACCACGTAGCGGTTGACCACACCCAGCAGCTCTTCTTGATCCTGTACACCCTGCGTACTCCGGACATCTTCAGCCAGCAACCCCTCTTCTTGACCAGCCCAGACCTGGTCGCCAATGCTGCCTTCAAAAGAAGATGAAGCAATGGTCAGTGCCGTAATGGGCACTGCGGGAGTACCTGAGCACCCTTGGCGAGTCTGCAGCAGATCTCGCTGGAGCAATTGCTCCATAAGCCGTTCCATTCGGCTTAGGCGGCTGCCTGTGCCGCTCTTGAGCGGTGAGGCATCTTCATCCGAATCAGGGATACTACCGCCCGGTTCTGGCTGCAGGTACCTCCAGCCCGCTGTTCAGGCTGCACGGTAGTCAATCCTGCGGCCTCTTGCACCCCCTCCAAAGAACATTCCTCAATGGAAGACGAACGGGGGCGAGCTGCAGATTTCTTCCCTCTGGTCTTGCTCATTCTCCTGGAACATAAAGCAGACCACAGAGAAAATATACACAGCAACGGTAAAACTTACCTGTCGGCCCGACTTTTCAATTTGTAGCGGGAGCGCCTTGAACTCCCGTTCGTCGCGGGTGCACTGCATGAACGCTAATGTCGCGCATGCGTGCTGGACGGGGTCTTCACGTAGTCACTCACGTGACTCCGAAATAAAATTAACCCTGTTTGGAGCACTAGGGATTAATAGTAAGATTAAACGAGAAATTACCAAGTTTGAAGTTTGATCGTTATTTTATGAGGAGTAACGATGAGGGATTACGTGAAGAAGCCCCGCCTGGCGCATGATCGGCATACTTCAAAGCAGCGGCATGAAAAACACAGAACCAAATAGCCGGAGTAAGATAGTAAGGCTCAACATAGACTAGAACTACCAGATGATCATTTATTTTATGAGGCTTGGGAGTGGAGGGCACGTAATCCCTCATCGTTACTCCTCATAAAATAACGATCAAACTTCAAACTTGGTAAGTTCTCGTTTCATCTTACTATTTTATTTCGGAGTCACGTGAGTGACTACGTGAAGATTTTGCAGCTCTGTGTTTTTTATGTCGTAGATTCATTCCATACAACACTCTGGCTAAGTCAACACAGTAGTGAGTAAATAATATATCTTTTAAAACATTGCTTCAGTTATGTAATAAGTCTTTTAATTATAAAAGAACAAAAGTGATAACCCCTTTATCCCAGGGGAAAGTTTACAATAAAGTGATACCATAAATCGATAATATAAATCGATAGTAAACAAATCAATAAACAATGAAGTGATAAAAGTATAAAGTGATAACATAAATCAATAATATAAATCGATAGTAAAACAAAGCAAAGAATCAAAGAGAACCCAACACTGCGTGTCCAAAGTCTGGCACCGTGAGAACAGGTTTATCGTAGAACTTTGAAAATGTTTCTTCTTTACACCACCCTGCAGCCTCTAAAATTTGATCGAGTGGCACGTCCTGTACCTTCGCCGCGGATGTAGCTGCTGCCCTGGTGGAGTGAGATTTAAACACATCAGTGTCTACTCCTGCTAAATCCAAAACCTGTTTTAACCATCTAGAAATGGTTTGTACTGATACTTTTGTATGTGGTTTTTTGTGCATAATCAGTAATCATGTCTCACCACCCCGAAGACTCTTGGTTATTTCAATATATTGAGTCAAGTGTCTAACTACACATAGTGTTTGATCAACAGGGTAAGATTTAAACATTACCTTTGTTCCAGTTTTCCCTGGTCTGCTTTGTTTGATTAGATCATAAACATAAAACACAATGTTATCTGAAGCCATATGCATGCAATCTAAATGCAACATTTGCAATGTTTGTACTCTTTGTGCTGACACTAATGCCATTAACATTACCACTTTAAATGTTAACTTCTGTAAAGACATTGACGTGATTGGAGTCCATTGCCTAAGCAAAGTAAGCACAATGCTGACATCCCAAATTTCTGTATACCTTTGTTTGGGAGGATTTCTATTAAAAATCCCTTTCATAAACGTGGATATTAATGGATGAGACCCGATTGATTCACAGTCAGAAATTTGTCCTAAGTAGGACGATAAAGCACTACGAGCACTATTAATGGCACTATAGCTTAAGTGCTGATCAAAATGCAACCCAGCAAGGAACTCCAATACATTTGATATGTTCACAGTATGATAAGATATATTTGACTGTCTACAAAAGACTTCCCATTTCTTTATATGCAACATATATTGTTTTTTAGTGCTATCTCGCCAAGCCAAAGCTATAACATCCATGGTCCTATCGGACAGTCCAAGCCCTTGCAGTGGTCTGGTCAAAACCTGCAGATTATCAAATTCATATGATCATGTAATGGGTGAATTTCTTTTGTTACTGGTTGCACCAACAAATCACTGCAGCTAGGAATCGTCATAAATGGTTCCCTAATCATCAATGGGAACCATGCCTGTGTAGGGCAATTTGGAACCACCAATAAACCTGTGGCAGAATCTTGCTCTATTTTCATAAGTCATTGCCTAACCAGGCAGAATGGAGGAAACGCATAAAAGAACATATTCCCCCAATATAGTGAGAATGCATCTACTGCTACTGCTCCTGGATCGGGTTCCCAGGACACGTATTTTGGCAATTGGTGATTTAATCTAGATGCAAACAGATCAATGTCTGGTAATCCATACCGATTGACAATATTATTGAAAACTTGTGGATTTAACATCCATTCCGTATTGTCTTTAAATTTCCTTAATCTGTTGTCTGCCACAACGTTGTCTTTACCTGGGAGATAAATTGCTGAAAGCCAAATTTTATTATCAATACATCAATGCCATATCTGATTAACCAGACAATCACATGATAATGATCTTACACCACCCATGTGATTAATATATGCAACAGCTGTGGTATTGTATACTTGTAATTGGACATGCAAATCCGTCATAGCTTTTAATCCATAAAATGCCCCCAACAACTCCAAATAATTGACACCATATATTTGGAGAAACAATTCCTCTTGGACAGTCCATCTGCCCCCACAGCTGGTGGAATTATCCATAGCCCCCATCCGAGGCACTTGCATCAGTTTGTAAAAACCCTACAGGCTGATGTACTAAAATGTTTTTAGCAGCTTGTGGAAAATTCTCAATCCACCACTGTAACTCTGATAAAGCCTCCTTTGGCAATTGCATGGGCCAATCAAAATGGCCTGCTCGCTTCTTTAATGCTTGTGCTTTTGCCCTTTGGAGATTTTGGTAATGTCGTGGACCAAATTCCACTGCAGGAACTGCTGCTACTAACTTACCAATAACCCTTGCTACTTCTCGGATGGAGGGATAAGGTTTGTGAATAAGGCAACAACATGCACTTGTAATATTAATAATTTTGTCCATTGGTAAAGTTACTAACATGGTAACTGAATTAATCACAAACCCCAAATATTCAATTGTTTGGGATGGCTGTAGTTTAGATTTTGTTGGATGGATCAGGAACCCTAACCTTTTAAACAGGCTTGTAGTTGCTTCAACTGATTTTTCAGCTGACTCCTGATTAGTACTGACAATTAAAATGTCATCCCGATAAGCCATAACAATGTGTTTTTGTGCCCTTAGCTGTGCAAGTGCTGGTTTCAACAACTTAGTGAACAGCCTATGAGCTGAGCTTAATCCATTAGGTAATGCTTTATATTGCCACAGCTGTCTCATCCAACTAAATTTTAAGTACCTTCGAAAATGACGATGAATTGGTACTGAATAATACGCATCCTTTAAATCTATAGTACCCATGCAACAACCTGGTGATAACAACTGTCTTGCAGTGTTGAATGTATCCATCTTAAAATGTTTATACTGGACAAATGTATTAAAGTGTGTAAGGTCCATAATGATTCTACAACCACAATCTTTTTTAGGTCTTGATACAAATTGCTGCGGATGCTTAACAGTTTTTTCAATAACTCATTTTTTAAACAATTTGTTTACTTCCTCTTTAATTTCAGCTTTATCAAGTGAAGAGAACATCAAAACATGATTAGGTTTATTCTGTACCGGTGGATCAGTACCTTCTACAAATTTTATTGTAGCTCCTGATACAGTATTTAATATAAACCGGTCAGATGTTATACAGTCCCATTCATCATAAAACAATTGTAATCTACCACCAATTGGAGGTTCATCCAAAGATTCTTCAGTGATAGAATAAAGTTTTTGTACCTCTCCAAACGTACGTGCTGGTCTCCTTCTCCCCACATATGGGTGAACATTAGGCTGTGCTGGATGGTAATACTTCCGTACCATACTCCTGCCTCTGCTTGTTCCAGCTCCAAAATCAAATCCCCTTCTTATCGCACCGTACCTTCTTTGGCCAAAGATGAAGGGTCTCATGAGGTTAATAGATTTTGCCTCTTCATCCATCTCTTTGATTTGTTTGGGCAGGTTTTCTCTGAACAAAAAAACAGGAGTTTGAACATTACTTGTTCTGCACAGACCTGCAAATCTAGGGTGCAAAATGGGCCGAATCGCAATTTTCCTCATACAATTGAGCTCAAAAAATGAATTGCAGAATAAAGCCAACATATCTTTTTGAATTTTGGTCATTGCAGAACCTTCCACTTGCTTCCCAAAGCAGTGATTCCAGCTGAAATAAGTTTGAGGATTCTTTGAAAACATATTTCCTGTGCCCGCATAACTGACGACATTGGCGTCCAAATAGTCGGATTCACCGTAGGTACCTTTAGTGAGGCACAATTTACCGGTGTTTTATATAAATCTGCTGTTTCAACCATAACAGACTCTTGAAGCTGGTGAGATACCAAGTGATTAATGTTGGCAGCCAGGTTTTCTTCCATGGCCTCACCACTTCCTTCAGGTATAGCAAAGCTTCGTGCCACATCAGGCACACCTGGTTTCATCTTTTTATATTGTGGTGGGTACTCATGACCAACATCACCTCCTTCAGGATCTGTCTCTTGCAGCCCTGGTACTCCTGAGACTTCACCAAAGGAGACTTCCTCCAGCCCAATTTGTGGATCTGGATTATCAAATTCCCAATTTGGCATAATGCCATATTCTTGAAATGCAAACCTCTCAGGGCCTGTAAGGGAATATTCTGGGTTCTTGGACCCTTGGTTGATAATAGTCTGGAGAACTTGCTCCATACGTTCCATTTTTAGCCACATGGCTTTTCTATCCGGAGGACTTTCATTATCAGAGTCATCAGAAACCACAGGCCTCACGGATTTCCTTTTACTTTTCTTTGGCACAGGAATTTCCTCCGTGGCTTCTGTTTGTGGAGTAATTGGCCGTATCGGAACCAGCTCCGCACCAATCTCATGTCCCGACTGTTTATCATCTCCCCGGGACACTCGTTTAACCCGCGGTGATTTTTTTCTGGATTTTTTCCATATTTATTTTAAACTCCTCCTGGCTCTGCACGTCAGCGTAATGGAGTTTGAAACACGCCCTATAAGTAAATTAAATGTACTTACCTGCAGGCCTGTTCCTTCCCGCTGGTGGAGCTGCGCTTTGCAGCTCTTTGCCTACCAACAGCATCGACGTAATGCCGATCATGTACCAGGTGGGGCTTCTTCACGTAGTCACTGACGTGACTCCGAAGTAAAATTATCTAGAAATGCTGGGAGCATTTCATGGACTCCGGGCCTACTGCTCAGACATGCACCATTTGCATGTACGATTACAGATTGATAATACCACTGTGGTGGCCTATATTAATCATATGGGTGGAATAAAATAGATATCATGTGATGAATTGGTTAATAATATCTGGCACTGGTGTCTGGAAAGGAATATTTGGATCTCAGCCACTTAACTTCCAGGTAAGCTAAATACAGTGGCGGACACCAGGTCCGCAAATTCAATGACAACACCGAATGAATGTTGGATCGGAAAGTGTTTGCCGATATTTTGGAACAGTATGGGACACCAGATAGCAAGCTTTTTGCATCCAGATTAAATCACCAACTACCTACATATGTTGTTTGGGAACCAGACACTGGGGCAGCAGCGATGGACGCTTTCTCGCTGCATTGGTATCTAAACTGATGAGGGGTATATTTAATTCTAATCCCCCCAGGCCCAGATACACCCATACATGGGACCTAGGCATAGTGTTGACTATGCTTCGAGGATGGATACCTATATCGGGACTCACACTGGACAAATTAACCTATAAAATGGTTATGTTAATGGCACTTGTAACAGCACAACGGGTCCAGTCCTTACATAAACTAAGTATGGATGCCATATATATCACTAATGGCAAGATAACCTTCCTTATACAGGGGTTACTTAATGAGGCTAGACCCGGATCCACTGGCCAAAAATTAGAATTTCTGGCCTATCCTGCAGATTGTCGGCTCTGCATCGTGACATATATATTGAGATATATAGAGGTCACCAAGAGTCTCGGGGGCACAGAGAGGGCTTTACTCATTTGCCACAAACGCCCTCACCATAAGGTCACAGTACAAACCATTCCCAGATGGTTAAGGGTGGTATTGGGTATTGGGTACAGCGGGGGTGGACACTAATATTTTTAAATCTCACTCCACCAGGGCTGCATCCACATCGGCGGCTAGGATGATGGAAGTTCCAATGGACCACATCCTTGCTACAGCAGGTTGGAGTAATGAACAGACTTTTCAGCGCTTCTATAATAAACCCGTGGCCACTCCCGAGACATTTGCAGGAAAAATGTTAAGTTCTGTTTCATGATTTACCCCAATGTAGGGGCATTATTATTTTAGGTATGAAATAAATACCTTCTTGTTTTTCAGCACAGTCTCATATCTGAAATACGTTACATCCTCCATTTCCTAGCATGGCAGTGTGTGCGCATGGACTCGTTCCAGGGCACTGAGCTTTGAAATCTTCACGTAGTCACTCATGT
Organism: Okamejei kenojei; assembly: GCA_035221665.1. Lineage (NCBI taxonomy): Eukaryota > Metazoa > Chordata > Chondrichthyes > Rajiformes > Rajidae > Okamejei > Okamejei kenojei. The sequence continues at coordinate 2,822,040 of CM069158.1, forward strand.
GACTCCGAAGTAAAATAGTAAGATTAAATGAGAACTTACCAGTTTGAAGTTTATGAGGAGTTACGATGAGAGATTACGTGCCCTCCGCTCCCAAACCCTCTATTATAAAGGTCAACTGGTATATAAAGCTCTCTCTTATCTTACTATGTTAGTTAACTTTGGTATCTGTGATTTCACACCACTGCTTTGAAGAATGTCGCGCATGCGTGCTGGTGGGGTCTTTACGTAATCCCTCATTATAACTCCTAATAAAATAAAGATCAAACTTCAAACAGGTAAGTTCTCATTTAATCTTACTATTAAATGCAACTTTTCACGGTATTTCGATACAGCGTCGATGATACTTTGATGGCACAGGCAAATTTTTTTAAAGGTAATGTTGAAGAAGGCCAACGAGAGGGCAAGGAATCACCTCCTGCAACTGGTGGATGTCTTTGTTTAATTGTGCATGGGATTAATTCAGAAAATACTGCCAATTTCTCCCAGTCCAGCAGTATTAGTAGATAGCCCATCAAGGCAAAGTAAATTCACAAAAGCTTACCTACAGTATTGTTAGGCAACCGGATTCTTGAATATGTGCAATGAACTGCAGATGCTGCTGTAACAAAGAAAAAAACAAAGTGGTGGAGTAACTGATTGAGCCAGGCAGTATCACTGGAGGACATGGATAGGAGATGCTTCAAGTCTGTATTGGTGACCCTGGCCTGCACGGTCATGGTCAGTGACCTGTGGGTGAGGATCAGGGTTCGCGGTCTGTGGGTGAGGGTCCGTGACCTGTGGGTGACAGTCAGTGACCTGTGGGTGAGGGTCAGGGTTCGTGTCCTGTGGGTGAGGGTCAGTGTTCGTGACCTGTGGGTGAGGATCAGGGTTCGTGACCTGTGCGTGGGCGTCAGTGTCGATGGCCCTCTGCACGACATGGATAAGTAACATTTTGGGCCAACACTCCTCTGAAGCAGCAGTGGGGTGAAAGTTGGAAAAGAGGTATGGGCAGGGACGCACAAAGCCTGGCAAGTGATAGGTGGATACAGATAAGGAAGCTCAGTGTCGGTGAGCATTGTTTTTCACTGTGTGACACTTCAATGTGTGTTTAGTTTAGTTAGTCTAGAGATACAGCATGGAAACAGGCCCTTGGGCCCACTGAGTCCGTGCCGACCAGCGATCCCCGCGCACTAACACTATCCTACACATTAGGGACAATATACAATTTTACCAAAGCTAATTAATCTACAAACCTGTACGTCTTTGGAATGTGGGAGGAAACCGGAGATCCCAGAGAAAACCCACGCAGGTCACAGGAGAACATACAAGCTCTGTACGGACAAGCACCCGTCGTAAGGATCGAACCCGGGTCTCCGGCATTGTAAGGCAGCATCTCTACTGCTGCACCACTGTGTCGCCCCTGTGATGTCCATCATTTTTCCATGATGCCTCAGTCAATATTTGAGTGTCTAATAATGATACTAATATTTATTTCCACGTATCTGGGTCACTCTCCCTGCAGCCCAATTATTGCTTTTAGAACAAAACCCTATTATAGATAACTCCCCCAGTCAAGGGAGAGGGAGACACAGAGATGGAAGATTAAGTTGGGAAAACAAGACATCAAAGGGGATGAAGGTCAAGGAAAATGTAAAATAGATCATTGTTAGCTCGGGGAAGGTGACACTAAAGCATACAAAGACCAAAGGTCAGTTTATAGTCACGTGTACCAATTAAGGTACAGTGAAACTCAAATTACCAGGATTTAATCAGGACAGTTGACTGGTCAGGGAACTAGGATGGGGGAGGGATAGAGAGAGAGGGAAAGCAAAGGTTACTTGAAGTTAGAGAAGTCAATATTCATACTGGGGTTGTATGGGAATAGGAGGGGGAATTAAACTGTTTATCAACCGGGAGATCAGGTAGGTTTAGGTGGATTGAGCGGAGCTGAAACGATCGTTGAGCCTGTGCTTGGTCTCGCTGATTTACAGGAATCCACACTTGGAACAGCGGATACAGTAGATGCGGTTTAGGAGGTGCAAATTAACTTCTGCCTCACCTGAAAGGACTGTCGGGGTCCTTGAATAGTTTCGAGGGAGGAGGTATAGGAACAGGTGTTGCATCTACATTTTAACTCCCCTTCCCATTTCAACACTGACCTTTCTGTCCTGAGCCTCCTCCACTGTCAATTGGTGGAACAGCACCTCATATTTTGCTTGGGCAGCTTACAACCCAGTGGTATGAGCCTTGATTTCTCGAATTTCCGGTAACTCTTGCATTCTCTCCCCTCTGTGCCTCTCCTTCACCCCCACTCGCCTCCCCACCTCCCCCACCCTGATTGACATACCAGTTCCACTGTTGGCATCCTAATCCCCCTTTTTATCACCTCTTCCACAGCCAACAATGGGAAATATTGGGCTCAACCCTTCTTGAGGTAATCTGTTCCCGACCCTGATTTATTCTGTTTTCGCATACAATTTATTCCCCACCCCCTGCTTCTCTCTACTTTCAGTCTGAAGAAACAACACCTATTCTTTTTCTTCAGAGATGCTGCCTGACCCATTGAGTTACTCCAGCATTACGTGTCTATCTTCTATAGATCTTATAGAAACTTATAGAAGAATCTTATAGAAACTTACAAACTTCATAAGGGGTTGGACCGGCTAGATGCAGGAAAATTGTTCCCGATGTTGGGCAAGTCCAGAACAAGGGGTCCCAGTTTAAGGATAAAGGGGAAGTCTTTTAGGACCGAGATGAGAAAAACATTTTTCATACAGAGAGTGGTGAATCTGTGGAATTCTCTGCCACAGAAGGTAGTTGAGGCCAGTTTGTTGGCCATATTTAAGAGGGAGTTAGATGTGGCCCTTGTGGCTAAAGGGATCAGGGGGTATGGAGAGAAGGCAGATACAGGATACTGAGTTGGATGATCAGCCATGATCATATTGAATGGCGGTGCAGGCTCGAAGGGCCGAATGGTCTACTGCTGCACCTATTTTCTATGTTTCTATAAACCAGCCTCTGTAATTCCGTTCTACACAATGAGTGTTTGGACAAGTATCATAGGAACCACTGCGATGAGAGAGCAGAGCGGGCAAATCTAACCCTACCCATTCCGTCGGCCAATCTCCCAAATGTTGAGGATGCACATTAGTCGGGCATTAGTAACTTGGGAAGGACTTGTAGTCATATTCAGTACTGCTCTGCTTGTTCCCAAGGGTGGAAATTTACGATGTGCAAGCGTGCCAGAGGACATACATAGCCTCAGAATTAAAGGGTGTTCTTTTAGAAAGGAGGTCAGAGGGTAGTTAATCTGTGGACCTCATTGCCACAGAGGGCTGTGGGGGCCTAGTGAGTAGATATTTATAAGGCAGAGATAGATAAATTCTTGATTAGAACGGTTGTCAATGGTTATGGGGAGCAGGGAACAAAATGGGATTAGAAGGCAGAGGCCAGCCATGAATGAATGGCCGAATGGCCTAATTCTACTCCTATACCTTGTGAAGTTGACTTCCGTGTGAGCTGCAGTCCATTTGTATCATTCCTAACTGCCAGCTTGGCCAAGTTCAACCAGCCCAGCACCAGGGTGGCACAGTGGCGCAGCAGTGGAGTGCTGCTGTCTGTATGGCATTTGTACGTTCTCCCTGTGATCGCGTGGGGTTTCTCCAGGTGCTCCGTTTTCCTCCCCCCCTCCAAAGACTTGCAGGTTGCAGGTTAATTGGCTTCTGGAAAATGGTAAATTGTCCCTACTAAGTGTAGGATAGTTCTAGTGTATGGGATGATCGCTGGTCGGCGTGGACACGGTGGGCCAAAGGGCCTGTTTTTGTGCTGCATCTCTAAAGTCTAAATATACTTCTCTGGTCACATGACCATGCTGTTTTTCCTCTATTCCCAGTAATATTCAAAGTTCACAGCAAATGTGCAGTGATATTATTTATCCCCTTGCCTCTGAGCCCCCACCCCACTGCACCTCCCCTCCTCAGAGCCTGGGTCTCACCTAAGCCCCAACGCCTGTCTGTTTTTCATTAGCCACTTCTTTGGTCCGAAGAAAGGCCTAGATCCAAAACGGCACCCATTTCATCTCTCCAGAGATGCTGCCTGTCCCGCTGAGTTACTCCAGCGTTTTGTGTCTATCTTTGGTTTAAACCAGCATCTGCAGCTCCAGCCAATCCTCAATAAGCTCCAACTTGTAAACCAGCATCTGCAGTTCCCTGTCTCTTCCCCAAATATCTATTCAGTTACTGAGCAGCACATACTGTTCCTCCTGCAATTGGAAACTATCAAAACAAAAAGTTAAATGAGCTGGACTCTGAAACATAATTGATGAAATGATGGTTAAATTCTCAAAGAAAGTGTCACCAGTCTGCATATTTTCCTGGAAGCAATCCAAGGCAAGATTGGAGAACAACATATTTTAGTTTGTTTTGGAAAAAAAGCACCATTGACTTGTAGAAACAAGCAACTGCAGATGCTGGTTTAAACAAACAGACACAGACCGCTGGAGTAACTCAGCGGGTCAGACAGCATCTCTGGAGAACAAAGACATTCAAAAACGTCACCTTTCCATGTTCTCCAGAAATGCTGCCTGACCCGCTGAGTCACTCCAGCATTTTGTGATAATTGGCTTGTGCTGTTTAAGGCAAACACTGTGCATTAGCTGTTGTTTAACACCAATCAAAAGCTTAAGCCTGTCCCAACAGCACAGGGCCCTGTTTCCTTACAGCACCAGAGACCCTGGTTCGATCCTCGCAATGGGCGATGTCTGAATGGAGTTTATACGTTCTCCCTGTGACCGCATGGGGTTTCCCCTGGTGCTCTGGTTTCCACCCACACTCCAAAGACAGTTTGTATGCCTCTTTGTCAACTTCTCCTCAGCCAATAATGAACCATTGTACATTTGTACATCGTCTGCTTTGATAAGTTCTATTCACATCTTACAATTTCTTTGTACCCTTCCATATCATATTTCCCTCTTCCCTGACTCTCAGTCTGAAAATGGGCCTTAACCTAAATCGTCACCTATTCCTTCTCTCCAGAGATACTGCCTGTCCTGCTGAATTACTCCAGCAATTTGCATCTATATTTAGTTTGTAGGTTAATTGGCTTTGGTTTAAAAAAAAAATGTAAATGGTTCCAATTGTGTAGGATAGTGTTAGTGTACGGGGTGATCACTGGCCGGTCCGGATGCTGTAGACCGATGGGCCGGTTTCTGCCATTTACCTCTAAAGTCTAAAGAATCAACCAGGAAGCTTAGCATTAACAGGCCAGCACTCCTCATCAGTAGATGCTCAACACTGGTTCCTAGAAAGTGTGTGGGGATGGCGGGTGTAAAATAAAATTAAATATACAGGCCATCCAATCCTCTGCAAATACATTGGTGACCCTTGTTTCGCAGAGTGAATTTGTTCACTACTTGGGATACTCCAGGCAAACCTGCTTCCTCTTGCCCAATACATTTTCACTTGGCTCTCTTAGTGTTAGAGTTATACTGCATGGAAATGGGCCCTTTGGCCCAACTTTCCCACACCGAGCAAGATGCCCAATCTATCCCAGTCCCACCTGCCTGCGTTTGCCTCATATCTGTCTAAAGGTTTCCAATCCATATACCTGTCAAATATCTTTTAAATGTTGCAAAAGTACCTGCTTCAACTACCTCCTCTGGCAGCTCGTTCTATATACCCACCACCCTTTGAGGAGGAAAAAGTTGCCCCTAGGTTCCTATGAAATCTTACCCCCCTCACCTTAAACCTGTTGTAGTTCTTGATTCCCTTACTCTGGGTAATAGACTATGTCTTTACCCTATCTAATCCCCTCATGATCTTATACACCTCTATAAGATCACCCCTCACCCTCTTGCATGCCAAAGAATAAAGTCCTAGCCTGCTCAACGTCCCCTGATAGCTCAGGTCAAGTCCCGGCAACATCCTCGTAAATCTTTCCTACACCCTTGTCTGCTGCAGGAATACTTTTCACTGTTAACGCAAATTACACTTTGAGCTATCAATATCTACTATTATGTTACAGGGCGAGGCAATGTGGGGAGCTGATGGTTGTCACTGAATAGGAAGTAGGAACAGGAACTTTGGCTGTACATTTCCTCTGTCTTCTGGCACAAAGTTAACTGTAGCCTCTCGTATGTGGTACCACTTCCATCATTAAAATGCATCAGAATCACAGGGTTTAGGCAGGTTTTGGGTGTAACATCCGGTTGGATAGCATTTATGCAAAGCAATGCAGCATATCTTTGGTTCCACACTTAAACATGACCAAATAACACACTCCAATCTCAGAGCGAGACTTTGATTTAGTGATACAGCATGGAAACAGGCCCTTCAGCGCACCAAGTCCTCACAGACCAGTGATCACCCAGTATACGAGCATTATCCTATACACTGGGGACAAATTACAAATTACAGAGACCAATTAATCTACAAACTTATGCATCTTTGGAGTGTGGGAGGAAACCGGGGCACCTGGAGAAACCCACGAGGGCACAGGGAGAACGTACAAACTCTGTACAGACAGCACCCGTAATCAGGATCAAACTTGGGTCTCTGGCACTGTAAGGCAGCAACTCTGTGCCGCACTAACTGGCACCTATAACCGTTTAGGCTAAGAAATAAATACTGTAGAACCAAAGTAACATTTAATTTTGTGGAACTGCAGATATTAGTTATGACATCCAGCTTAATGGTTAACAGCTCAGGGATAAAAGTTAGACAACTCTTTGTCTTGAGCAGTTTCCAGACTCGAGCCAGTGGAGAAATAGAATGGAGGAAAAGATAAACTAGTACGGGTCCACCGGCACCCTTGATTCCAGTCGTTCGGGTTTATCAATTTTGTCAGACCAGCAGAGGTCACGGCCTTGGGGGGCTGAGATACCGGCCCATGAAGTGAGCCTATGGGAACCGAATTGCCGGCCCCGACGGGGTAAGAGGTCCAGAACCACGGCCACAGGGGGCAAACCGACCTGCCGAACGACGCAGAAGTCCCGATGATGTTCAGATTGCTCGCCTCACATTTTGTGTGGGGGGGGTTAAGTGCATTATTTTGTAACCAACAGTGGAGGCGCTGCCCTGGCAGCAGCGGCTCGCCTGCAGTCCGTCTGTTTTTCTTTTTATTTGTTGTTTTCTTGTCTTGTTTTTAGCGTTAATTTGAGTTGTTATGTAATGTATGTGTGAGGGAGGGGTGGGAGAAACGTTCTTAGTCTCTTCCATTTGGGGAGACACGACTTTTCTTGTCATATCCCCCGTCTCCGTCTCCGCTGAGGCCTATCGCGGAGTTGGCGGCCTCCAACTTTAACTGCGACCGACCCGAGGCTCCGGAGGTAGAGCCAGCCAGGACTTACCAGCACGTGGCTGGCTGACCTCGGCGCTGCGGCGGGTTCAGGCGTTCCGGCGGCCCGACTTGGAGCTGTGGCGGCTTTCCGGCGGCAGCGACTTCGGAGGCCCGACCGCAGGCCCAGTGGACGACATCGTCGGGAGCTCGCAGGTCATAGGTCGGTGACCTGTTTTTCCGGAGCTCCCGCGGCAACAGCTGCGTCCGCTGGACTGGAGGGCAGCAGCTTCGACCGCCCCGGGCTGCGGGGTTCAACAGGCCCGCTCGCGGAGTTCACCCGCGGGACTTATTTACGTCACCTGGTGCGGTCACAACATCGGAGGCCCGGGTCGCCTCAGCGCAGAGGAAGAGGAAGAAGGGAAGAGACAAAGACAAGATTTTTGCCTTCCACCAGTGAGGAGGTGTCTGGTGAACTCACTGTGGTGGATGTTAAATATGTGTTTATTGTGTGTTTTTGTTGTTTACTATACGTAGGACTGCAGGCAACGAAATTTCGTTCAGACCGCAAGGTCTGAATGACAATAAAGTTTTCCAAGTTCCAAGTTATAATTTTGTCTGGTATAAGGGGTGGCATGGTGGCACAGCGCCAGAGACCGGGGTTCAATCCTGATTACGGGTGCTGTCTGTACAGAGTTTGTACGTTCTCCCTGTGACCGCGTGTTTTCTCCGAGATCTTCGGTTTCCTCCCACACTCCAAAGAAGTACAGGTTTTTTAGGTTAATTGGCTTGGTATAAATGTAAATTGTTCCTAGTGTGTGTAAGATAGTGTTAATGTGTGGGGATCGCTGGTTGGCAAGGCCTTGGTGGGCCGAAGGGCCTGTTTCTGCGCTGTATCTCTAAACTAAACTGAAGAGGAGTCAAGACCCGAAACGTCACCCATTCCTTCTCTCCAGTGATGTTGCTTGTCCCGCTGAGTTACTCAAGCATTTAGTGCCTCCCTTAAACTAAAGGAGGTGCCAGTTGCTGGAAAATCAGTGGTGGACCTGTAACGCATTCATTTTAGAGCCCAACTTTGAGAGCCCCCATTTTGCATAAGAAAGCAGCACATAGGCTTCTTTAATTAGGACATCATTGTTTATTCACTCTATACAAAATTCAGTCAAACATGCAAAATGTCAAAGAGTAATCTCTCTGTGATGCTTTGTAGCTTTCTGCAATTATCAGCACATGTACTAATATAACTGACCACCAGAATATTATAAAAGACAATATCCATAAAAGACTGTAAAAAAGTAAAATACAAAGTTTCCAGTAATACCAACTGCTACATGGGTACTACATGTACAGACTTGGGGAAACACAGGGATATTAATAGTGAAAACAGGATTCCTTTTTAGGCACATACACTGGTAATTCCTGAATAAGACGCCTCTTTCTGAAGCTGCATCTATTTTGAAAGATTTAAAACATTGTTTAAAATGCCACACTTTGACGGGCCAGATACACAAAAAATCCAGTTTATATTCCACACGTCTGTATTTTTAAAGGTTTATTATTCAACGATGCTCCCATTTAATAATTTTTTTAAAAAGAGGCATTGTTTTTGACCTTTATTAAATTCCAAATTTAAAAATAGCCGATATGCAAATGCTCCTTCTTTAAAATAATTTTCAAATTTTAATTGATTTGGTGTGCGTGTGTGAGAGAGAGACTCTGAGCCATTCAAACCAAGAAAACCCCAGTCCGAGTTATGCAATCTCAGACAGCAATGGAGATTCTGTAGTTTCTTCCTAAAAGTGAGGGGGGGGAAAAAAGTGTTAGCCAGGATTCTCTTCCTGACCCTGATGCATTTTCAGATGCAAAGTGCGATTATTGCATTGACAGCCATTGCTGCCTTTGAGTTTGGAAGTAGACCACCAAATTACCAAAGACAAGTGAGTAAAACTGTGCACTAGCATAAATCGTCACCCCCACAAGCGGGACATGATAAAGGGAGAAAACGGGAAAAAAAAGATAACAATAAAAATGTATCAGCCATCAAAATGTTAATGCTTGTGTGCATCTTTCAGTTGCTTTAATAAAACAATGAAAGCAAAAAAAGGTTGCCAAGGTACAAATTAAGTAAAACACACTGAATAAAATAATGATTTGTTTAATAAAATGTGCAATTTGTTCTGAAAACCAGAAGGGCTCTCCTTACAATAAATATTTCTACCAGTTAGATTCCTCCCAAGACAGTATTGTTTTCTAGGGTCTGGATTGTGCAGGAGTTGTGGCTAACACCTTCCCCATTATCTACAATTGCTAACAGTAGTAGAACAGCACGGTAGTAGTGGGAAGAGGCAGTGGATAGTAAATGACCCTCAGTTTAAAACACTCTGGAGTTTACGTCACTGAAGCCAAAAAATGTATAATTTATTCATTGTCTGTCTGGAGAAGGCAATTTACACAACACAAGATAAATTTGACCCAAGAAGATACACAAGCTACTTATTATGGAAGCTTATTGTTGGATCTACACTGATGCCCTATTACTGGCCTCATTGTACTGAATACTTATTTTATTGCAAATAAATGAAGGGCTGCCTGCAGCCTTAGTTTCTGAGTTAAAAACTGGAATGATACAATCCTCACATCCTTAAATACTAACTTTTCCACATGTGGCATTCCTCACACCTCAACACCTACAAATGAAATAAAAAGTACGCCACAAAACAAGCTACATGGTCGCCCATTGTTCAGTCATACTATCTTGGTGATCAGATGATGCAGAGCCAACAGCAGGCTTCTCCAATATCACTTGAACAACTAACAGAAGGCCAATCAAACCAAACCATATGCCCGACATCCTAATTAAAAGTTGGACCGCCACACAATTAGACAACTAAATGCAATCCCTGCAGAGGAATGGAACAGAAATTAGCTTTATTCCATGTGGCAGGTTGATAGATATATTGTGAGACATTGGTATTGGGCCGCAAATCGATCCTTGTGTTAAAAATTAATCCATCATCCTACCATTGGGAATATTGCTACTTTTCTGACAAAGCAACATCTAATTCTTGAGGAACCTGATAGTAACATTAAGGGATTCTGCAAATGATAGTGATTACAGGGCAAGGTAAACGAGGTTTTACTAAAGAAGAGTTAACTAGTTCAGATTTTTTTTAAATTTAGTTTTAGTTTAGTTTATTGTCACGTGTACCGAGGTACAGTGAAAAGCTTTTGTTGCGTGCTAACCAGTTAGAGGAAAGACAACATGCGATTACAATGGAGACATTTACAATGTAGACATAAAAGCGTGGAGTGATTGTAATATGTGTGATCGTAGATCCACTGCTGTGGCTAGCAGGCAAATAGTCGCCTGGGTTGGTGCTATCTTGGAAGCATTACCATAGCAACCCATGGTAGGTTGCAGAATAAGTAATGAATAAACGGTCATTGAGGACATTCAAAAATAAAGCTGTTTTTTCCCTTTAAAAAAAGGAAAACTTAAACAAAGTCAAACAAAGCATTCGAGCAAGGATTCTAGTGCAGCCAGAGGGGGAGGTTAAATAACTAAATCGTAAACTGTGAACACCCAGAATATTGCTTCAAGGTTTGGGAAGAAGGTTCCAGCAAAAGGTAAAAAAGTTAGAATTGTCAATGGTTTAAGGACACCGATGCAATTATCAGCACAAAGAGCTTTCTTCAGCCAAATAGCCTGTCCTCGACTGCATATTCTTGCAAATCAGTGTCCAAATCCTTCATCACCAACCTTGGCATCATTGCGATAAATATCAGATATGCAGGAGTAAAATGTCTCACTTGCAAAATGGAAATAAATTACAAAACTATGTTAACAAAACTTGGAATGCTTCAAGGTTATGCATTGCTAAGATAACCAGTGAACCATTTACTTATTTTTTCTTTTCATTTAATGAGGAATTTCTGTCCTTGATTTAAAACCTACAGCAATATGGTAATGAAAACAACTATTACTGTTTTATCATGCGGGGAGGTTGGACAAGTAAATATAACTCATAAATCATGTCTTCACATTATTTTGCTATGCAAAATAATTTTGACATATGATAGGAATATTAACTCTCATAACAATTCTTAATTCTAGAATAAACTCCCAAATTATGTCAAGCCAGCAAATAAAATAATAAAAGTTGTTCATCATCACCTGGACCCAAAAAGGATTTATTTGAAACTTCCTAAATAAACTGGAATATGTCACATCCATTTTAGGACCAACATCAATAAGATAAACTTTTGTATATATGGATATGGGAGAGATAAAATAATCATAACTGCCTATCAGTTCACACTATTTAAAGGAAAAAAACCTGGAGAAGACTGAAAGATTGGAGACTAAAATAGGGACATTTATATGAAAGATTGAATTCGTGAAACATAACTGTTTGAGAGTTGTGTGCATTAGTGCACAAGCTATTTATAGTAAAATAATTAGTGTAGATTTAAAATCACCTTAAAAACATGCTTTCCACAGATATTTACATTTACCTTTTTTAAAGTTATATCTATCATTTTTCTTCCAAACACACATCTAGCAATTTTAGTAGAGTAGAACACTTTTAGATAAAGAATATGAATATTTTCCCTTTTGGTAACTGGTCAACAGTTTACCACAAACAAATTACTGGGAACAATATAGTTCCAAATTTCACACACTGAACAGGTAAAAACTTTATATTCACACACTCCACATGTATATGGTGAAATGCATGCATTAGCAACACAGCCCCCTGAGTAGAAATGTTACAAAAATACGTTATTAAAAGGAGCACTTTAAGAAAGGCAGTATGCACATAATCCCACTGCTATATTATTTTTGCACACAGATGACTTTGAGTAGACTAATGCCAGTCAAACGCCTTTCAATAAAATTCCAGCAAAAGCTTAAAAAAAAAGCAATTTTCTTGCTGTGCATGTGTTTGTACAGTTCTCATCAGTGATGAGCAAATCTCAATAAATATCCCAACTATGTTGAAAGGGCTGCAACTCTTACCCGGAAGCCGTCTGTAACATTTCGTTTTATGAGCAAAAACTGCACTGTCATGTTATTTACTCTCAGCCAATTCCACTGAACAGGTTTCCCAGAAAAATGGCAACTGACTTCCAAAGTACCAGGATAGAAAATACTGTTGTGATTCAAGTAAAGGCACCTCATGTTTCACGCATGTCTGATTTATGGGTTTTTGAAATAATGTGCTTGTTCCTGCGATACCAAAGTTACATTTATGCACAATTTTGAATAGCGCCCTCAAATGTACCTGAATTAAACGCCACTTTTCAAGCACGTTACCTCCTCCTCGTGTAAAACGCAAGGTGCCTCTGAATGAAAGTTACATTTTTGTCACGTAGCTCGCAGAGAAACAGGCAACATTGCACACGCCATGTTTTCTCTTGAACATTACTTCGATACCCATGGTGCATTTGATCTTCAAAAGACCAATCAAACAAAAAGCAGATTGATGGGACAAGAGTTTTGTTTAGTACCGAATGGCATAGCTCTTTCTAATCTGAAAATTTCTCAACAACAGAGTAAAGCTGAACTGAATCTCAGTTCTGGTCTGCCCATTGTGCTACATTGTCCATACAAATGTGCAGTCGGACTTCCGCCATTTTGCTGTGGAACTCAGCAGCCTCCCCTCAAGTGAGAAACGATTGTTTACGACAGAGAAGTCAGTGCCCGGAATTGCAGTCCTATGTCTGTGTCTGTGACATATTGGAAAGATCTTTTGTAGCCCTGAGAGGTATCAACTGGAAACAAAAAGCTGCAAATCATTGTCACTGTAGAAACCCTGCAAGTTACAATAATTCGGACCTTTAGCTGAACAGAACGTTCAGGGGAGGGAAACTGTGTAACAATAGATGACTGGAAATTGATGGACAAACTAAGCAGATTTGATTCCTCAAGGTTTTTTAATTCATTTGAACATATAAAGACTTATTCATAAAACCTGAAAAAAGTGACTTCACTTTTACTCTCCCTGATCCAGTTAAAACTGCCCTAAAGTGTCTTTTATAGTTCTTTTTCAACGATGTGTTAGCACAGTGGAGCTTTGTTTAGCTGTTTAGTTTACTGCTGCTCATCAGGTCCACTAAAATAGGTCAATTTTCAACTAGGTTGATTAAACATAATGGCTGTAATATACTTCAAAAGCTTGTGTGGAGTTTCTGCAATAAGTTAAAATTATTATTTTTTTAAATGGCATTGGGTCTAATAGGACAAATAATACTGGGGACAATATTAAAACAACATCCACAACTCACACTATTTTACTATCCCAACAAAGAAGCAAGCAATTATGTGGCTGGGTACAGTCACAGTGTGTGCAAAAACAATGCTCATGATAAAGGCCCTTCTCCCAACACTTGTCCGCAGAGACCGAAAAGGTTCAAAAGCGAAGATCATCTATAAGCACAGTCCACACATGCTCAGAGGGTAGGAGCTTTAACAAGACTTTTGGTACAAACTGGACTCTCTTCTGTCTAACTGAACACGGGACTAGCTGGGTTTGGAGATGGAATGACGATGGAAGGGGGCGCCAGGCTGTGGAAGGTGGGGGCCAGCATTTTGGGGGGCGATGCACTTCTGTTGTTTGGCTTGACGATCATGGCGGGCTTGAAGTCGGGGTGGCGGCGGGCGTGCTTCATCAGGTGGTCGCTGCGCATGAACCTCTTCTCACACATCGGGCACTTGAATTTCTTCTCGCCCGTGTGCGTGCGATAGTGTCGGGCCAGCTCGTCAGAGCGGGCAAACTTCTTCAAACACTGTGGCCAGGTGCAAGGAAACGGTCGTTCTCCTGGAAAACAAAATGGAATTCACCATCAGTTGTCTGATAAAAGCTGGAAAGAAACTGTCCCTGAATCTGGAGGTGTGCGTTTTCACACTTCTATACCTAGCAAAGTTACAATACTTACCTTCAGCGGCGCTGCAGTTCTGCTACTGGTCGTATGCGCGACTTTGGGGCCTTTGAGTGGGGGGGGGGGGGATTAAAATGCCGTTTTGTACTGCCTTTCGGAGGTGGACTTCTTCGGGCTGCTTGCGGCTGAACAAAAATCGATCAGACTCCCGTTTGCACTATATATATTTTTTAAAACATCGCTGGACAATATAATATTTGGATTAAAATAAAAAGCGACTTTGAATGCCCTCAATGCCTACAACGTGACGATATGAGGTTCAAATTCACCGCAAATGCAACGTTCCAATCGATCGCGTTCCAGAAGCAAGATGATTAAAATGCCTTTTTATTTTGGACAATCGTGGCATAAGCCGTCCAAATTGTCTATGTTTTGTGTTATCCTCTCTCCATGATCATTATTTTTAAACTAAATATTCACAACAGTTTGAGTCACATGTATTGTGCAAAACACAATAATTTTGATTATATTTTGAGATGATGTTTCTGGATTAATTTATGGGAATTAAACATTAAATTCCTTCCATCTATACATACAATAATATTAAAGTTCTGATCTTGAGAATATCACATTTTTGAATTTTCAAGGCAATCTGGGTGTTTATTACTATTTCCGCCACAACTGTCAATTTTGTAATTAGCTACAATTAGGTAATTATCCAATTATATGCTTTAATTTCAGGTCATCCAAGTAAGATGTTTTATATTTGTTTCAGAATGCTTCAATCTATAATAACTGAAAATTTCATTCAGTTCTCTTAATTTTTAAGAAAGTTATGGGCTTTTGACTGTCCTCGATCACAGCTTTTGTGTTAAGTCAATGGAAAAGCAATAGGGAACAAGACGCTAATTTCAGAGTATGAAAATGACCATAACTGTTTTAATACTGAAGATATGAAAGTGAATTAGGTGTCAAATTAAACTTATTTTTATGCTTTATCTGATGAGATTAATTGAGACGATTTTTAAAATCTCAAAATGTTGTAACATTGCTACTATACCATTTGCCTGATGGGAGAGGGGAGAAAAGGGAGTGGCCAGGTTGCGACTCGTCCTAGATTATGCTGCAGGCCTTGCCGATGCAGTGGGAGGTATAAATAGAGTCAGGAGGTTGGTTTATGTGATAGTCTGAGCTGCGTCCACAATTCGCTACAATTTCTTGCGGTCTTGGATGGAGCTGTGCCTAAACCAAACTGTGATACATTGACAAGTGCACAGAAAATATTCTGCAGCCCCTCCTCACTAAACCCCCAACCTTCACAATATGCATCAGGCAGGGTACACAAACTTGTCTTCGCTCCTCTCTTCCTGCGCAAGAGTCTAGAAACCAAGGGGGCAATTTTAAATCTAACTTACCGGATGCAAAACCAACAAATTGGGATAAATATGTAAACAAAGAAGTGCCGACGCTAGTTTACACAAAAGGACACAAAGTGCAGGAGTAACTCAGCGGGTCAGGCAGCATCTCTGGAGAACATGGATCGGTCTGAAGACTAGAATCCAAGGGGGTAACTATGGGCGGCATGGTGGTGCAGTGGTAGAGTTGCTGTCTTACAGCGCCAGAGACCCACGTTCGATCCTGACTACGTGTGCTGTCGGTACGGAGTTCGTACGTTCTTCCTGTGACTGTGTGGGTTTTTTCTGGGTACTCCAGTTTCCTCCCACACTTGTGGGCTTGCAGGTTTGTAGGTTATTTGGCATCTGTTAATTGTAAATTGTTCCCAGTGTGGTAGGATAGTGCTAGTGTACGGGATTATCGCTGGGCAGCATGGCTTCAGTGTGGCCAAAAGGCCTGTTTCCGCGCTGTATCACTCCAACTTGCCAGATGTAAAACAAACAAAATGGTATAAATGTAGAAACAAAGAACTGCAGATGCTGGTTTACACAAATTGACACAAAGTGATGGAGTAGGTCAGTGGGTCGGGTAACATCTCTGGAGAACATGGGTAGGATATATTTTGGGTTGGGACACTTCTACTGACAAAAGTGGAAAAACTCAAACTGTTATTAGGCCTCTGTTGAGAATTGACTGTTCTGCATCTAAAATCTGCATTGAGCTGGTAGATTATTGCATGGGTATAATAGTATTATAAAAATGGTGGACTTGTTTCTTGGATAGGGAGCTTTGTACCAGTCTATCCCGGATTAGCTCAGGGATTAATGGTTACTCCTACCAAGGCAGCAAGAGCAACTCGACTGTGGAGTTTGTGCATGCTCCCTGGGACTGCAACGGGTTTCCACAGGTGCCACACTTTACATTCCACGTCCCAAAAGATCGGCATTGTAAAGGTTGTTATAAAAGTCATAAAAGCTGCCTGCCCCGCTGAGTTACTGCAGCACTTTATGGCTATAGCCGATATAAACCAACAACTGGAGATCCATCCAACACAGTTTTAAAGGATACTTGGCCACTGTACATTGCCCCGAAAGTAGGCCAGTAGTGGGAGGTTTCGGCAGGGGCAGGGGTGTTGATGGGTCTGAGAAAGAAAATAGATCAAAATAAATAAACTGGGGGGGGGGGGGGGGGGCGTGGAAAGGAATTGCTGAGAACTGGCATAATCATATTATTCCTTTTTAATTTACAGAGGGCCAATTAATCTACAAACCCGCACGTCTTTGCGATGTGGGAGGAAACCGGAGCACCCAGAGGAAACCCAGCGGTCACAGGGAGAATGCGCAAACTCCACACAGACAGCACCCGAGACCAGGATCGAACCCGGGTCTCTGGCGCTGTGGGGCATTAATTGTAATGCTAATACTTGGGCCTCCGCCGATATGCCGGGATGATTACCCAATATTACTGATTATTAATCCATTGTATTATTGATTATATATATTGCACCATTCTCATTTAACTATACATTGTGAGCGGCTTGCTTGCATTTCCCGGATAGCACGCATCAAAAGCTTTTCCCTGTACCTTGCGACTGGTGGCAATACTAAACTAAATCAATCTATTTACATGTATCAGGGAAACGAGAGATATCTCTCGTTTCCCTGATCCCTGACCAGTCTGAAGAAGGGTCTCGACCCGAAACGTCGCCTATCTCCTTCGCTCCTTAGATGCTGCTGCACCCGCTGAGTTTCTCCAGCTTTTTGTGTAACCCTCGATTCTCCAGCATCTGCAGTTTCTTCGTTAACACTCTATTTACATGTATCTGTGTGTTGTTGCTTTAACCGGCCTGTTAAGGTGCAGCAACTGAGAATGTCATTGTTCTGATGTCGCTGCACACGAAAACTAAACACTCGTCTTAATTCTACACTTAAAATTACCACAATGACATTTAAACGGCATTTGGACAAGTACACGTGCAGGAAGGAACTGCAGGTGCTGGTTTAAACCGATAGACACAAAGTGCTGGAGTAACTCAGCAGGTCAGGCAGCATCTCTGGAGGAAAGGAATGGGTGACGTTTCGGGCCGAGACCCTTCTTCAGACTGAAGGTCTGGTTAATTAGCTTGGTATAAGTGTAAATTGTCCCTAGTGTGTGTAGGATAGTGTTAATGTGTGGGGATCGCTGGTCGGTGCAGACTCGGTGGGCCGAAGGGCCTGTTTCTACGCTGTATCTCTAAATTGAACCCTGTACAGCTAGCAAGGCTGTGTATGGCCGAGTGCCGGGACACAGTGACATCTGGCTCTGATCTCCACAAAGTCAATCACGAATTGAGCAATGCCACAGATCAATGGGCCTCTGGTGCTTGGAGTCGGTCCACAGACACAGAGAGGAAATTGGCTGTTACTCCGGCTTTTTGTGTCTATCAGTGACTTGGAGAGTGGGCTGGACAACGAGTGACACAGCTGGTTGTGGCTCCCCTGATCTACGCTATTCCCACGCACTTATGGGTCTGTCCCACTGAGGCGACTCTTTAGGCGACTTTCAGGGACTAGTTTTACTAGCATTCATCTACGACACCTCGCGACAACGTACGACAACCTCCGACAGCAAATATTGTTGCCTCTGTCGCTTGTCGTCGCCCAAAAGATCGCCTACGTGGGACAGGCCCTTCAGGCTGCGGCTCGGTGCATCCTGGAGGAAAACCAATGGCTGCTGGAAGTATGTACCAAGCACTGGGTAGAAACGGTGGAAGATAGTGGACTTCAAATGGGGAAGGTTGGAGAAAGCATCCTGCTTGCCTGGTAGATTTTCACTGACTGTAACTGTAGGAAAAATGTTCCCGATGTTGGGGGAGTTCAGAACCAGGGGTCACAGATTAAGAATAAAGGGTAGGCCAGTTAGGACTGAGATGAGGACAAACGTTCTTCACCCAAAGAGTTGTAAATCTGTGGAATTCCTTGCCACAGAAGGCAGATGAAGCCAATTCACTGGATGTTTTCAAGTGAGTTACATTAGCTCTTGGGGCTCGCAAAATCAAGGGATATGGGGAAAAAAACAGGAAAGAGGTACTGATTTTGGATGAACAGCCATGATCATATGAATGGCAGTGCTGGCTCGAAGGGCCAAAAGGCCTATTCCTGCACCTGTTTTCTATGTTTCAATGCTTGAGTATATGGCAATAAAACTCGACCACTTGATTTTGAAGCATTCATGCATGGTGGAAGTATAATGTAGTCATAGAATGATAGAGTGTGAAAATAGGCCCTTCGGCGCAACTTGCCCACACCTGCCAACATGTCCCAGCTACACTACCTGCTTTTGGTCCATATCCTTACAAACCTGTCCTATCCATGTATCAGTCTGTTTCTTAAATGTTGGGATAGTCCCTGCCTCAACTACCTCCTCTGGCAGCTTGTTCCATACACCCAACACCCTTTGTGTGGAAAAAGTTTCCTCTTAAAAATACTTCAAACAAAAAACATTGATATCACACTCCTACAATGTACTAAAACATTGTCACTACATCACCACAACTACATCAAATTTAAAAAAATCCCAACCATGGGAGGGGGGACAACCCCCTTCCCCCACTAAGTTGCTCCACGCCCTCGCCGGATACCGCCAAGGCAAGTGATCATTGATCGCTCAGCCTCCCCACTTTCAAAAACACGCCGTGGCCCTTGGTTCAGACAGAGAGCACTGCCAGATGTGAGCGGGTAACTGAGGACAGTTGTCCGTGATGTCTGGATCCCAATGCTCAGCTCTTTGTGTTTCGAAGTTGACTAATGTGATTGATTTGTTATAAGCCTGATTTGTAATTAGTTGACAAAACCTTAATTTATTAATCCAGAATATCCAGGGGTATGGGATAAGTGTAATATTAAAATAACATGCAAGGTGTCAGGCTGTCTGTCACAACATACAGCCCTGATAACCCATTATGTCCTTCAATTTATTGGGAAGGTAGCACTATTGTCATTTGCCACTCAACTATTATGTTTATTTACCTCACTGACTATTTCTAAACCCCCCCCTAAAGTCCTTTGACAGGTTGAATATAAATGTCCCCAATCTCACCTTTTTATTAATTGAACATGTAGATGAACATACTCGGGGAGTGTAATAAAATGGAAACTGATTCAGATGCGACATTTCAGAGCTTTTTCAAAGAAGGGGCATATTTTAAAAGAGTGACAGAGATACTTGCAGGGGATAGTGTGAGGGGGTTATTATTTGTCTTTAGTTTTAGCTTGAACCAGGACATCTGAAGATTCAAAGTTTAATATAGTAATTGTGCTGATACCGACTCCAACCAACCACTTAATGAATTTCATCCATTCCGGAGGTTTTATTTTTCTGATGCCATTTAAACTCACTTGGATTTCAATCACTTCAATGTAAAAGTAATTGGGAATGGGGAGCACTGGAACAAAAATTTGCCCTCTGTACATATTAACTGTAATATAATAATGTATGCATGTTGGTAGGTGCTATCAAAACTAAGATCTTTTTATCACTGTTGTGTTATGAATACCACAGAAAATATTATGTACTCTCAAGATCATTGAATAGAATAATATTGCTTAAATATATAATTATTGGACTTTGCATTTCGGAAAAGTCCCAGCTGAGAGGAAGACAGCAAAAATACTGAAAATATTTGGGTGTGAAAATGACTTCAGGACAGTTTGTTAAGAAAATGAAGGAAATGGCAACAGAATACTTATACAGCTGAGTGAGTATAATTTTATGGATGAGAAATTGTGTTCAACCAATTGATGACTTCTTTGACAAAGTAACTAGCATGTTAGATAACAAGGAAGCCAATGGATGTAGCCAATTTTGTTATACAAAATTTGGTCTGTGAAGTGCCCCATAAAAGATTGCCGCATTAGATAAGCACCTGTGGACTTGAACATAATAGGTTAAGTCCAGGGATCAGATATGGGGCTTTATGTGAGGGCCAGATATATTGTCAGTGCAGATGGGTGAGGAGCAAAGCTAAGTGTGCATACAGAGTCAAGGTCTGGAATAGTACTTGGTGTGCAGTCAAAGCTGGGATAATGAGAGTGTTCAGCAATGGGAACCTAAGCAGGCAAGCAGTTATGATTAGGGTAGAATAGGGGGGCAGGTGTAAGGCTGAACTCAGGGTCAGGAATGAGAGAAGGTATGCAACTGGAGTCAGGGTCAGGAGTATTATCATGTGTGCAGTGAGTCTCAGGTTGGTCAACATGGGCCGAGTGCTTGATTATAATCTGATTGCCATACATTAATACACTAAGATCATTCATGTGCTGCACCTGTTGAGCAGAGACTGGCTCTCCTGTGGAATGTAATTAGGAATGTAATTCAGCCTAACCTTATTCTTAGCTAATCCAATTCAAAGCATAAATATTGCATTCAAGTGTAAGGTAAAAGACTCGCTACAGTATGCACCAGATTGCACAATTTCAAGCTGAAAAATGCAAAAGCCCCGTACCAATGGGAGGATGCAGCCCTGAGCACAGTGTATGGTAAGATATTTTAAAGAGGGGGGGAAAGGGGGGGGGGGGGGAAAGGGGGGGGGGGGGGGGGGGGGGGGGGGAGAAGGAGTGGAGACAACTTTTAAGATGCCAGAGATACGTGGCTGTGAAGTTCGGCAGACATTTAACATTACCGGTCAGTTCCTTGGTTCTGAAAACTACTACTTACCTTTTTACCCCCAATGAGCCAATGAAATCCACCGGTCAGCACCAGCTCTAACCTATGAGAACCTTCGACCTCCTGGCAACCCACTAAGACCTCCTTGCGACCCACCTAGAGCTTGAGAATTCTCGCTAATCTCCATGGCGACTTCATTCTTGTCGCAGCTAATTTTTCAACATGTTGAAAAATTCTCGGCGACCACAATGAGGCTGCAACTAGTTCCCAAAATGTGGAACTCCTCACGACCATGAAGGCAACTCCCCGGCAACCACCCGCAAACATGTGGCGACTGTAAAGTCTCTTGCAGTCGCCTAAAAAGTTGCCTAAGTGGGACAGACTCATTAGAAACATGTTAGAGAACTTTGGCCAGACTCTGGTGCCAGCTGAGAAGATCAGCTCAGCAGGACTCGAAATTAGCGGTTGCCCGGGTGCCAATGACCACCCAATGTGCCACTGGGCAACCTAAACGGCGACTCATTTTACCCGGCTTTGCAAGCAAATACTGGTTTATACCGATAGACACAAAAAACTGGAGTAACTCCGCGGGTCAGGCAGCATCTCTGGAGAATAGGAGCGTGACGTCTTGTGTCGACGGCGGGGGCTGTATTCCTCTAGTATCTTTGATTGCGGGGCAAAAATACCAGGTGCATGGTGACGGAGGGTCGGAGCGAATGACGGGTCTCGAACAGCGGCAACAGCGGCCGCGACATCGCCTCCTCCTTCCGCACCTCGCCCGGCAGAAGGAGACCTCCCTCTCCCTCCCTCCTCCTGGCCTCGGCGTGCAAGAGGGGTTGTTTTGAAAGCGCAGTTGATGGATTTGCAGCAGTATCTTTTGATTTGCAGGCAGCGGCCGCTATCGCCCTGATAACGGGCACTGCCTGCAAATCCATTAACAGCACTTTCAAAACAACCCCTCTCGCACGCCGAGGACGGGAGGAGGGAGGGGGAGGCCTCCTTCCGCCGTCTGAAGCAGCTGCACTAAAGATCCATACTATAGGATCTTTGCGCTGCACCGCTCGGCCCTGCACCTTCCTGTCAGCTGGTGGAGGAGGGGAGGCGGTGATGACGAGTTCCCAACCGCCTCCCCCTTTGGCGGCGGCACTTTGGCGTTGTACAGGGACGGCCAAGGCAGCGGGGCGATGTTGTCCGAGGAGCGCTCACCTTCCTTTCTCCCCACCTCCTCTGCCCCTCCCCCCCCTCTCTCTCTCTCTCACGCCCCCCTCCACCCCTCTTATCCTGGGACCCCTCCTCTCCATCCCGCACTGATCCCCATTCCCTCCTCTATTCAGTCCTCACTGACATCCCCTGTGCTCCGCTCCCCTCCTACCCCCCCCCAATCTATTCATCACCCTATCCACCTCGCATTGATTCTCCTGCCACCCCCCCATCCATCCTACACTGGTCCCCCAATTCATCCTGTACTAACCCCCCTTCCCATCCATCCTGCACTTCCTCCCCATTCATACTGAACTGATCCACCCATTCATCCCGTACTGACCCATCTTCCATTTACCCTGCACCAAACCCTCCATCCATCCTGTAGTGTACTACCCATTCATCTTGTACAGATCCCCTCATTCATCCTGTACTGATCCCCTCATGCATCCTATACTGATCCCCTCATTCATCCCGTACTGATCCCCTCATTCATCCTGCAGTGATCCTCCATTCATCCTGCACACCCTCCGATCCACACTGTCCTGAACCCCTTCCCCCCATTCATCCTGTGCTGATCCCCCCCATCCATCCTGTACTGATCCCTCCATTCAAGAAGAATGGGGGTGAACAGTCTGAAGAAAGGTCTCGACCCGAAACGTTGCCTATTTCCTTAGCTCCGTAGATATTGCCTCACCCACTGAATTTCTCCAGCATTTTTGTTTATCCCCATTCATCCTGTACTGAATCCCCCATTCATCCTGTACTGATCCCCCCCCCCCATCCATCCTGTGCTGATCCCCCATTCAACACCACTGACATCCCCCGTGCTCTCCCCTCACAATTTTACATACTCCAACCAACACGTACTAATTCACCTGCCTCAATCCATCCATTCTGCACCGATTGCCTTCTCAACCACCCCCCACCCCCCGCCCCCCGCCATCTATCCACCCCGCACTGATTCACACACCTCCTGACCGTATTGTGATTCATGGTCTTCAGAGCGAACATTGACTATGTTTGATAACGGAATGCAATCAAATGTGTTTTAATTCCCAATGTTATTATGTTACCTGTCAGATGGGTATAGTCGGTTTTAACAGCTATTATCATGAAATGCCTTTAGAAATGTTGGTATGGATAAATTATGTGGGAAGCCAGAGTGTTTCTGAGCCAATAGCAATAACGACCCTTGCTATGGCCATGTCATGGTAATTTTCGGTCCTTCACAGAAAACATGCTTGCATCAATCTGTAGTGTGCATGGTCCAGGATTTATTGACACAGGTTGATCATTTGCTGAATAATCCAACCACATTTTCGTTTTGATGTGGAAAGAACTAATAGAAATTGCATTAATTGCAATGTGTAAAAAGAGTTGAGGTAATGTATTATAATTTTGCTGCTTGTCATTGTGGGTATATATCATGTCTTGATTGGTGAATATGTTTAGTTTGTGAGTTCTTTGAAGCAGAAATAATATGTGAATGTAGACAAAAGTGCTGGAGAAACTCAGTGGATGCGGCAGCATCTATGGAGGGAAGGAAATAGGCAACGTTTCGAGCCAAAACCCTTCTTCAGACTGATGGGTTTTGGCCTGAAACGTTGTCCATTTCCTTCGCTCCATAGATGCTGCTGCACCCGCTGAGTTTCTCCAGCACTTTTGTCTACCTTCGATTTTCCAGCATCTGCAGTTCCTTCTTGAACATAATATGTGAATGCTTCATTGAGCATAATTCTGACTGGTAACTACGCACTACGTCTGAGCACATTATATCGCACTCGTCATGCAAACCGTCTTAAATGACGACCTAAACTGTCATTTGGCAATCTAAAAAGCTGTCAAGGTTGCCCGGCTGGCAACAGGGAAGGAAAGTTAAGCGAGAGCCCTGCTCAGTTCCATCCATTTACCAATTGCAATGGAATTTGAACTTCCACTTCAGATTCAATCCACCACAATTTCAGGCAATGTACCAACCCGTGGGAATTTGGTGCTTACACTAATAATTTGAACAAATGGAATTCAGACATAGGGGCAACACAGTGGTAGAGTTGCTGCCTTACAGCGCCAGAGACCACGGTTCAATCCGAACTATGGGTGCCGTCTGCACAGCGTTTGTACGTTATCACTATCACCGCATGGGTTGTCTCCAGGTGCTCTGGTTTCCTCACACACTCGAAAGGTGTACAGGTTTGTATTTGGCATCTGTAAAGTGATCCTAGTTTGTAGGATAGTGCTAGTGTACAGAGTGATCGCTGGTCAGTGCAGTAGGTGGGTCGAAGGGCCTGTTTTGACACTGTATCGCTTACATCTAAAGTCTTGGCACAACCAAATCCAAATGTTGTTCAACAGAGTTCAATTTAGCCAAGGTCTGCTGAATACAGCATGTTGTTTGACCCTCACAAGCCTTTTACCCATCTGCCAGGACTGAAGTTAACAGGGCTGCTTATTCTAGCCTATTACACCATCCAGCCTGTCATATCACTGGCATCCAATGTGGGTTAAGTAACCGCTCATTAGAGCCACTGACAAGACCAAGACATAAAGACAGGTTAATGATACAAAGCACATGAACTACATTGAACTTGGTTTGTGCAGCTGCTGGGGAAAGGGACGGTTTCCAGGATTATAATGCACGACATAAGCATTAGCTATAAGTGATTTTAACTGTGGTTGCCAACAGCCTTTGCTGCAGTGACAGAGTAGGAAAATAAAAACAAGGCAAATGCACTCCAGAAATAAGCCTGCTAAATATACTAGTGCCAGAAGGCATCGCAGTTCTGCTTGATAAGATGCCGGGATTTGCTAACTGGCCAACAGTATAGTAGCCTTGGGAGTAAATGTGATGTTAGAATCTACCTGCCTTGCCTTGTACAGGTCCATCACGGACTTTCCGGCAACTGGTGGTGTGGACCTCCTTTAATTCGAACAGAATTACTGGAGTGCATTTGAAATCCCCTCCCGGATGTCCCCACCACACCCCCTCCGAATATATATGGCGCCTAGGCCTGGTGAGGTGGCCAATCTCTACCTTATCGGGCCCTCCGTGGCCGATTGGTGGGTCAAGTCTCCCCCCTGTGGCTGGGGCTCTGGAATTCTGGCCTGGCCGGAGCCAGCAAATCCATTCCCATAACCGACTTTGCAGCACCTCGGCAATCTGTTCGACTCTTCTTGGAGGCCGTCACCTCTGTTGGTCCAGCAAAACAGATAATTCAGAAAGGCTCTGGAACCAAGGATGCTGGAAAATTAATGCTGGACCTGTAGTCAGCAAATATGCACATTCAGAAAGCTATTCAGAGTACACTGAAAATACACTTCAACAGTGCCCCAGGTAATCAGCATCCACAAAACAATCTGCAGTCGCTTCCATCAGGTCGATTTCTTCACCCTCAATGAGGATGACACCGCCCAGAGTTTGCAGCTCCTTTGTCCTTTAGTGGCCTCCGTGATTCATCTATTACAACGGTTTGTAATAATCTGGTGCTATAAAAGATACTGCATCTGCTTGTCTGCCTTACAAGGTGAATTTAGATGTACACATCTCTTACAACGTTATACAGCATGGAAATAGGCCCTTTGGCCCAACTTGCCCACACTAACCAACATGACCCTCTACACTAGTCAAATCTGCCTGTGTTTAGCCCATATCCCTCCAAACCCATCATATCAATGCACCTGTCTAAATGTTTCTCAAACGTTGTGATCGTAATCTCCACAAAATATTATTGAACTTTGAGCCATTTACCCCATTCAAGGTTAGCCACCACCTGCATAATAAGAAAAAATGCAGAAGCTAGTCAAACCAGAAAATGCTGAAAATATTCAGTGGGTCAGGCAGCCTCTGTGGAGAGAGGAAGACTTAGTGCTTCTCTTCAATTTCAAACAGACATATTATCACAGTTGTGTAGATGCTGCCTGGCCTGCTGAGCATTTTCAATTTTTCTGGTTTTATTTCACACTGCCATCTTTGCATGCACTGGCCAGTTGTCCTTAAATGCCCACTTCCACTCTCGCCCGCCACTGATTCCTCACAAAGCACTGCGCCAGATTTGCAAGCCACCTATTCATTAAAGTCAAATTCATTTGGCCCAGGATCGAGTCAAAACTATGACAGTAATATTGGAACTGTATTACTGATCCAATGCTCTTCATCATCACTGCCACAGATATGTTAAAAAGACAAAGTGCTGGTGTATCTCAGCAGGTCAGGCAGCATCCCTGGTAAACATGGACATATGATGCTTCGGGTTGGGACCTTTCTTCAGATCGATGGTGGAGAAGGGGGGAGGGGGAAGAAAGCTGGAAGAGAGAAGCTGGACAGACTTGGCAACCGTTTTGCTCGGTCCGCCAAGGCCTATTGGATCTCCTGGGTGCCAACCATTTTAACCCCCCTCCCATTCACACGCTGACCTCCCCACAACCAGTCTGAAGAAGGGTGCCACCAAAAACATCACCTATCCATTTCCTCCAGATATGCCGCCTGAGTCGCTGAGTTACTCAAGCATTTTGTTTCTATCGGAAGCATGACAAAGCTTGGCACGTGATAGTTGGATGTGGATGAAGGGGGGGGGGGGGGTGATAGGCAGGTGGTTGGACAAAGGCCAGAAAAGACAGACAAAAGGTGTGTGAATTAAGAAGCAAGAGAAAGGAATGTGGATCAAAAGGGCGGGGGGTGGAGAGACAACCGGGAGACCTTGATAGGCCGAGTGCAACTGTTTGGTGAGATAGTCGCCAAGTCTTGGTCTTGCCATATTATGGGAGGCCACACTGGGAACATCAGGTGCAGTGGATGAGGTTAGAGGAGCTATATGTGAACATCTGTCTCAACCAGAAGGACTGCTGGGGTCCCTGGAAGGAGGCGGGAAAAGGACCAAGGCCTACTGAATCTCCCGATTGCTAACCACATTAACACCTCTTCCCATTCCCACACTGACCTTTCTGTCCTGGGCCTCCTCCATTGTCAAAGTGAGGTCAAATACAAACTGGAGGAACAGCAAACTGAAGGAAGCTTACATCCCAACAACATGAACATTGAATCCTTCAAATTTAGGTAACTACTAAGCTACCTCTCCCAGGAACTTAATCAATTGCAGAATTTAATAATAATATTTGCAATTCAAAGTTAACAGCTTCATGTTTACTACCGCAAAAGGGCAGCTGACAACCAGGGAAAGATCTAGTGAAGGCCTGGAGAGACTGCTGACCGGTGGGAATAGACCATGGGCTAGCTCCTCATGCCAGCAGGATCCATCGCTAATCAGCGTTTTGGATCCACCCTTATCGACTATGAATAAGACAACTAGCACAGCAATTGACAGAGCAGCAGCACTGGCATGACATAAGCTACAAAGCTGCATCTGTGGCTTGGAAAAGACAAAATCAGAGAAGGGTCTCAAGATCCACCAAGGCACGAAAACGTGCCTGAGAGAGCTTGGTGAGGGCCTCGCATTGACCATTACTTTCTAATAGGTAGGCCAAATCAGTTGAGTGAAGCCCAGTGGCAGGTTAACCACCACAGTCCACAGGGTATCAGCACCCCAGGCGAAGCTGAACAAAGTACTGTCCCACCTACGGACACGAGTCCAGAGCCCAACCAGCCACAGTCAGCGGTAGAGAGGAAGATGGAAGGAAAAAAAGCCGAATGGAGCAGTCACTGGCTGCGGCTGAAGAGAAAAGATGCTGCCTGGGCTGCCACGTGGCCATCTAGAGGCTACCATAAGACACACACACCCAGGTCTGATCACCCTGCGGTGGGCCTGCCTCGACTGAGGGTGTCTTGTGATAAAAGGCCGAAACACCCAGTGACTTTGAGGTACACAACTGAAGATGTGTCTGATTGGTAGCAAAATCACCGAGTGGTCATCCCCAAGAATATGAAATGTCAATTGTAGTGAAAGACCTTAGGGATTGTAACATCCAGTCCTACTAATCAATAAGGGGGTACACAAAATGCTGGAGAAACTCAGCGGGCGCAGCAGCATCTATGGAGCGAGAGAGATAGGCAACCTATCGGGCCAAAACCCTTCTTCAGACTGATGGGGGGTGGGGGGAGGCGGGGGGGAAGAAAGGAAAAAGGTGGAGGAGGAGCCCGAGGGCTGAGGGAGAGGTAGAGGTAGGAAGGGGAGGAGACAGCAAGGGTCAACAGAATTGAGAGAATTCAATGGTTATGCCAAGAGGGTGCAGACTCCCCAAGCGGAATACAAGGTGCTGTTCCTCCAATTTGCGGTGCTGCTCACTCTGGCCGTGGAGGAGGCCCAGGACAGAGAGGTCGGATACGGAATGGGAGGGGTTACTAATCAATAACACTGTTGTAAAACACATCTGGTTCAATTCCCTTAAGCAATTTCTCATTCTTATTTAATCTGACTTCTGCATCAACGTACGGTGCCCTCCGTAATATTTGGGACAAAGACCCGCCATTTATTTATTTGCCTCTGTGCTCCACAATTTGAGAATTGTAATAGAAAGAAAAAAAAAAATCACATGTGGTTAAAGACACATTTTAATATAGGGTATTTTTTTTTACATTTTGGTTTCACCATGTAGAAATTACAGCAGTGTTTATACATAGTCCCCCCATTTCAGGGCACCATCATGTTTGGGACACAACAATGTCACGTAAATTAAAGTAGTTATGTTTAGTATTTTGTTGCATATCCTTTGCATGCAATGACTGCTTAAAGTCTGCGATTCATGGACATCACCAGTTGCTGGGTGTCTTCTCTGGTGATGCTCTGCCAGGCCTGTATTGCAGCCCTCTTTAGCTTATGCTTGTTTTGTGGGCTAGTCCCCTTCAATTTTGTCTTATAATAAAAAGGCATGCTCAATTGGGTTCAGATCGGGTGATTGACTTGGCCACTCAAGAATTTACCATTTTTTAGCTTTGAAAATCTCCTTTGTTGCTTTAGCAGTATGTTTGGGATCATTGTCTTGCTGTAGAATGAACCGCCGGCCAATTAGTTTTGAGGCATTTGTTTGAACTTGAGCAGATAGGATGTGTCTATACACTTCAGAATTCATTATGCTACTACCATCAGCAGTTGTATCATCAATGAAGATAAGTATCTTCATACATGCCCAGGCCATAACACCTCCACCACCGTGTTTCACAGATGAGGTTGTATGCTTTGGATCTTGGGCAGTTCCTTCTTTCCTCCATACTTTGCTCTTGCTATCAGTCTGATATGTTAATCTTCATCTCATCTGTCCACAAGACCTTTTTCCAGAGCTGTGGTTACTGTTTTAAGAACTTCTTGGCAAACTGTAACCTGGCTATCCTATTTTTGCGGTTAACCTTGCAACGAAGCCTCTGTATTCCTGTTCATGAAGTCTTCTGCAGACAGTGGTCATTGACAAATCCACACCTGACTCCTGAAGAGTGTTTCTGATCTGTCAGACAAGGGTTTGGGGATTGTTCTTTATTATGGAGAGAATGCTTCTGTCATCAGCTGTGGACGTCTTCCTTGGCCTGCCAGTCCCTTTGCGATTAGTAAGCTCGCCAGTGCTCTCTTTCTTCTCAATGATGTTCCAAACAGTTGATTTTGGTTAGCCTGTTTGGCTGATGTCTCCAACAATTTTGTTTCTCTGTCTCATAATGGCATCTTTGACTTTCATTGCACAACTTTGGTCCTCATGTTGATAAACAGCAATAAAAGTTTCCAAAGGTGATTGAAAGACTGGAGGAAAGACTAGGTGCTGAGAACTCTCTTATATCTGCATTGAGGAGGCATTTAAATATTTAAATTGCTCACCTGAGCAATTACAAATGACAATGAAGTCATGTGTCCCATACATTATGGTGCCCTGAAATGGGGGGGACTATGTATAAACACTGCTGTAATTTCTACATGGTGAAACCAAAATGTATAAGAATAACCTTTAATAAAATCTGACAATGTGCACTTTAACCACATGTGATTCTTTTCTATTACAAATCTAAAATTGCGGAGTACAGAGGCAAATAAATAAATGATGTGTCTTTGTCCCAAACATTATGGAGGGCACTGTAGTTGGCATTATTCTGCTTTTAACCTTTAATCTTTAGAGGCATACAGGCACCACGGCCCACCGAGCAATCACCCCGTACACAACACTATCCTGCCCACTAGGGACATTTTACCAAAGCCAATTAACTTACAAATCTATGCGGCTTCGGAATGTCGGGAAAAAATGGAGGACCCAGAGGAAAACCAACGCGGTCACACGGAGAATGATCCACACAGACAGCACCTGTAATCAGGATCAAACCCGGGTCTCTGGCGCTGCAAAGCAGCAAGTCTACCGCTGTGCCACTGTGCCTCCCCCACTGCACCAATGTCCTCCACTAATATTCCAGCAAGTCTCTCAGTCACCCCCAGGGTCACCTCCTCAAGGGTAATTGTGTCTCAGCACTTAAATGCAAAATATTGCAGATGTAGGAAGCCCAAAATAAAATTGAAAATTATGGGGTGGGGGCAAATTAAAAAAAAGACATAAACTCCAAATGTTCATTCTGTTTCTCTCTAGATCTGTGTTCGGGGTTACAGGGAGAAGGCAGGAGAATGGGGTTGAGAGGGAAAGATAGATCAGCCATGATTGAATGGTGGAATAGACTTAATGGGCTGAATGTCCTAATTATGTTTCCAGAACTTATGATTCCAGAAATCTGGCTCTCTATAGCATTATGAGTGTCAGTATATTTAGATCAATCAAAACTATTAAAAAGGCTATTCGGTCTCAGCGTACTTGTTAAGAATGCAAAGGGAGGGACACAGTTCAAAATGGATTGGACCAATACTTATTTCAAAAATATTTTAGATACAAGTTCCTCTCATGATCCAGCGAGAAAAAAAAACCATGAAGTTACACAATTAGATAACGCTGCAAAATAACCCAGAAAGGTCAGAGATTGTGTAAGAAACTAGACAGGAAGTATTTTCAGTATCTCTAGATGGCCGAGACAATAAACACCCTGCAGGTGCCCTGTCCCACTACTCTCTCTTTGCAGAGTCTGTACAAGGGCCTGAAACAAGGATTCACATGTGAGTGGTTAACCAGTTACTGTGCCGACAGCATGTTAGAGCTCAGAGTTTGAGTGTGCTCCCTGTGTGACCATCCACAATCCCACCAGTCTGGAATCTGCACAAGCACCATTCAAGTGTTTAATGAAGTGTGATGTGACCGGAGAGGAATGAAGCAAGGGCTTCTTCAACATGAGTAAGGTATAATAATGTGCCTTACTCTCCCATGTGGAGGGCTCCAGATGTTCACGATGACAAAGGGACTTTCCAGATAGACCCAAATGGCAAAAGAGTGTGCTAGGTAGACATAGAAACAAGGAAGTGCAGATGCTGGTTTACCATGGAAAGGCACAAAATGTTGGAGTAACACAGCTGGTCAGACAGCAACCCTGGAGAATATGGATAGGGGCTTTGGAGTCATAGTGTCTTACAGTGTGGAAACAGAACCCACGGCACAACTTACCCACAACATGTTCCAACTACACTCGTCCCATCTGCCTGCGTTTGGCCCATGTCCCTCTAAACCTGTCCTAGGCCTTCCACATAGGCCGAGTCTAAGGAAGGGCCCCAACCCCGAAATGTCACCTATCCATTTTCTCCAGGGATGCTGCCTGACCCACTGAGTTACTCCAGCAATGTGTGTCTTTTCTATGTTGATCAGAATTGGAAAAAACCATCAATTCAACGGTGAAACAATATGGAAAATGTGGATCACTTTCCGTACCTTGGAAGTCACCTCTCCTCCAATGTCGACCTTGATGACGAGATCCAACTTTGTCTTAAGTGTGCTGGAACAGCTTTTGGACGTCTTCGAACAAGAGTCTTTCAAAATCGTGACATCCGAACAGACACCAAAATGTTAGTGTACAAGGCAGTGGTGATTCCAGGGCTCCTGTATGCATCAGAAACCTGGACAACATACCAACGTCACCTGAAAACACTTGAAAAGTTCCATCAACGATGTCTTCAAAGCAGCTTAAATATCAGCTGGGAAGACAGAAGAACCAACGTCAGCGTGCTGAATGAAGCAAAAACATCTAGCATCGAAGCCTTCGCCATCAAGAACCAACTAATATGGGTCAGTCATGTTGTTCGGGTGGAAGACGAGCGTCTACAAAAGCAAACTTTTTACTCCCAGCTTAGAGAAGGCAACATAAGAGGTGGACAAAAGAGATTCAAAGACGCCTTAAAAGCCTGCACAAAGAAATGTGAAATCGACAACTGGGAAACCAATGCCAAGGACAGGAAACTCTGGTGAACCGTCATCCAAGAAGGAACAGCGACCTTCGAAGCCAAGAGATGCGCATAATTAGAAGAAAACTGAAAGCGAGGCAGCAACAACCAAAGCCGATCTGCCATCTGGATTACCTGTCCTGAATGCTGAAGAACTTTCAAAGTCAGGATTGGGTTCATAAGCCACCTGAGAATCCATAATAACAGAACATAGACCATTATGTTCGACCTCGAGGGATAGCCACGACGACGACATCCTCTGAAGCTTCCCATCCTGCTGCCTACAAAAACGGAGTCAGGAGTTTTGTCTCCTTCAAACTTGCCCTTCCTCCTTTCTAAAAATAAAACCTCCCTTCATTTTTCCAAATATTCTCTTCCAAAACAAAACTTGTCGCAGCTTTGTAAATTCATTGTGATTATTCCTAGATGCCCTCCGATCAGGAAAAGGCCCAAACGCTAAGTATTTGTGATGTGACAAGAGCAAAGATCATTTCTTCGTGATCCGTCTGTAGCCTTTGACACAAGTAACCACTCCGTCCACCACCAATACTTCTCCACAAATCTGCATCCTCCGTCACTTCCATTCTCAATCCCGTCAAACCCCAAACCCGCCCACAATGACACCCCCTTCCCCCCCATCCTAAACCAAGACGGAATCTGCCAGTGGACCTTTCCCCAACATCATCCAAAGGAAAAAACAATAGCTTCTACCAAAACATGAAAGTGGCAACGTACAGACTCAGCAACCCCTGGATGATCTGCAAGCAGGTGAACTGGTTGCTGGATGGACAGTAATTTTCTCCAAGTTCACATTGTGAAGGCCTAAACCACTTTCTTTTGTCCCAGTCACATACACTGTTCCACTGTCAACTCCATTAACTTTTGGCACCCATGTAAAGATTTGCTTAGTTTAGAGAAACAGCGCAGAAGCAGGCCCATCAGCCCATAGAGCCCGCATCAACCAGCGATCCCCACACACTACCACTATCTTGCACACACCACACACTAGGGACAATTTATTTTAATACCAAGCCAATCAGCCTACAAACCTATACGTCTTTGGTAAAAGATTAGCAAAGTTTCCCCCATGCATCGAATGCTCTTGAGCTTCAACCTTCAGGAAATTTGCCTGCGCCTATTTGGAAATCATATCTCCACTCCACAACCAAATCTGTACTGACAATGCACTCATCTTCATTTAGAATTTGGAAATAGCAGCAGTGAGATTTACTGTTACATAACAGGAAGGAAAACAAAAAATAGGGAGTACTTTAGTTTTGTAAACCACAAAACCAGAGCTACATCTTAGACACACTTATGTAAATAGCCCCAAAGAGAACAACCATTTCCCCAGATAGACTTGTCCTATCTTCCACCCCCAGCACAACTTGTGTTTGGAGGAGGGGAGGAGGAGGGGGGGTAAGATGGCTGCTGAATATGGTGCCAAACCAAGCCATCCATATCCCTGCAGCACAGTTTCATTAACAAACATGCTCATTGTCCAAATAATGCAGAATTGTTTATTACAAATTGGAAACCACTGGCACAGGATGTGTGCAGCACATTGCTTATTTTAGCTGCAAATTTCCTCAGCAGGATTTTGCTTAAGTTATTCAAGGCAAATCCTGGCCATACATCATATTTATTTGTCCCCCAAGACGCACTATTTTATTTTGATCATTGTGTGTTCCTGACATTCTAAAATTACCCCATCCTTGACCCCAGTAATTGGAAATTAAAAGATGGAGAAGATTCACTCCGATATTTAGCCTCAAGATACAGCGGGGAAACAGGCCTTTTGGCTCACCGTGTCCACGAAGACCAGCGATCCCCACACACTAACACTATCCTACACACATTATACCAAGCCAATGAACATAGAAACCAGTACGTCTTTGGAGTGTCGGAGGAAACTGGAGAAATCCCATGCAGGTCACAGTGAGAACGTACAAACTCCGTACAGACAGCCCCCATAGTCAGGATCGAACCCAGGGCCATGGCGCTGTAAAGCAACAGCTCTAATCCTGCGCCACCATGCCGCCCGGATTTGAGTTCCAGGAGGCTGGATAGGATGACCTTTTCCCCAGGAGCAAAGATGGCTGAGAGATGACTCTGTAGAGGGATATAAAATCATAGTTGCCAAAGAAAATTATACATTGCCAGGGTTCCAGCAACTATGTTACAGAGAAAGGTTGAACAAGTTAGGTCTTTATTCTTTGGAGCGCAGAAGGTTAAGGGGGGACTTGATTGAGGTCTTTAAAATGATGAAAGGGATAGACAGAGTTGACGTGGATACGTTTTTCCCATTGAGGGTAGGGAAGATTCAAACAAGAGGGCATGACATGAGAATTAAGGGACAGAGGTTTCGGGGTAACGTGAGGGGGAACTTCTTTACTCAGAGGGTGGTGGCTGTGTGGAATCAGCTTCCAGCAGAAGTGGTGGAGGCAGGATCGATTTTAACATTTAAGAGTAAAGTGGATAGGTATATGGACGTGAAGGGAATGGAGGGGTATGGTCTGAGTGCAGGTAGATGGGACTAGGGGAAAACAAATGGTCGGCACGGACTGGAAGGGCCGAGAGGGCCTGTTTCCGTGCTGTAATTGTTATATGGTTATATGGTTATATTGTCACTGACTTTTTGAAGGGAGACGATAGAAGTATATAAAATCATGTGAGGCAATGATAGGGTGGACAGTCAGAACTTTTATTCCCCAAGGTGAAAGTATTCAATATTAGAGAGCATGGCTAGAAAGTGGGCGGGGCAACTTTAAAAAAAAAAGACAAGAGTGCAGTGAGGGCCTGAACGCACTGCCAGGGTTGGTGGTGGACGCAGATACGATGGTGGTGTTTAAGAGACTTTTAGACAGGCACATGGAGGTGCAGGGAATTGAGGATTATGAATCATGTACAGATAGATGAGATCCGTTTAACCTGTCATCATGCTTGGCACAAACTGTGGGCTGAAGGGCTTGTCCCAGGGCTGTACTGTTCTATGTTTCCATGGGGCGACTATTTTCACAAAAGATGGAGGATATATGGAACAATTTGTCAGAGGAAGCGATAGAGGCAGAAACAATTATAAAAGTTAAAAGCTATTTAGTCGGATACATGTTTAAGAAAGAACTACAGATACTGGGAAAATCAAAGGTAGACAAAAATGCTGGAGAAACTCAGCGGGTGAGGCAGCAAAGAAATAGGTGACGACCCTTTAGACTGATCGGGGGTAAGGGGGGCGGGAAGAAGAAAGGAAGAGGCAGAGACAGCGGGTTGTGGGAGAGCTGGGAAAGGGAGGGGAAGGAGGGAGAAAGCAAGGACTACCTAAAATTGGAGGTCAAATGTGCGGAGGTGTTGGGCGAAGCGAACGCCAAGCCTGCACTTGGTCTCGCCGATGTAGAGCAGTTGACACCTAGAGCAGCGGATGCAATAGATAAGGTTGGAGGAGGTGCAGGTGAACCTCTGCCTCACCTGGAAAGACTGCTTGGGTCCTTGGATGCAGTCGAGGGGGGAGGTAAAGTGACAAGTGTAGCATTTCCTGCAGCTGCAAGGGAAAGTACCAGGGGAGGGGGTAGCTTGGGTGGGAAGGGACGAATTGACCAGGGAGTTACAGAGGGAGCAGTCTCTGCGGAAAGCCGAAATTGGAGGTAACAGACTACTGACAAAACATCTACAATAAACCCACTGACTCCCGTGGCTATCTGGACTACACTTCTTCCCACCCTGCTTCCTGTAAGGACTCTATCCCCCTTCTCCCAATTCCTCCGTATGCATCGCATCTGCACCTAGGATGAGGTGTTCCACACCAGGGCATCAGAGATGTGCTCATTCTTTAGAGAACAGGGGTTCCCCTCTTTGACTATAGATGAGGCTCTCACCGGGATCTCTTCTACATCCTGCAGCTCCGCTCTCACTCCCATCCCCCCACTCATAATAAGGATCTTAGAAAGACATATTGATCAGCATAGACGAGTGGGGCTAAGGGGCACTTTCACATTGTTCATAGGCACAATGCTGCAGCTATGGAGTTGCTGCTACACAGCGCCAGAAACTCAGGTTCGATCCTGACGACACGTGCTGTCTGTGTGGAGTTTTACATTCTCGCGTTGACCACTTGGGTTTCCAGCAGGTGCTCCTGCTTACTCCCATATTCCAAAAACATGCAGGTTTGTCGGTTAGTTGATTTCTGTAAATTGTACCGTGTGTAGAATGGTACTAGTGTACAGGCGATCGCTGGTCGGCGCACTCGATGGGCCGAAAGTCCTGTTCCCACGCTGCATCTCTAAACTAAACTCTCCAATTCCAAATTAAACCATTCAACATGTAGCCCATTGTTCCATACAAACTTTTTTGGGTAAACTATTCTTCATTCCCAGTATTTTTTAAAGGTGCCGCCTGCCCCGCTGAATTACTCCTGCACTTTGTAATTGTTTTTGTAAACTAGCACCAGCAGTTCCTTTCTTCCAGATTTTGTTTACCTCAACGTTGTTTATTTTGGAAAATGGAGTGATATTTTATATTTTGGATTTCACCATTTGCAATCTGGTGAAATGGTTGCATCACTGCAATCGCTACGATCCCCTGAGCCAAACTAAGTTCTGGGAAATCAGGTCGAAATTCCACTGATCTGAATGCATGCTTGGCAACGGGGAAACAGGATGCCTTCTAAATCCAGGCAGTTCTCAGAAACTCCCAACCGGTTGCATCACATTCCCAGAGAACCGTGCCTGTGCACAGCCCACATGCTACACAACAAGCGTGGTGGCGTGCGAGGCAGCAGAGGGCTGCAGAGACTGAGTCACCAGGAAGCGAGTGAATGCTCGCAGGCGGGGGCGCCCTGTGGAGAACCACGTGGCCCACGGCTAGCCCCGCCCCCTTTCTGCCTATTGGCCCACGCCAGGGCAAACCACGCCCTCCATTACTCCTGATTGGTTCACCGCGTCACCAACCCCGCCCCCATACTCAGCATTGTGGGAAATGTAGTCAACATGAAAGATACAAAGTGCTGGAGCAACTCAGCAGCACATGGATGCAAGCGGGGCAAGGCAGCAACCCCAGCGCAGAGCCACGCCACTGGGCTGCCCTAGGTGATGGGTGAAATATGCTGGAGAACCCAGCAGAACATGGCTGGGTAATGTGTAGGAAGGAATTGCTGATGCAGCTTTAAACCGAAGATAGACTCTGAAAGCTGGAGTACCTCAGCGGGTCTGTCTCGACCCGTAATATTTTCTCCATAGATGATGCCTGCCCCACTGAGTTACTCCAGCATTCTGTATCTATCTTGGGTGTAAACCAGCAGTTCCTTCTTACACAAGTTATGGTGAGAAGGCAGAATTGGGTTGAGAGGGAAAGATTGATCAGCCATGATTGAATTGCAGAGTAGTCTTGATGGGCCGAGCGGCCTAATTCTGCTTGAAGAACTTAAGAACTATATATTTTGTTTGGCATATTTTTATTCCGAATAAAATGTATGTTTGGAATGAAAACTAACATTGCCCGCTTAGTCTCTTAGTAAAGAAAGAATCAGAACTTGGAAGACACTATTTGCAGGAATCCTGATTTTTCTTGTAGGAAAGAGATAAATGTCTTCACAACTATGCTTCAAACCAATGTCTGAAGGGTCTCGACCCGAAAAGCCACCCACTCCTTGTCGCTTTAGATGTTGCCTGTCCCGTGGAGTTTCTCCAACATTTCGTGTCAATATTCGATTAAAACCAGCTGAAACTCACGCTTGCCTCTAGCACACGTGCCTCTTAAAAAAAATAATTCGGCCCTCCCACCTCGGCCCACTGATCCTTCTAAGTCACGCAACGCGGTTCGGGTTTTTTTCCCCTCAAAAAGCCCTATTTCGATGCTCAAGCCACGCCTCGCCCTTCTTGGATCAATATTACTGCAAACGATCTCCTGCAATCCAAACTCCCAGCAAATCAGCCCACCGCCGTCACCTGACGGTCAGTTCCGGCGTATCCCAATTATGGGCTTTTTCTCCTCCTTTTAGGAAGCAGAAAGGCGCTAGTTCTCCACCCTTGGCCATCGCGCCGCGAGTGGGATGAGGGCTACACACTGGCTGCCCGCCAGCCTGGTGTTTCCGCGCTGACACCTCTAGTTTAGTCTCCCCGCCACACCCACTCCATCCCCTCCCCCAGAGGGATGAAGCCCTCAACCAAGGGCACATGACGCGGGCCGCAGACATTTTACTGGAGTGGGTGGGGTAGGAGGGGGTTGTGTTAGACAGAGGAACGCGCAGGCAGCCTCTCCAGGGCGCAGCACCATCGCCCACCATGTGGCACCGCAGCCAGAACCCCACCGTACCACACGGGGGGACCACACATACCCGCGCCTTTCCCCGCATTTGCCGGGAGAGGCGTTAGAAGGGGGCCGCTGTAAATTAACCGACTCAGTAACAGGTGGCGTGACCTACCCCGCCCCCTCTTCAGATTATCTAAACCGACCGCAAGGAACAAGCTGGCATTTAATTAAAAAAAGGGGGCGTTGTAGCTAGAATTCTAGCAGCAGCCAACTCCAACTACATAAGGATAAAACTCTGCTCCTC
Organism: Okamejei kenojei; assembly: GCA_035221665.1. Taxonomy (NCBI): domain Eukaryota; kingdom Metazoa; phylum Chordata; class Chondrichthyes; order Rajiformes; family Rajidae; genus Okamejei; species Okamejei kenojei. The sequence continues at coordinate 2,861,190 of CM069158.1, forward strand.
GGACCCCTAGACTTGCCCTGTCACATCCCTCACACTAGTTGAAACCTGCGGATTCTAAAATAAACTCAACCCATGAAACTTAACCCTGCACCAACAAAGGAACGTTAAATATCAATTGCCTTTTGTCCAGTGTCGAACTGAATCCGCCAAATTATACAATATTTATGGGCCTGCTACCGAGAACTCTCATTGTCTGCTCCATTAGTGACCCCTCCCCTTCTAAGAAGTGGTAAGTCTGCAAATGGGGATGTTACCGTCCAAGGAGGGGCGGGGAGGAGGAAGAGTGCTTCAAGCAAACTTCGTTTCATGCAACATTTCAACAATATATTTATTTAAATATACCATCCGCAACTTTTATTCAGTTGGAACGATGCCTATTATGGTTGAATTAAAACAAAGCCCCCGAAATAAAACTCACAACATCATCGAGGACTGTTAATGGCCATAAATTATGTTCTGGTTTACTCAAAATGCGTGGTGTTTCGTAAGACTAAAGAATGCCCGTGAATTGCACAGAACAAAGAAACGGCGAGCTTCATCGAGTACAAAATCAAACGTGGTGGCAACTTTGTTTCATTGGTCATGTGGATTAAACCTTCGGTCCTACCTGTGTGAGTCCTCATGTGTGCTTTCAGATGAGATGATTTTCCATACACTTTATCGCACCCGGCAAAGTAACACTGATGTTTTTTCGCAGAGGACTTGTCCGAACGCTTGATTTTCCGCTTTTCCGACGTGCAGTTTGCGGCGATCAGAGTCGGGGTGATGTAGGGTCCTTCGGACAGTGTCGTGTAGCCGCTCTCCAGACTCTCGCCGGAGGAGGAGTTGCTGCTCTCCGAGTTGGAAGACATCGGCCTGGATTTCTGCAAGCCGGTCAAAATGCTGGCGACCATCAGCAGGTTGCCGCCTTCCTTCAACGTGTCGCTCACCTCTTTGTCCTCCTTTGAAGTTAGCTCGCAAGTTTCCCCTTTGAGCGGGGAGCGGTGCACCACCGCGCCGCTGGAAATCGACATCAGGCACTCGGCGGCGAAGTAGTCGCGGCAGGCGAACACAGACATGGCTGGGAATGGAAGGAGACTCCCCTCTGTGTGTGAGTGTGATGTGAGATGGGACCTTGATCTCCTTTATCCCTCCTCCCCCTCTTCTTCCTCCCTCCTCGGGCAGCCCGGGATTGGGGTAACAGCAGCTGGTGGGGAGCGGGCGGGCGGGCGGAATGAGGCCGTTTCGCCGCGGCCCCGATGCTTTGTCTGCGGGCCGGACCGCCTCCTCGGGTCGGGCGGTGACGCGCGGATCGGGCGGATCCCAGTCTGCGAACCACTCTGTGACGCTGGAAACCCCCTGTCTCCGGGCGCAGGGAGAGAGAGAGCAACACCACCCAGGGGCAGGGACCAGTTGGAAGGTTTCCAAATTTCAGAACCTCATAAAACGAGTGCGTAATGAAAATAGAGCCCGCATCGTTTCTCTCGCCAGCCAAGTATGCGAGGGCGTTTCGTGAAACTGGTGGATGATGCTACGAGGGGGAGGGGTGGCTCCAGCAGCCCGGCCCAGTCGTTAACTTCAGCGAGGGCTGCACTCCATGTGCCCGGTGGGCGGGTGTGCACAGGGCATGACATGTTACCGCTGAGAACAGTCAGGCGGGAGAGGGGATAGAAACGTACTTAGTGACTAAACATCCACAATGCGGAAATAGCGCCTTTAACCCACTCAGGGTATCGCCCTGCACGTGAGAAGAAGCCCCATGTCTCAGAGACTCACAGCGCAAAAACAGGCCTTTCGGCCCGGATGGTCCACGCCCCACCTATGCCAGTCCATTTGTCCTTATCCCTCTAAACCTTCCCTGTCCATGTTCTTGTCCAGGTTTCATTTAAATGCTTTTATGGTACCCGCCTCAACTACCTCCGAATAGGAACCTAATGGGTAACCTTTTCACGCAAAGGGTGGTAGGTGTTTGGAACTAGTTGGTGGAGGAGGTAATTGAAGAAGGTACCATCTCAATGTTTAAAAAGCATAGGTATACGGATAGGATAGGTTTGGAGGGATGTGGGCCAAAGGCAGGCAGGTGGGACGAGTGTAGATCAGGCAAGTTGGTCGGCATGGGCAAGTTGGGCCAAAGTTCCATGCAGTACGACTATGACTCTGGAAGTAGGTTCCATACACCCACCATGTGCAGTGGTCTGGCTGCAGGAGAGGCTGAAAAGTAATCTCCAGTTGCTTCTTGGGTGGTTGGGAGGTGGTGAGGGAGTTGGTTGGGGGGGGGGGGAGGGCCGTGGTGACATGCTTCCCCATGGGTCCTGATGAGCCAAGGCGGGAGCCACTGATTTTGTTGTAAGTGGGCAAGCATGGGGTGGTGGGAGGTTTGCACCAATATGCTGTTTCCAATGTTACCTTATCCATCTGCAAGGTCTTGAGGTTTTACAATACTGTTCCAAATGCTCTTTCTCCATTTTAAACCGTATAGGAGCATGGGTCCTCAAGAATCGGTGAAGACATTCCCAGGAAATGGTGGTTGATTGGGTAGGCTGAAGGCTGTTCCCATACTGTATCTCTCCATGAGATTTTACACAAAGGGACAGAACTGTGCTGGAGTAACTCAGCAGGCCAGGCAGCATCTGTGGAGAACATGGATGGGTGATGTTACGGGTCGCGGCCCTTCTTCAGATCCTCATTTGGATGCACAACAGTCAGTCCTCAACAGAGGCCAAATAATTATTTGAATGAGTTTTTCCCACTTGGGTATTAAGAACATCCTGGAACCTTTTCCAATAAACTAATATATAATGGACAATGTAGATATCATCCATTTGAAACAGCCTGTGCTTGTCTCCTCTGAGTCTCTCCCACTCAAATTAAATCACTGCAAACCTTTGCAGAAAAACATAAATCCCGGACGTATCCAGAAAGCATCTCTCCATTAATACATTTTGTTTCTCTCTCCACAGATGTTGCTTTACCTGCTGAGTATTCCAAGACATTTAATTTTAGATTTGTTGTATCTGCTGTATTTGGGTTTTGCAGCATAACCTTCACTCCCTCAGATTATTACCTTATTGATTCCTACATTGTGGAAGCAGGCCCATTGGCCTAACGTACCAACATCCAAACTAGTCCCATCTGCCTGAGTTTGGCCAATATCCTTCCATTTACCCACCACTTTTGTGTAAAAAAAAAGTTGCCCCTCAGGTTCCTATTCAATCTTTCTCCTCTCACCTTAAACCTATATTTTCTGGTTCTTAATGCCATTATTCTGGGTAAAGGACTGTGCATTACCCAATCTATTTCTCCTCATGCTCTCATAAACCTCTACAGGATCACCCCTCATCCTCCTGCACTCCAAGGAATAATGCCCTCCCCTGTCCAAACTCTCCCTTTAGCTCAGGCCTTCATATCCTGGCAACAACCTCGTAACCAGGATTCTCTGCACCTTTTCCAGGTTAACAACATCTTTCCTTCAACAGCGTGTGACAAAAACAGAAATCCCAAATGAGGCCTCACCAATGACTTGTACAACTAACATAACATCCCAGCTATACTCAATACTCTGACTAAGAACATGGTTTTGGGTCGAGACCCTTCTTCACGCTCCTTTTGTCCTTCACATTCTAACTACACCCTGGGTAATCCCTGGAGTCCTCCCTGAAGAAGGGACTGACCAGAAATGTTGGCTGGCCATTCCCTCCACAGATGCTGCCTGACCGGCTGAGTTCCTTCAGCGCTATATATTTTCCTCTCTAAGTGAAGTTGCTTCTAAAATCTTATTGGATTTACGAGCGACAATCAACTGGACAATCTCTTAATTTTCTTCTTTCACCAGTTTCAAATTCAGAATTGGCACAAAGCCTCATTGGAATAGGTTTAGTTTAGTGGTACAGCAAGGAAACAGGCCCTTCGGCCCTCCGCGTCTGCACCGACCAGCACATTAACACAATCCTATGCACACACTAGGGGTAATTTTACACTTATACCAAGCCAATTAACCTACAAACCTGTACGTCTTTGGAGTGTCGGAGGAAACGGAAGATCTCGGAGAAAAGGAATAGGCAGTCATGGGGAGAACGTGCAAACTCTGTACAGACAGCACCCGTAGTCGGGATAAAATCCGGGTCTCCGGTGTTGCAAGCGCTGTAAGGCAGCAATTCTTCCGCTGCGCCACTGTGCCACCCAGAGTGCGTATGCGAAATATGACGGATGGAAGTGGCCATTTACATGAAATTCTACCTCCACTATTTATGTTGGCCATGCTTTTCAAACCACCATCCTTTGGGTAAATCTTCCTCATCTCTCCTCTCATTCATGTACCAAAAAGGTTAAATCTGTGTATAAGATCATTACTAGGGTATATGCGTAGAATCTTTTCCCCTTAGAGGAATAATCAAAAATCAGGCAAGCAGACAAAATGTGCAGGAAGATGCTGCTTTATACCAAATATAGACATAGGAACATAGTAAAATAGGTGGAGCAGTAGGTCATTCGGCCCTTCGAACCAGCACTGTTATTCAATATGATCATGGCTGATCATCTAAAATCAGTACCCCATTCCTGCTTTTTCCCCATATCCATTGATGCCTCTAGCACGAAGAGCTAAATGTATCCCTTGAGAATATCCAGTGAATGGCCTCCACTGCCTTCTGCAGCAGAGAATTCTACAGATTCACAACTCTCTGGGTTGGGGTGGAAGATTGCAGAAGATGGGAGATTGCAACCTTCACGTGGTCCGTCCTATTTCGACGAACGCAATCAACCCGGCGTGCACAATCAAATAAGATCAAATGGAACAAGTTGTCCTACAACTTTAGGCTGTGCACGACATATGCAAGAAGAAGAAGACAACTATCTGGGTGAAGAAGTTTTTCCTTAGCTTAGTCCTAAATGGCTTACCCATTATTCTTAAACTGTGACCCCTGGTTCTGGACTCGCCCAAAATCGGGAACATTTTTCCTGCATCTAGCCTGTCCAATCCTCTAAGAATTGTATATGTTTCTATAGGATCACCTCTCATCTCTTTTGAATGCATCCAGTGAATCGGCCGCCACTGCCTTCACTGAATTCCACAAATTCACTACTCTCCGTGTGAAAAAGTTTTTTGTCATTTCAATTAAAAATGGCCTACCCCTTATTCTTAACTTGTGGCCCCTGGTTCTGGATTCCCCCAACATTGGGAACATGTTTCTTGCATCTGGCGTGTCCAATCCCTTAATAATTTTATATGTTTCCATAAGATCCCATCTCATCCTAAATTCCAATGAATACAAGCCCAGTAACTCCATTCCTTCATCATCCCTGGAATTAATCTGGTGAACCTACGCTGCACTCTCGCAATAGAAATAATGTCCTTCCTCAAATTAGGAAACCAAAATTGCACACAATACTCCAGGTGTGGTCTCACCGGCACCCTGTACAACTGCAGTAGGACCTTCTTGCTCCTAAACTCAAATGCTCTCGCAATGAAGGTCAACATGCCATTCACTTTTTTCACTGCCTGCTGTCCCTGCATGCTTACTTTCAGTGACTGATGCACAAGCACACCCAGGTCTCGTGGCACTTCCCCTTTTCCTAATCTGACACAATTCAGATAATAATCTGCCTTCCTGTTCTTGCCACCAAAGTGAGTAACCTCCCATTTATCCACATTGTACTACATCTGCTATGCATCTGCCCACTCACCGAACTTATCCAAGTCACCCTGCAGCCTCATAGCATCCTCATCGCAGCTCACTGCCACCCAGCTATGTGTCATCCGCAAAATTGGAGGTCACATTTAATTAGATTGTAAATATATATTGTAAATAGTTGGAGTCCCAGTAACAAGCCTTGCGGCACCCCACTAGTCACTGGTTGCCATTCTGAAAAGGACCTATTAATTCCTACTCTCTGCTTCCTGTCTGCCAACCAGTTCCCTATCCATGTCAATATCCTACCCCCAATACCATGTGCTCTAATTTTGCACATTAATCTCTTGTGTGGGACCTTGTCAAAGGCTTTTTGAATGTCCAGATACACCACATCCACTGGCTCTCCCTTATCCATTCTACTTCTTACATCCATAAAAATGTCCAGATTAATCATGCATGATTTACCCTTCATAAATCCATGCTGACTTTGACCATCCTGTCACTGTTTCCAAATGCGCTGCTATAACATCTTTAATAATCGACTCCAGCATCTTCCCCACTACCAATGTAAAGCTAACTGGTCTAGAATTTCCCATTTTTGCACTCCCTCTTTACTTAAAAAGTGGGGTTACATTTGCTACCCTTTAGTCCACAGGAACTGATCCAGAGTTGAGAGAACATTGGAAAATGATCACCAATGCATCCACAATTTCTATGGCCACCTCGAGTACTCTGGGACGCAGACCATAAGGCCTTGGGATTTATCAGCCTTCAGTCCCAACAGTTTACCTAATACCATTTCCTGACTAATGTGGATTCCCTTCTGTTCCTCCCTCCCACTAGATCCTCAGTCCCCTCATATTTCTGGGAGATTGTTTGTGTCTTCCTTAATGAAGACAGAACCAAAGTACTCGTTTAACTGCTCTGGCATGTTTTTGTTTCTCACTATAAATTCACATGTCTCTGATTGTAAGGGACCAGAAATGCTGGAGTAATTCAGCGGGTCACGCAGCATCTCTGGAGAAAAGGAATAGGCAATATTTTGGGTCATGACCCTTCTTCAGGCTCAGACTCTGATGACAAAGGTCTAGTCCTGAAACGTCACCTATTCCTTTCCTCCTTTCCTACACTGCTTGTCCCGCTGAGTTACTCCAGCATTTTGTGTTTATTTAAGAATCACTGGACATAGGTTTAAGGTGAGGGGACAGATTTAATGTGAACATGAGGGGCCCTTCCCTTCCCTCTAAGGCCATGCCTACTGCGATTCCACCAAAAGCTGGAAAGAATGCAGAGAAGTTGTACGAGGATGTTGCGAGGACATGAGGGTCTGAGCTATAGGGAGAGGTTGGGCAGGCTAGGACTTTATTCCTTGAATCGCAGGAGGAGACGGGTGATCTTATAGAGGTGTATAAAATCATGAGCGGAATAGATAGGGTAGATGTGCAGAGATTTTCACCCAGAGTACGGGGAGCAACAACCAGAGGATATAGGTTTAAGATGAGACGGGAAAGTTTTAATGAAAACCTGAAAAGTAGCTTTTTCACACCTAGGGTGGTTGGTATATGGAACAAGCTGCCAGAGGAAGTAGTTGAGGCAGGCCCAATAACAACATTTAAAAGGCAATTAAGCAGGTTTATAGATAGGAGAGGTTTAGAGGGAATATGGGCCAAACACGAGCAGGTGGGACTAATGTTGGTGTGGCATTTTGGTCAGCATGGGGAAGTGGGGCTGAAGGGCTGTTTCTATTTTCGATTCCTTAATTATTCACATCTCTGAGAGAAAGTAACATCCTCCAGCATCTGCAGTTCCTTCTTTAACAACTTCTCATCCTAGTTGATCCCTTTCATAGTTTAATGTACAAAAATCACACCTATCTTCAAAGCCAGAGTAACCAACCTGCATTGATCACTAGGTGTGAAGTTTGCACATTCTTCCCACAAGAGCTTTCCCCAGATGCTGCAGATATTCCCTCCCACATCCCACAAAAGTGAGAATCGGCCGGTTAATTTTCCCTGAGTATGTAGGTGACTGGTAGAATCCATGCAAAGTGGGGAATTTTGTGGAGAATAAAATTAGGTTAGTGTATGACTAGTATAGATTGGTGCATGACAGTGGTGTGCACCTTTTGTGCTGAAGGACCTATTTCCATGCTCCATAGCTTTAACTCTCCAATCCTGGAAGTGTCTTATATATGTCTATACCTGGAATATACTTTGGGTATATCTTGAGCAAAGGTTAGAAAGGGTGTCAGGGGTTATGGAGAGAAGGCAGAAGAATTGGGTTGAGAGGGAAAGATCAATCAGCCATGATTGAATGGCGGAGTAGACTTGATGGGCCGAATGGCATAATTCTGCTCTTAGAATTTATGAACTCGTGAGAAAGGGTTTCTCAGACTGGGGCAGAGAGAAGTCCAAGACTTCCAAGTAGTTGCCTGTGGACGTACATGACTTGTGTTTCCCTATTAATCTCCTCCTGTCCTCTTCCCCAGCTGGGTCCTTTTGCCCATTATCATTCCCTTATCCGGTGCAACTTGTCATTCTTAATTATTAGATTTCTCACCAGCAGCCCCTTGTTTCTATATCATTCTACAGCCTGTTCTCTCCCTCCAACCTCTCCTCCCCATCTTGGCACTAACTGCACTCATTATTTTCTCTTTCCTTATCTGTCTCTATGTTTCACTCACTGGTCACCATCTCCCAACCTCACTGCTTCCTCATCTTCATCTGCCCACCATCTCCCTCCTCTCCTGGTTCAACCTGTCAGCCCCTGTCTCACTCCTCCATCTAGTCTCTTTGAACATCTCGCCTCTACATCTCAGTCCTGACCCAAAATATTGACTTTCCCACAGATATTCTTCGATACATTTGTTTCTTTCTCCCTGTTCCTGCACCTGCCATCTCTTGTCCCCTCATGTTTCTCTGGCCAGCAAGGGAACTGAAAATCAATTAGCAAATACCTCTCAGCCTCTTAGAGTCCCACAGCCTGAAAACAGGCCCTTTGGCCCAACGTTCCCATGCCAACCAAGATGGCCCATTGACAATAGTCCCACTTGACCCATATTCCCCCAAAACCTTTCCTATCCATGTACCTGTCCACCATCTTTTCAATGTTGTTCCAAAATACCCACCACCATCCCTGTGTCAAAAAGTTGCCCTATCAGGTTCCTATCAAATCTTTCCACTCTCACCTTAAATCTGCTTCTTGATTCCGGTTCTCTAGCTAAAAGACAGCATCTTTCCAGATACCCTCCAGATTCAGGGATAATTTCTTCCCAGCTGTTATCAGGCAACTGAACCATCTTATCAACAATGAGAGAGCAAACCTGAACTACTATCATTGGAGACTTTCGGACTCTCTCTATCTTATACACCTCTGTCAAGCTTCTCAAGTTTGCGGACGACACAATCCTGATTGGACATCCAGGATGGGGAGGAATCTGCCTACAGACAGGAAGTGTCACAGCTGGCGTCCTGGTGCCGTAGCAACAACCTAGAGCTCAATGCTCTTAAGACAGTGGAATTGATTGTAGACTTTAGGAGAGCTCCCCCTCCCCTCACCCCACTCACCATCAATAACACCACAGTCACATCTGTGGAGTCTTTTAAGTTCCTGGGAACCATCATCTCCAAGGACTTTAAATGGGGGGCCACCATCGACTCCACAGTCAAAAACACACAACAGAGGATGTACTTCCTGCGGCAGCTGAGGAAGCACAATCGGCCACAGGCAATGATGGTCCAATTCTACACGGCCATTGTAGAGTCTGTTCTCACCTTCTCCATCATGGTCTGGTTTGGTGCAGCCACCAAGCACGACAACTGGAGGCTGCAGCAAAGATTATTGGCTGCAACCTTTTTTTTCTTAAATTAGAAGTACAGGAATATGGCACCAAGGTGCCTAATATATATTGACATATTACATTTTATGTACAGCTTCTTATTTTTTTTATTTTTTTAATAATGAAAAAGAAAAAGAGAGAATAGATAATAAAAGATAGAGAAACATGTGATATATAGTGTGTGATGAAAGAAAAAAGTGTGAAAAAAGAAAGTTGAGAATGAAAAAAGAGAAAAGAAAGAAAAGAAGAGTAGAAAGTGAGAGATTAAGGAAATTATCTATATTCTTGACCATCCCTCACCCAATCCTGAAACAGTTAGCTTCTACGGTTTTGTTGCACCATATGCTTCCAAAAAATCGACAAATGGAGACCAACTCGTTGGTCTGATTTATCTATTAGGAGGAATCACATTTCCTCAAGATGTGAAGTGTCCAACATGTTTGAAATCCACATTTTAAGCGTTGGTATGGTTGTATTTTTCCAAAAGTTAAATATATAATCATTTCAGTATTAGGTTCCATTTTAATCTTAAATAATTTTGTAAATATTTCAAAAATATCACTCCAGAATTTATAACGTTTTATGCAGGAGACAAAAGAGTGTGTTATAGTTGCATTTTGGGATAGACATTTATCACAAATGGAGGAAGTATTTGGATAGAATTTATTCAGTCTAGTTTTTGAGTAATATAATCTATGTAAAATTTTAAATTGAATTAAATTATGTCTTACATTAATCGAACATTTGTGCATATATATCAAATACGTTTCCCATGTTTCCTTTGTAATTTCTATCATTAATTGTCGTTCCCACTCTTCTCTAAGTGTCTCTGTAGATGGTAAATCTCTATTTAAACTACTATTTTTTAAATATGATATGAATTTCTGAGGAGTCGCCTTAATGTTCATTGCTTCTTCCAGTGGCTTGAAGTTAGGTTTTTGATATCTTTGTATGTATTCTTCTGAAGTCACGACTGAAGATATTAAAATATTGGTTATTTTTCCGTTTAAATTTAAATTGAATTGTTGGAATGATAAAACAGATTTCCCATTTCATTAACATATCACCGATCCTGTTAAGTCCATTCTTTCAATGTTTATTGGTTTATCAATTAAGAGATGGTTTAAATGAAGGATTATTCAATATTGGCATTAACTGATAGGGTTCTTAAATTTTAGGATAATTTTTATTTGTTTCCAAATTCTTATTGTCATGTATAATTGGGTTATTTATCTATTGTGTAGTTCAAGTTTAATCAGGGAGAGAGGTATCGCTACTTATATTCAAGGGAACAGTCCTTTTCTCCATTCTTATCCATTCTGGTCTGTTGGGTAGAAAAGTCCAACCAGTAAATTATATTCTTTAAATCTGCATGCCCAAAGATAATACAAAAAGTCAGACGTGAAAGTCCCCTAAGTCTTTTTGGTTTGCACTCAAATGTTTTCTTTGGATTCTATGTGATCTATAATCCAGATTTAAAATTGGTAATATTAGAGTCTTGTTTTTTAACGAAGTTTTGTTAGGATATATAATGGTTATAGATTGAAATAGGTTAATATTTGTGGTAAAAAGATATATAGTGTTTTATTCTGCCTATTAATGATAAACGGAAGTGTTTTCCAGAAAGTAATCGACGCTGTTGAGTTATTTACTAACGGCATAAAATTAGCATTAAATAATGCTTTGTCTTTTCTAGTAATTTGAATACCCAATTACTTAGACTTTTGCTGTTGCAAGTTTAAAGGTTGAATTTTAATAGGTGTGTAGATTTCTTGAGGTTGTAAACGTCATGATTTCACTTTTATTCCAATTATTCGTATCCCGAAAAAAAAGAACCGAATTTCCTCTATTCATTTATAAGTTTGGTATGGATCGTTTTGGAGTTTTGTAATATATTAAAAAGTATATCGTTGCATATAATGACATTATATTATTTGAGTCCCTATATTATATCCTGAATATTCGGATGACTCTTATACTTTCAGCCAGGGGTTACATAA